>JBBMKD010000170.1:62645917-62715212 GCA_037834095.1 Argya squamiceps | reverse complement strand
TTCCTGTTCCGGCGGGGATGGAGCCGCTCCCGGCCCGCGCACGGAGGGAGGACGGACCCGGCCCGCCCGAGCGGCTCCGCGGAGCGCGGCGGGGCTGGAGCCCGCACCCAGCGCCGCGGCCTCGGCAATGAACCGTGTACCTCGCACCACAGCCCTTCCTTCGCCCTTAAACACAGGTCCTGAAACACTCGTTCCAAGAGGAGAGAGATGTTCGTTTGTTGCTACAGCAGCAGTTAGCTGCGGCTTTGATAAGGGCTATCTGACAAAGAGAAAAGAGTAGTTGCAAAAGATGTAACTCTGTTCCCAAACCAAACTTCTCCCTCAACACGAAGTTTTTTAGCTTGGAGAACACGAATAGCTGTGGTATTGTAAGTGCCACCGAGCCCTGTTCCCTTATCCAGGGGTGTCTGATGTCCAACTGCCTCATTAAAATGGGAGGATGTGGTTACAAGTGGATTTAGGCAGATCCATCACGACAGTCTTGAACAGCTAAGAATCTGCCAGCAAAGTGTATAAAGCAAATTAATACAGGTATTAAAAAGACTTCTGATTCCCTCGAAGGCAATGCAGTTTGGGGTGGATGTAGTTATCAGCACTTGGACACAGACCTTCTACTCAGTGACATCTCTTTCATGGATTGTCAGCTGATTAGACTTGGAGGAGCTTATGTAAGTGTAACATCAGGATTAACGTGCCAGTTAGATCAAATAGTTATCTAACTGGCCAACTCAAACAATGAGCTGCTGATCTCATGTGTACCTGAGAATTTTATGTACTTAGTTTGGTGTGAGAAATATGGTAGATCCAGTACACAGTCTGAAACCTGAATGACTACACAACAATTGCAGCCCATTCCAAGGCAAACTTCTTTTTGGAGGTGCTCTGGACTAAGTATGAATAATCCTTTAATATCTGGGGAAAAAAAAAATATTTCTATAGTATATAACTGATCAGGCACCATCTGAATTCAGATACATTAAAAAAAACCTCATTGAGACACCAAAAAAACCAGCTCTTCCCGTTGTTTAATGTACTGGCCTAAAGCTTTTGCAGTTCACTGAGCCCAGTTGTGTTACTGCAGTCAACCATGTCATACAATCCTGCATGTAAACATATTACACTGTTTCCAGAATTAGATAGGTCATTACCCACTCCTTTCCAGTCCAAAATCTTGCACATCTGACAGATAACTTAAATTTGGTTCCTAGACTACATTTATTAACACTGGCCTTTTTCTTATATCAGTCTTGGTTTTTTACTGAAGTAATGCCTCATTACTCTGGCTTTTACTTCCCTGCTCTATTGCTAAATAGCAGTGTTAGCCCTAATGCCAGTATTTTAAAGGATTTAAAGCCATACAACATCTTCATAATTTTTTAGACTCAGACAGTGTTCAGACTGCATGAAAGATTTTAGTTTTTTACTCCAGACCTAATTTACTGAAGAAGAAAAAAACCCAACCCCAACCTTCCCCCAAGCAAATCCTTACAAAAACCAGTCTTTTAAACTAAGCAAGACTGCATAGCCAATATACTTAGGACTGAAATATACCTGTTTAGCTTAGGAAACACTCCTGGAAGACCACAAGGAACACATCTGTAGAATGCTTTTGACCCTCTGAATATTTAACACCTCACAGTCTCAGAGTGATGATAAAGCCACCAAATGCTCTGTCAGAGCTACTGTTTGGCTTTTGCAAATGCCTAGAAGGGCCATGAAAAGGAAAGAACTCCCACCAGTTCCTCTGGCTGACACCAGCAGCCAAAGGGCCCCTGTTGAGCTCGGGAGCAGCCCCAGTGCCTCCACCCCACAGAAGGCTGGTGGTCACAGGGGAAGCCTTACACAGGGCAGGGGCACACCCTGGTACCTTCTGCAAGGCACAGCTGAGAATATCAAAATGCTTACTAGCTGCCAACTGACAACCAAAAGACCAAACTCCTGAGGAAGCTTTGCATGCTGTCATAAAGAAGGTAATTTATGCAGTTTAGCTGAACAGTTTTGTTCTCACCCTATTCTTTACAATAGTCATATTCAAGGTAGCTATTCCCTGGGACAGCTGATGTTGACAGATAAGCTACCTGAAACTAAAGGCAAAACGGTAATTTTCCTTTTTTGTGTGTGATGGCTTGAATCTAGTTGAAGAATAGTTTCTTTTTTTGGCTAATTAAATACAGATTTACAATTGGTAATTGTTGTGCCAAAAGGCCTGTTATGACAAGTCCTGGGTTAAAAGAAACAGAGAGACAAGACAGTGACTGGTAAGTGTTGATGGTCTTCAAGCAGCTCTATGAGAAAGGGTCTGCCAGCACTCAAGCAAGTTCAACACAGTATTTTACATGAGTAGGAAAGCAAGACTATGTAGGAAAGCAAGCCCTTTGTAGTCCAAATGACCAGACCTTCATATTACACCAGAGCAGCAACACTGCCCAGCTACTACTACATAGTCTTGCTTTCCTACTCATGTAAAATACTGTGTTAAGCATCACAGCTAGTCCCAGATTTGCAATATTAAATCGGACTTTACACATTGACAAACTAATTTGTAAAACTGCATACAGTGATTCTCATTCAACAAGATTTCAAACAGAACTACTTTCAATCTGACACTCCAAAATAGTTGAGTAAATCTATCAGCTGAGGTTTCTTCATCCTTCATTTTTGTTCATCAGCATCACAAGATATTCCTGTTCATCCTCTTGTCCCAGAAAATGTCCTGTCCCAGAAACATTATCATTGTGTCTCTACCCTTTCTTTACCTCTCTTACTGAGGAATAAAAAGCAGCTGCAAGGGGTATCAAAAATCAGGATCAAAGTGCCTCTGTCAGCCTCTCTGTGCTTCTAACACTCTGCTGGACAAAACCTCTGAAGCTACTGCTAAAGACAGATAAATAAATAATAATACTTTTTAACAGCTTATTTGTGCTGTTTAAACTGTGACTAAAACTGCAAACTGAAAGTACTGATTTATAGCATAAAATAGGAAGTTAGCTCCTTCCTCATTACTTCACTCTCAAGTTCTTGACTTAAAAAGATTTTGTTTTTAAGAAAGAAAAAAATCACACTGTGCCAAACGGAAATAAAACAGGAGGTATACTAACCTTCTGAGATTCCTTTGAGGTTTCAGAAGATAACTTTTCCAAAATCAGCAAAGGTAACTGCAAATGAATTTATTTTTTAGAAGTGTGAATGGATTTCAAACATAGGAATCTTACTCATTTTTGCATGACACAAGTATCTTCCCCACATGTACTTAGCACCTGGCCTATTTTAACACTTAATACAAGTGCTTTTGCAAACCAAAGAAAGCTGATGATAATCACACATCACTTGCATTACTAGTCACACTGACAGTTAATAAAAGCCTTTCCTTCAATAAAGTGCTTTTCTCTCAAGAAAAAAAGTTGCCTAACAAAGACAGTTTTGTCATTAGAGATTAAATGTAAAGCCTATGTCTCAACTCACCCCTCCTAGTTTTAGTCCTGCTTCCATGACAAGTTTAATATGAAAAAAACCTCAAACCAACCAACAACAAAAAAAATCGAACCAAAAAAACCCACATCCCCAAAAAAACCCCAAAAAGCAAACACCAAACCAAAAACCCCAGAAAACAGAACAAAGAAAACATTCGAAGCCAGTCCAAAGCAACCAAGCCAAACTGTTAAATCAGATTAGCTGACACTGTGTAAGTCTTTCTTCATGAACAGCAGGTAGAGCATTATGATGTCTCAGTTACCTATTGGCCAGATCAGATCTAGGAACAGCATTTGAAAATGAAGGGACCGTTGGAGGTTTGTAAAGAACCATGGCCATTAGTTCATTCTTAATACATGTCTTATTTTATAGTTTGTCTTTCAGATTGAAATTGAAATGTTTATGTAGAAGGGAATTTTATTTTCCTAACAGTTTTCCATGTCAACATTACAATTTTGTTCAATGCATAACAACTATCACTGAATTTACCAAATATTAAGTGAGCACCTGAGCAGTGAACCAAGTTCAGATTAGCACGCATCAGTAACTGTGATGCTCTTTGTCCCATTGCAATGTTTCTTCACAAATACAGTATAAAAAGAAAGTGTTAGAAGTATTTATTGGCTTTGTTTGAAGAGCAGATGTTTTTCAAAGTCATGCTGGGCAGTTATCAGTGATTAGACACACGTGATAAATTATGTGGAAGGAAGTTAAGGATATCTCTGTTCCCTTAAGTCAGTTTTTAACACACTGAGGAATTCTAATTAATCACCCTAGATTTTTAAGAACTTCAGAGCTATGCTTAATACAAAAATTACTGAAAAAATGAATGGATGTACAGCTTTAACAAAGGATTTCTACTTGATTCCATTACTCAATACACAATTTAGCATGTCCTGATGGTACAGACTAATTAAAATGTTACTGTTTAAATTATACCACCATTACAAGAGCTGCCTGCAACTATTCAATGTAGAAAAAATATCACAGAAGGTCCTCCCAGGACCATCCCCCAAGAGTCAGACCATGTGCCCCAGAGTTTCTTGAACTCTGTCAGGCTTGGTGCTGTGACCACTTCCCAGGGCAGATGTTCCAGATGAACTTTTTCCTAATATCCAAACCAAACTACCCCTGACACAAGTTCAGGACATTCCCTGAGTCCTGCCACTGTCACCACAGAGAAGAGATCAGTGTCTGCCCCTCTCCTTCCTCTCACAAGGAAGCTGTAACTTCAATGGGGTCTCTCCTTTTTCTCCTCTCCAGGCTGAACAGACCACGTGCCCTCAGCCACTACAAACACAACTTCCTCTCAAGGCCCTTCACCACCTTTGTCACCCTTCTTTGGGCACTCTCTTGTAACTTTCATACCCTGCACTCCAGGTGAGGCCACCCCAGCTCAGAGCAGAGCAGGTGATGCTGTGCCTGATGCCCCCAGGAGAGGGATGTCCCTCCTGGCTGCCAGGGCACTGCTGCCTCATGTTCAACTTTCCACTGACCAGGACCCTTTCCCTGGCGCTGCTCCCCAGCCTCTCATTCCCCATCTGTCCCTACATCCAGGGTTGCTCCATCCCAGGTGCAGAATCCAGCACTTGCCCTTGTTGAACTTCACATGGTTGGTGAATGTCAATCTCTCTGCAGGGCCTCTCTGCCTCTGAGGGGGCCAGCAGCTCCTTCCAATTCTTCCAGTGTCTTCAGCAAAAGTGCTCAGAGTAGCTTCGAGTCCCATGTGCAAGTTGTTGATGGAGCTGTTGAAGAGAACTGGCCCTGAAATGGAACCTCACTAGTGACCTGTCACCAGCCTGAAGTAACAGGTTTCTGATGTAGAATTTCTGTGTGTAGTTCAAGTCAGGTGTGTGTGACCAGGTTTTCTGATTATTCATCCAAATGTTTTCATTAAAAGAAACCAGAAGCATGCCACATACAAAAGTGTTATTTTTATTTTCCTTACGAAGAGTTGTGGATTTTCCTAATAAGCAGGTTCATTTTTTCAAATAAGTCCAATGATGTTGTCTCCTCCAAAGGAATGCATCCAAAAATACAATTAGAATCTGTTCAAAAGCCATGATTGGGGTGTTTTACATGGCAGTAAACTTCCTTACTGGTAAGTCCCAATTAATTCTTCCATTTATTCCTTTTCATTGCTTTCCATTCACCTTCCTGTGTAGCAAGGCTACCAAGAAGCTCTTTCACTTTTCTTTTTCTGGCTGAATCTCTGTAAAACAAACAATCAACATATAATGTATTTCAGAGAGATTATGTTAGGGAAAATAAGTATACTTAGAGAATAATTATTAATGCATAAAAAGCCCCATAATTCTTAAATTTCACCAACAGGCCATTTAAATAAAAACATATTTGCATCCTCTTAAACCAGAGAAATGAAACCACAAAGTTGAAAACACTTTAAATGATCTCTATTGAAAATGTTTGGTTTTCCTCAAACTGTGCCATTTTATTTAAATTTAGTATGGTTGATCATTACTGTCAGTCTTGGCACACAGCAAAGAAATGAACACACAGCAGAACAACCCCCAGAGTGGTGCTGGCACCAAGGCTATGTTACCTCTCCATGATTTCTGACAGCTGCATTCTGGCCAGATATTGGTTGTCTTTCCGAATCTCACGAATGGCTCCTTTAAGTTCACGTTTGTGCCTCTGGATCAGCTGCTTTCTTTCCTGCTCCTTCTTGCTGCCTGCCTGCTTTCTTCCAAACTCTAAGCTGAAATAAGAATGTATGTGTGAGCACAGAGCACCTTAAAGCCACAACTTTTTCACATTTATAAGGAGAGGTTTTGTATGAAAAGTAACTCAGTATTTTAATTCCTGAATATTATATGAGTAAGTTGCAAAATAAGAAGCTGCCCAATGAACATACTGGAAAAACACTCACCAGAGACCTTCTAACTGCACTTGATTGTCATACCAATGACCAGACTTCAGTTCCCCATGTGCAGGCTGCACTTTGAACAGACTAAAAAAACTAGACTAGAAGAATGGAAGACATATGGAAGAAGATGGCACCTCCCCCATATGTCCAAAATTTTGCAGACCTTCTCAGAAGATGCATTTTACAGGAGAAGTCTGATCAATTACTTGGGGATAAGTGTGTATGGCAGAGCAAAGCTGTCCTCTTCGATTATTATAATAAATAAAGTAGACACTTTGTGCCCCTGTAAATAACCAATATGGCTAAATAAATCAGCAGCCAACATAAAGCAGATTTCCTGAATCATAGCACTGTTGTATTATCTACAAAACTAAATTTGTGTTTTTCACCATCCATCTTTCACCATCATATATTTCATATACATATGAACTACTCGTTCTTCTGACTTGAGTGAGAGAGCATTCAATAAAGCAACTGACCAGATAACAACCATCTAATCATCTTGAAACTTGTTAATTTATAATTCATTATATGGGCAAGAGCTGACTTTCAGTGTTATTTTTCCTACAAGATAATATTTGCTCTTAAAATTCCTTTCCTTTTTTTTCCTTTTCCTCCCTACCACACAAGTAGATGGCCCCTTGTGAAGTATACACAAAATCTAGCAGAAAAGCAGTTTTGTTGTGTCCTGCTTTCTAAATCCATGCTGGCTTGCTAAGAATCATAAGGTTTAAATGCACCTTTTCTTTGCATCCTTTACTTACACTTTTACAATTTTAGGAGTATACTGTTTCAATGGCACTGGCTTCTTTTTCTCACATACCAGTGGGGTATAGTGTTTTACTTTGCTCTCCAGCTCTCTCAGAGCACTGTGATACCATTCCTGAAAATGCAGAACAAAGTACAATTGTAAAAGCATATCAAAACCACCATAAATCAAAAGCTATTGTAAACTGAATCAACAGTAATGTTCTCCTCTCTATTTTTTTCCTGGTTTAAGTCACAGCCACTCATTAGGACACTGCTAACACTGACGTGCTGGAATTGAAGTTGGACAATTCTTAAAAGGTTTTGGAAGTCTATTAAAATGGTATCATGAACAACAAGAAAGGTCTACCTGCTGGTAGTTTCACCTAACAGAAGAAGAAGCAAGACTAAAGTTTAACTTAGCAAGACTAAGTTTAACTCAAGAGTCTTCCTTTCATGGTAATTTCAAGAATGACTGGGTTTTTTTTATTTTGATGGCAAAAAACATAGGTCATTTCACTTCATCTATACAACTTTGCTCTCTAGGGACATTTTACAATGAGAAGATGATTTTGCTACATTCAAAAGAGACAGATTAAAAATTTGATTATCATTGCTAGAAAATAAGCCACTATCCTATGTAACATACTGACCAGGCATATTTATGTTCATTTTACCTATACAGTTATAAGTTTTACCTCCCCAGTTTGGTACATGTATTTATTTTACCAAGGTCTTACAGATTTAATACAGAAGTACGAGAGCAACAGATGTCCATATTACTCTTATAAATCATGTCACTCGTGGAATGCTGTATTATTACAAACCAACTGCTGTTCTATTAATTTAGATAGGCAAGACATCATATACAATGAAAAAATACCTTTTCTAAATATTCTCTGTTGTTTTTTCCACAGGATCATCAAAATGCCTGACCCTCGAAAAAATTAATGCTTACACTTGTTGCTTTTGTTTATGCACAGATGAAGATCACAGAATTTATTAATAAAACAAACACATTGATTATATATATATATATATATATCCTGAGGAATACATACCTGCATTTTTTCAGGATATTCATTAAGTGGCACATGTTGTGTAAGGAGTATTCTGACAGGATGCATTATTTCATGGAATGATGGTAAAGATTCATAGAGAGCTGCACATTTTTTAATAAGGTCAAAACACAGGGCTAGACAGGATAACCTGTTAATGTACAAAAATTAACAATTTCATGTGCAAAAACTGGAGTGGATTTTCAAATAAAATCATCTGAATTAAGTATATTTGACGGTTAGCAGAATCCATTAAGACTGCTTGGCAGAACCAGTTACAACTAGAAATAGCTGTTAATTCAGACTAAAAATTTCACTCTCCTGAACAAATACCAAAAGAATTCCACCACCACCAATCTTTATGTCAGTGCACTGAACACAGCAGAACTATCCACTACTCTTCTTTTTACTTCTAAAGAGCACTGTCACTGACATGATATAACAGATGATTTAGTACTTTTTCTTTTTTTCTGTACCTCTTACATACCTGGTATGATTTATCTCTGTTCTGCTGGCTTCCTTTAATCTAGTCACAATACTCAATGGCACATTTTGCTTCTCCCAACTTTTCAGATCCTCCTCATCACACACCAACAGCAATTCTAAATTTTTCCCCACTGGTGTAAATGGATGCACTACAGTATAGCCTAAAAAAAAGCAAGAATAACAGTCATTAAACAAGATCAATTCTACTCACTTTTTCTGAAGAAAAACAGCAACTCATTTTACATTTTCAATTGTACTACCTTTAAAAATTATTCTATCTGTATTAAATTTTTCTAAAACAATGGAAAACACTGGAGCACAGGGACATAGGTCATTGCTCTATCACACTGTCCCAGTCATAGAATCCAAGGCAGGGACTGGGAGAGCCAAGCACTGTCCACTGTAGAAGGTCAGGCCTGAGACTAAGGAACCTGAATGTGCCCAAGTCCCTGGGACCTGAGGCATCTGAGGGTCCTGAGCAAGATAAAGCTCCTAAACCACTTTCATATTTGAAAGGTTGTAGCTCCTAGTGACTGGAACCACAACAAAACATGCAAAAAACAGAGGTGCTGGGTGACAACACGGGCTGTCAAGGCTTAAGGGCAAACTGTGCCTGACAGGTTTGGTGGCCTTCTATGACAGGATTACAGCATTGATAGGTAAGGAAAGAGCAACTGGTATCATCCATCTGGATTTGTACAAAGCATTTGAGACTCTCCTGCACAACATCCTGGTCTCTAAACTGGAGAGGTATGAATTTGACAGGGGTAGGACTCAGTAGATGTGATTGTTTGGATAGACACAGCTCCAACTGTGGCCAATGGCTCCATGTCTGGAGGGAGATCAGTTATGAGTAGGGTCTGTCAGGGGGTCTGTCCTACGACCATGTCATTGAACACCTTGTCTGGGGACACAGACAGTGGCATTGAGTGCACCCTCAGCAAGCTTGCAGGTGACACCAGGGTGAGTGGTGTGCTTGACACTCTACAGGAAGGGGATGCCACCCAGAGGGACCCTGACAGGCTTCAGAGGTGGGACCATGTGAACCTCATGAAGTCCAGTAAGAAACTGTGAGGTCCTGCAGCTGAGCTGGGGCAATCCTACACACGGATACAGCCTGGGGCACTCTGGGATTAAGAGCAGCTTTGCAGAGGACTCAGGGTATTGGTGGATGAAAACCTGAGGTGACAGTGCCCTTGCAGCCCAGAAAGCCAATGCATCCTGGGCTGCAACAAAAGCAGTGTGGGCAGCAGGTTGAGGGAGGGGAATTCTTCTCTACTTCACTGTCACGAGATCCAACTTGAAGGAATGTGTTCAGCTCTGAGGTCCCTGCAGAAGGACACAGACCTGGCTCAAGAGCATCCAGAGGAAGGCCATGAAGAGGACCAGAGGGCTGGGGCACTTCCCATATGAGGGAGCTAGGGTTGTTCAGCCTAGAGAAGAGAAGGCCCTGAGGAGACCTTACAGCAACCTTCCAGTATTTAAATGAGGCCTACAGGAAAGATGGGGAGGAACTCTTTATCAGGAAGTGTAGTGATAAGATGAGGGGTAACAGTTTTAAACTGACAGAGGGTAGATTTACACTAGATAAAAAGAAGAAATGAGAGTGGTGAGATGTTGGACTACGGGTTACCCAGAGAAGTTGTGGGTGGCCCAGCCCTGAAAGTGGTCAAGACAAGGTTGGATGGGGCTTTGAGCAACCTGGTCTAATGGAAGATGTCCCTGCCCATGGCAGGGGAGTTTAGAATTAGATAGTCTTTGAGGTCCCTTTCAACTCAAACCATTCTGCAATTCTTGGATTCATTCTGTGGATGGGGAAAGTTAAGACATGTAGGTACAGGTTTGCCCTGTGGGAAGCAGGTTTGGTTCAGGATGGAGCCCTGGATAAGAGGACAGGGCAGGTACAGGACTTTCCCATGGGGTCACAAGCAGAAGGTTTTGACCACAAGGTGGTCATGAGGCACAGTGAGCTGGGGCAGGGAGAGCCCACAGCTGCAGCCACAGAGCCTCTCCTGTGAGCCCACAGCAGGAGCCCTCAGACACACTGTAAAGGCCTCTCACACTCCAGCTGAGGGGTTTTAAAACAGGAGCATGGAACATAAAATATATACTGGTGCAGGGCATATGGAAAACACTGAAGAAGCTCTCTCATAAGCTCATCTGTGAAACTACTTATACAGCAACATGAAAGAAGCATCTGAGGAATTTCATGGCTAAGGGACAAAATAATTTGCATTCTCTGTGCTGGACCTTAGGGGCTTTTTCCCCCTCTTTGTTTTCCTTATGTCTTGCAAGCTTGCCAAGGAATTGACTTCAAAACTTGTTCAAACTTTAATTTCAGACTATTTACATGCTCTACAACCTGTATGTGGCTCTTCACTGACAGGCCAGAAGACAGTATATTTAAATAAAGGTTTTTAAGGTTTGAGGCCCAAAGTTGTAAGAGATTATGACACACACAGGCTTATGAAAGATCAGGAACTAAGATATGTGAGTTTTATTATCTACTTAACTTGTGAGAGGATAGCAGATCTCATTAACAATTCAATTAGCTAAAGCTATCAACTATGACAACTCCTTCCCACTCCCTCCACCTACAGCTTTTCTTTTTTAAGGTAATAGCTTTTACTCTAAATCAGACCGTATTTCAGTTTTTTATGAAGGTGCATTTCATGTACCTTTCTCATGTGAGAAATTTATGGATCAAGATAATAAAATTAAAACATTAGGAGTTTATTTGCTGACTCTACTTAATGTTAAAATTGAACCCCAAGAATTTCTTTGGTGTGATGGTGCATCAACATTCCAGAGAGGTGCATGTCTGCTTATTTTAAAATATTCTGTGTTGATAGCTTAACCATCACAACTACCAGCAAAACTTCCAGCATGAATATTTAAAAACACAATTGGATATCTTGGGAACTTCAAAACACCAACATTGACTGGAAAGTCCTCAAAGAGGACACTGGGCCTCTAATGTATCTTTTATTGAGTTTTTCCTCACTGCTAACAGCAATCAACACCATGCAAATTTAACTAGTGCAAAACCATTAACAGAAATACAAAGAAGCATTTTAAACAAGGTAACAATTGATCAATAATTACCACTAAATATTTTTCAAGTTTCTTATCTAATTTTGCAGAATCCTGTATTTTAACTTTACCAAACCCCTCTGTAGATCAAATATTCCTAAGAGAGTACACAAAGGAGGGAAAATACTTTCAGTACTACATAACCCACCCACTCCATAACTTCTTCCCACCTCCCTCCAAGGGTTCAGCTGTTGGCTTTCTGAGAATCCAGGGCTTAGCTGTGATGCAGCCCAGCTGTGTAACCTTGGCTCACGCTCCAGAGGAAACTGCTAAGCTGTGAGAAGCAGCTGGGGGAAGGTCTGCAGTGTACAGACATGGCAGATAATGAAGGTGAAACTGCAGTGATAGGTTAGCTGAAAAAAGAGATCAGTGGCAGCTCAAAAATTCAAACTGAAAAAAAAAAAAAAAAAACAACCCAGCATGGAAAGGCAAAGAAATCCTGAAGGGAAAGGAAGGGAGCTGCCTACTGAAGTACTGGAATACTGACAGAAGCTAAACCTTCCCCACCAGACTGATGACTATTTAGAGAAGAGACTCTTAAGGATCTTATCAAAAGTGATGAGCATACTAACATATAATGTGTAGTTCATTAAATCCCAGATGTCTTGTGAGTTTATCAAATAATTGAATTTTTCTTTTGGTAATCTCCTGCCTGCAGAGTCTTCTCCTGCCTGCTGTGCCCAGACAGAGATATTGACACATGAATTAGTTACTATACTCTGACAAAACTCCTCAAAAGTAAATTATTGTCACTGAACTGGTCAACAAAAAGAGCCCCAGAACCAGAATAGCTTTAAAGACAGAAACTAATAAAAGAAAAAAAAAAAAAGAGACTAGCAGATTAAAAGAAATAGTTAACACAGGGATCACACTGAAAAGATAGTTTTGTTATCCCTGTTGTCTGTGCAAATTGTTAAGTTTACACACTTCTGTCACTAATCCTCCTCTGTGGTGACAGCTGCCCCTCTATTACGCTACTATATCCATGTGAAATAAGGAAAAATACCAGCTTTGTGAGATACATCTCTCATTTAGGTGATACTGAAGAAGATCTATCAGCTGAAGATGAAGGCTATCTGCAGCATGAGCTGCTGCCTCACTGTGAAGTTACAGGGTACTCATCAGGAATCCATTAGGAACTCTGAATTTCAGAACACAGTCCAATCACAGTCTCTTTAGAATGACAACATTGAAAAAATACTGCACTGTGGCCAACATGAGTTCATTTCCTTTAATAACTTCAGTCCTTTCCTTCCTGCCAACAACACTGGAGGATCTAGTTCCTAACAAGATGCCCAAGAATCAAGGTTGCTTTTGGCTGAACTAGCAGATGATTTTGGCCTTTTGTTCAAAAACAATGAAATCAGTGTGAAATATTTGTATTTAAAAAATTTAAAAGATGAACCCCAATACTAAAATGGCCTTTAAATTAAATAGTCATTTACTCTAAACAAACTCACCCTGGGCCTGTTTTTTGGGTAGAGAGATGTGAAGCACTCCAAGAAGGAAATTGATGAGTTCTGGTACAAATCTTCTGGAGAGAGATACATATTCCAAGAACAAACAGCATATAAATAACCCTTTAATAACATCTTGCAACGTTGTAATGCGACACTAAAAGAAATAAAAAGAACAAAATATTCCTAATTAAAACATCACAAATACAGGATCTCCCCAAAGGATGAATTATTAACTGCATTGTAAGCATTTGAAGTCTATAAAATTAGAGCCTTTGATCTTTGATGAGCACCACACTGGCTTTCCCTGGTCCTCAGCTGAAGAGGATCTGCAGAACTCATTTAGCCACTAGAAGGTGCTAAACCACAAACAATAAATTCTTCAGAAATGAACCAGTGAAATAGAAGGCTCAGAGCAACTTGGCAGCAATAGAACAATTAGCTCAAGACTTTTGAAACATATAAACAGGATATTAGGATAGAAAAATAAGGACATATTTTAACTCAATGCACTTCATTAGGTACATTTTCAAGGAAAACAAATACTGCCAATTTTTAAGTAACCTCTCTTAAGTATGAAAAAATGCAATACATGGAAAAGAAACCACTAATGAATGACTTTTCAGTCTGTTCTATTAGTCCCATGTAATTTACCATAGAAGGAATTCTTTTGTGACAGCTTAAAAAATTGAAGAGATGTGGTTTTGTGAGTTGGATTACAGCCTGCAAGGGTGTTTTCCTCCTCACCCTTTCTTCCAATTACTATCTGTGACTATACCAAACACAAAGATCCCTTTGCAAGTACATCTCCACCATATACATTAATACAAACATACATATTTGGAGTCTGAGGAAGAAATCACATATGTGAAGTTATATACTGAGGTACAACATCACAGACATACCTTAGTAAGTAGCTGACTCATGTAGATAAAGGCAGGTGTTACAACTGGGTGCCAGAAATCAGAAGTTGGAAACAGCAGAGATACAATTTTCAAAGAAATAAGCTGATTGCACATAAAAACAGAATAAAGCAAAACACAGTTAAGACATTATTGCCAGGACCTTGACTTTATACATATGTAACTTTTGAACGAGTAACTGCAACACAGTAGTCAAAAATACTACAATATATGTAGTTTTGAGAAATCTGGTATGATACACAACCTATTTATTGAGACAACTGCTTAAAAGGAATATCCATTATGAGACATCCATTATAGGTCTTACATTGGATTGAATGAGGCAACTGAAAGAACAACTAAGAAGGAACTCTGGCTCCCAACCCCATTTACTCCATGAGGACATCTGATCCCCTTCAGCTCACCACAATCACATACTCTCACACCACAAACACAGGAGCAAGTGGCCACACAGGACCTGTGACACCTTTTAAGCAGTCCTCAACACAGACAGTGAAGTGGCCAGAATCCTCAGGCACTGGCACACACCAACAAACAGCTGCAGCCAAAAGAACTACACAGTGATTAGGTACACTTTTATTGAAGGGGACTTGAGAGAGCTACAAGTGACCTGTCAAGACCATATGGAAATGAAACATCAGCTGCAAGGTAATTGTGAAAATTATTTAATTGGATATTTACATCGTAGAGCAGATGGAAGTAAAGTTTTATGGCTTCCTCTCTGTTCCACTTTGACTGTAAATAGATACTCTCCTGAAGTGTTTTGGTTACTAAATACTCTGAATTGCAGGCTAAGATAACAGTAGGCATATGAAAAGCCTACTAAGACAGCTGATCTATGGAATATTCATTCAAACAAGTGCTTTGAGAATACAAAGTGATGTAATTCCACCCTAAAAGATAATGATGGCCTGCAACCTGGAGAAGTCCAGAGAAGGGAATGAAAGCCAGAAGTGCGACTGGTGTTAAATGGGTGACGGTGAAAAATTAAAAATTGAAGTTGAAAGCTCTCTACAATACATTTCCTGCAAAACCCAAAGTACCCTGAATAAAGACTCTTCAAAAGAACTCAATACATCTTCCAAGCTATAAGAACCAAGCTTTCAGCCTATTTTCCTTCAATAGTCTAATTATTCCATTAGGCAGCAGCAATTCATCAAGCTGACAGAAAACAAGTAGCTCCCTCTCAATTAGATTTATGGTTTGTCTTTGAAACTTTACTACAGTTTTAAAAACACTCATTTTCCATATGCTCCCTGCTTGAATTCTCCAACAGCCATTTACCTAGACACCATAAAAGGAATCTGTTCACATTTAACATGGCAAGTGAAAATGGGATATTACCAATACAACAAGGAAAGAAATTCTTTCCAAGTCACTAATTCCGCCATTATTGTATATAAAGTACTAAGAAATGCTGTATTTTTATATCCATAATAATATTTTCTTGGTTGGTTGGTTTGGTTGGTTGGGTGGTTTTTGTTTTTTTTTAACGTAAGAGGATATTGCACTTCTATGGAGCACTTTTTTCAAACATTTGTAGTTAAGACAATTAAAGAAGTCACAACATAACTGATAATATCACTTCTTCCTAAAACTACTTATTTAAGTTTTCATCAGGAAAACAAACAATGAAGACTGGAGGGACAATTTTAAGATCTTTTCTCCTAATTAATTCCACAGTCACACTTTTATTCTGAAGAATGTGTGTGTATATTGTTTGTTTCTTAGGGGTGGATTTTTTTGTTGTTGTTGTGGGGATTTTTGTTACAACTTATCTCCAGAAAGGGATTTTAAAACATCAAAAAGCCTAGAAAGTCATAGATGCTAATAATTCACTACATAATGTCATCTTGCACTTATCACCATTCTGCACTAATGCAAAGAGATAATCCCAGCAATCTGCATTTGTTACCGTGTCTAAACCTGGATATGTTGCACGGCCTTTGACTTCAATTACTTCCTCCAGATCATGTGCAGCGTCTCGAAGGATAAACTTGATACTGTCACTGGCTGCCTCAGGAAACATCTGGCAAAGATTGTACAATGGCCTGTTAACAAGAGATTCAAATCATAATCAAGTTACATCACTGATGTTAATAAAAAATTGATTTTTAAGCACCCACAGGAAGATTTCTTGTGTTCCATCTACATCGTAACAATAACAAATTGCCTGGAATAAATGTTTCTTTTTTAGAATATAGATTAATACTGTAGTTTAGTTCACAGTGACATGTATTTTTCATGTATTAGGCCTTGTGACAATCCTTGAGTTGTAGGTTTCTAAATTTTAAGTAAAAAATTATTTTAAACTTTAAAATAAACTCCTAAATCATTGGCTGAGGTTATGACGTGTCCTTCTGAATCTCCTAACTTCAGATATTACTGCAGTGAAGAATGCTGGCTTACACTAGACAGCCCACTATTCTAAACACTCTTAGGCAATATTAAACAACATGTAAGGCAGCAATGTAGTTAGCAAAATTATTACTGCAAACAAGAAAAAAAACCCCAAACACAAAGTCAGATCAGCTCCTGGCCTATGGTTAGTGCCTACAGGCATATGCAGTCTGGAGCCTGCATCTCTTTGGTCTCCTAGTATTTTCATTGAAATTTGTCTGCATTGATAGTAATATATCCCAGGTCTAAAAGACAACCTTTGGTACAAACCGTGTGTGACAGTATCAGTGGGTCAGAGCTCTTCGTGATGAATGCATCAGAGCCAATAAATCCTAATGCTGCATGTAACAGATTTTTTAAAACTTACTGGCTTTAGCATGAAATAAAAAAACATAGGCTGAAAACTACATAAAAATAACTTCTTGAAAGAAAGCTGTCTATCCTGCAAAGTCAAGATAGGAACCACAGACCAATTTGTTTGGAAGGGACCTTTGGACATCACCTGATGCAGCCCCCTGCTCAAAACACAGCTAACTTCAAAACTGACTCAGGTTGCTCACAGCTTTGTTGAGTTCTGTCCATCTTCACAGCTTCTCTGGGAAACTAATTTCAATGTTCAGTACCTTTTCTGAGAAAGTATTTTCTTTAAATCTAATTGCAATTTCCCTTGTTGCAGCCCTTGTCCATTGACTCTTGTCCTTTGCTTTATACCTCTGAGACAAACTTGGCTCTCTCCTCACAGCCTAACTGGCTGTCAGGTATTTGAGGACAACAATGCCAAACTGACAACTTCCTGCAACATGTTTAGTTGGAATTTCCATGTGAGCTTACTACAACACTTGTAATTCCATTTTCATCTAGCTCCCTGAGTGAATTCACAGAACTAAAACTCATGGAAAAACCAGAGACTGCAACAGAAACTGCACAGTGTCACTGCAAAGCTTAAAATCCTTTATCAGCTGTCTAAACAACCTTCTATACAGAAGTTTCATGCATATATGGTATTACTTATCCACTACCCACAAAAAGCATCTTGCAGATCAAAAAATACATTCTGAAGTTTTGAAAATCTCTTGGTATAATTAATAGATCAAGTAACACATAAAACAAAGTTAAAACATAAAGGCTCAGAGTTACCAGCTGCCAGCAGTTCTACAGGATATTTGACACAAGCAACAGGCTAAATGCTTTACTCTAGGTAGCTTTTCTCTCTAAACCCTGAGGGAGCAAAAGTCCATAGGATTTCATACTTACAGGACCAGTTTGTCAATTGTTCTGAGCTCTGGTACATCCAGAGTTGCTAACTCTCCAACATATTCCAAAAGGAAACCAAACAATTTCTGCAAGAAGCATATGTTAAAATTATTAAGGTTTTCTTCATTGTACATATTTTTAAACAGTGACACAGTCTTAGAAAATGAAGATTATCATGTTAATTCTACTGTTACCCACAACAAAGAAGCATGTATATTTTATACTGCTCCCTGAATACTTACTAAAGCTTACTCCGGAATTAAAAGTTATTTTAAACATAAAACAAAACATACTTCCAACTTTGCTTTGTTTCCCACTGCAAGGCTTGGATGATTGCATTTCTGAATCCTCTCCAGTATAATAAGCTGTTCTTCTATTGTTCTTCCAGCCAATAAAGACTTAAATGTCTCGTAGGACTCAGGAACTAGAAAATAAAAACAAAAATTGACCACATAAAAATCTCAAACTTTACATCTTTAATTCAAGTGAATGTGCAACAAATTTCCAATCTGAAAATGCTATTGTTCATAAAAAAGAAACCATAGATGTTTTAAATAATTACCTTTAAAACACTAATAATCTATTAGCACATATGCAACATTATTTCTACAAATGTAGGTCAGAAAGTAACATGTTTTTCAATGCTTAAAATTCAAGCCAGCCTCTATTTACCACATATGCTGAGCAGCACAACTATGTTGACACAAAGCAGAATTAAACCTAAATGCACATTCAACCAAAAATTTACCATAATAGTTAGCTTTATGTTTAATTCACACCTAATTAGTTTTTGTATGAAGACCATTAAGGCAAGTATCAATATGGCCATGAATAGAAAATTATTTTAAAAACCCCCAAACCCCAACAACCCTGGCATGTATTTAGCTTTTTACAGAAGTCAACATGCTAGAAGACATCCTAACTAATTGTGAGTTTTTGAGTTATTTTATTATGACTGCTTTCTGGTTAAAGCAAACCTTGAATGCAATTCAAAAAGCTTTGTGTAGTAAGTCATCTTGTTTTGATGGAAAAACACAAGCACTTAAGGAAGTTGTTTGAAAGGTTGTTTAATCTTGCAACAGATACTTTTGTTAGAGAAATCTACACTAGGACAATAGTTAGATGAATTATGTACTTAATATGAATGAATGTTTAGTGTACTACTTGAAACATGTCTCCTCTTTCCTGCTAGGCACAGACCCAAGACCAGCCAAACTTTGAGTGTCTCCACAATAATGCAGTGTTACTTCACAGGGATTAAACTTCAGAATTCTGTCTCTCCAGGCATCTTCTGACAAAAATGTCAGTCCAAACACCAGAGAAACTGTAAGTATAGATCAAAAACCACTGGTTTGGCTTCTCTTAGGTAAAACAGCAGCACTTTGATTGGATAAGCTGGTTGCCTTCAGAAAGGAGCACAAGTATTTTTATTTTACTCCCCTGTTTTTATCTTCCAATTCTGATGGTGCTCAGAGGCACAGAAACTGCTCTGGGATGAAACAGATCTGTTTCCTACTTCTCCAAGCACAATTAGATTGTGCTAAGAACACTAAGAACAGCAGTTACTGGCTGCTCTTTGAATACTAGAAGACAACTATGAAGCAAAACTTCATGAATGAATGCAAGACCTACAGGGCAAACAAAGTGACTGGTTGTTACAAATCCCCTGACAACAAGGGATCTCTGGATCAGTCCTTTGCTTACCAGCAAATGTATAGGGAAGCTCTGATTTGGCAGCTTCTCTCTTTGGATCTGATTTCTCCACATTCTGTGATTTATTTTTATTTGCCTTGTGTTTCTTCTCTTCTTTATTCCCTGCAGCTTCTTCTTCACTCTCAAGATCAGATTCAAGATCAGAGTGGCTATCTGCAGCATCATCCTCCTCATTTTCACTTGCAGATTCTTCCTGACTTTCTTCTTCATCCTCATTATCCTCTTCCTCTCCTTCCTCCTCTTCTTCTTCCTCTCCTTCATCCTCTTCTTTCTCCTCCTCATTTTCAATATTAATTTTTCCATCCTGTCCATAGAGAAAACAAGCCAGTTAAAACACTGATAAAGTGGCAGCACCTCACCACAATCACCACGCAAAGCTATGTTAAAGATGCATGAAGAGAATTTGAGCCTTGCTACCCTGACCAGGCAGTGAATGCCAGCAGTGCCAGCCAAGAAGGGATATTAGGGAGAGAATATACATACAGATATAGAAAAGTAGAGTATTTTCAAGGGGCTGTAAGAAGAAGAAGAGGCAGTATATGAGGAATAAAAGAAATCACACAGAAGGAAAACCTGCAGATGATACGAAAAAGACTTTAACATCATTCTTCAGAAACACTTTGTATAAAAATATATTTCTTCTAGGTGTTAAAATAGAATATCAGATACATATTTGGTCCTATGCTGATTTTATTAATCATCAGTTTAAATTCACATTCACAACTGATATCCTCCCCTTCAAGAACAGCAGTTCCCTTGTTACTTGTGTGAGAGGACAGAATCAGCACATACTTGTGCACCACAGTCAGGGTGACCGGTAATTTCAGCTTCAAGGTTATATTGCTCTACCACCTTAATCAAAGATATGGCAGAAATCTACTCATCTTTAGACTGAAATTTGGTGGAAGCTGTATCAATACAGTGAGAATAAAAAAAAACAAAAAAAACCAACAAACCCCAGAAATGCTAAAGAGCCTCTTCTTCAACCCAGCAGGCCAGTAGCAGAGAGAAGGCTACTCTAACAGCAGAATGGAGAGAGGAGACTTGACACTTGTAAGACCACAGAGCATCCAGTTTTGGGCCTTCAAATACAATAAAGGTATTGATAAACTGCAGCAAGTTCAGCAGAAAGCCACCAAGACTACTGGGGGCTGGGGTACCTGCTCTGTGAGGAGAGGCAGATCTGGGTTTATTCAGCCTGGATATTAAAAAAACCTCTTCAGAATAAGGGCAGACAGTGTACATCTCTCTGAGTAGCCTCCATTCTTGGAGATTGTCCAACAGACTGGATCTGAGTACACAGGTGATTTCATAGTTGACCCTGCTCTGAGCAGGAGGTCGGATTAAATGCCTCCACAGACATTTAACTGCCAACTGTTTTTCCTAATCTTCTTTACAGACCTCTGAAAACTCAGAAATTTTAAACCTTACCTTGTAAGACAATAATCGTCTGTCATCTTTATCCAGGATAAAGCCATCAGCCAGATCATCAGCTGACATGTGGCTGGGTCTCTTTTTATTTGCCTCTTCATCTATTCCACGCATGCGACGCAATCGATCTGCCTGTGTTTCACAAGAAATACCACACACAGATGTGAGACACTTACATCAATCAGGAAACTACACCAAAAGGGAAGATCCCTCAAATGCTACAGCTAAGAAAACACAAGGACAAAACAGTTAATTTGGATTACTCAAAAAGCTGGTGAAAAGAAAAAACCCAGCAACTTGAGAAATTATGGGCAAAAGCTGACAATACCTTTCTTTTTGTAGGGAATACAGTCTGGTAAGAGCACACAGCCAATTGGACTAGTTTATTTAAAAGGCTTTAAAACTGGGTTAACTAGAAGCATTGTGTTCTCATGTTTTAAAATTTATCTCTTTTGCTTATGGGATATCATTACTATAAAATAAAAGCTTCTGAAGTGTTTCAGGATTCTGCAGTGTCTCTCTGTTTGGCATGTGTGTAACAAGCTTGTAGTGAACACAACTGTATCCTAAGATTTTTGGGATACAGACTGTGCATCAAACTCTAAGATGGTAATAGAAGAAAAGAAAAAAGTCTCTGTTCTTCTATTAGATACTGAGCTGCTCTGATGTAATCTCAAGGTACTGAATTCTCTAAAGTCTTAAATATGTTCTTAGTATAGCAAAACAAAAAGAAAAAAAGAGTGAAACATTTACCAAATTATTCCTTCTTCCCATAAGACTCAGTGTGATGTAACAGAAATAGCAAGCAACATTTCCCAAGACATTCCTACCCCTCTGCAAAGCAAAGCTATGCACATGCTACCACTGAAAGGCTCTTCCAATAGCAGAAGAAAACAATAAATTACTTGCCCAGTGTATTAATTCAACTGCTGTGCAACATGATACTCCCCTAACTTAGAAACACCCCTCAACTCCAAATAATTTAAAACATTTAAAGGCAAATCAAAGTAACATTACATTTTTATTGAAGGAAGATTGACTCATTTCATAAACCTCCACAGTCACATACTAGGCCTATGGGGTTTTTTTTGTTTTTATATTGGATTACAAACACAAACAGAAGATTTCCTGAATTCACCCTCTGACGAATTGCAGTTTAGTACAGGCACTTACAATCTAAGGCCAAGCAATGAATTTAAACAGTCACTCCCAGAAGACAGGCCCCAAACAACCTCAGCCATAAATGGTGTACCTCGAGCTTCTGGAGTCGGGCCTGCTCCTCTTTGGCCAACTCTTCTTCTGTCTTCAGCCTTTCTGAAGGTTTTGCTTTCATCTCAAATCCAAGTTCTCGAACAATCATATCATATTCATCAGGCTAAAGAAATATTTATACAATTGTTTATTATCTTGAGTTTCATTATTCTGCTTTGCAGCCATCCCTCTGCCAGACTACAAGCTAAGAAATCAGACTGTTAAGATAAAAGGAAAAGACTGCTTCCAAAGCAAGCTGCAAGAACACTCAACTCAGAATTAAGACAAAGAGAAATTCTCCTGGAATTTCCCCCTTCCTTACTTAAGTTACTCACAACTGAAAAACTTATGAAGAGTATCTTAAATAATAACTGGATTACTTATTACTTAAAAACCCCTTCAAAATATTTTTTATTACTAAAACACAGGCAGAATTAATAAATTAATAAATTTATAATTTACGTTTCACTTTACACTGTCACATGAGATTAAGCCTTTGCTAGCTCCACCCCACAGAAGTCTAGCTTAAAAGAAAATAAAAAGGGATTCTGATACTCAATGAGCTTCAACATGCCACAGAGCAACTTAAACCCAAAAATCAATACATCAAAATATGAACTTTTGGTCCAGTATCTTCTATTTTACTTTGAGATCAGTTTTAATGCAAGACTGAACTAATTAACTGATGTTATAAAATCTGAATTCTACTGCAAAACGATAAATGGAAATGCACAATGTTCTGCAAGATAATTCACATTTCTAAGAGAAAAATAAAAAAGCTCAATACAATGCCTATTCTTAGACTTAAAAGTTTATTTCCCTTAGTATAGAATACAAATGATAGAAAAAGCATGAGATCATAAGATATCTACTCAAAAGTAAATTATTTTCATTCCCTTTCTAAAAGGGACAGAGCCCAATTTCCACAACAAAATGTCTGTTGTCAAGTACAAGTTGTTTTATCAAAGGAACACTCCAAAGGCACTCAAAACAAACCAGTGTTCCCAACAATTTTAATTCTTCGAGAAAATTTATTTGTCCTGCAAATAGTGTTATAGAGTGCTATAATAGAGTGTTATTCAGTCTGCAACCTCCCTCTCACTTGATAATTAAAGAAAAGCAGTAACTACTCAAAATCAGAGAAATAATACAGAACTCTATATTTCTCCAACTAATCAGACTGTCCTAAAACTGTAGCACTCTTTCAATGTGAATGGCAGCAAACATTTTTGTTTTGAAGTCATGAACTTGGCCTTATACTTCAGCCACTACAAGTCAAAACTACAAGTTACTAGAACCAAGAAAAATAGTCAAGTCAAAACCTCACCTTGGGTTTTTCTGCTTCTTTGTCCTTTCTCTCTGACTTTGGGGTTTTGTGGGCAATGAGTGTTTGGATTTCCTTCCAGTCTTTGTCAAGTTTTTCTGTCAGTTCTAAGGCACTTTCTCTCCGAGTTTGTCTCTCTTGCTAGAAAAATACAACAAAACCAAATGCAGCAGTTATGTTCAGATGGACATGACATAGCATTTACAACTTAAAACCAAAATGCTGTCTTTAACAAATTGATAATTTCAAATATTTAACATTTTGAAACTGCAAACATTCTTTGTGGAAGAGGCAGTATAGAGCTATGCTGAATGGTACAAGAAAACAGGAGATTTGGGGATACAAAAGAATGCAGATATACAAGTTATATCTGAAATGCCTACAAAGTCAGACTTTATTCAAGGAGTTTGGACTCCTCTCAGACAGTTTCCTTCTTTGTTTTCTATGCCATTATTATTCTATTCTTCAAATACAGGAATGGTGACAGCTTCTTAATCCTGCTCATTTATACTTCAGGGCTAAACACTCACCTTTTCTTGTTTAGATTTGGCTATCATCTCTTCAATGAGTTCTTTCCTAGACTTAGGTTTTTCCTCTTCCTCATCTTGCTGCTCACTTGACACTTTTTTACGAAGGAGGCCTCCACCCCCTCCAAAGTGAGCAGCAGTCAATTCAGCTAGGGAAAAAAAAAAGTAGAATGTAAATCTTTCAAAGCACACATGACTGCAAGAGTGCTGCTGCTGGGACAGTATCTCCCTATTCTTCAAGAACGGGAGAAATTTTAACAATTGCATCAATCATGCATTAGTTCCATCCCTATGGGAATGGTCATACCAAAAGAGATTATGTCAGACACATAATTTACACTGACAAATACTTGGTATGAGGTAGGATCATGTTTTTTTCCAGTATTTATCCAATGTGTAGGTCCAAAGATGCAAGAAAGCAACCTGAAAACTCACAGTTCAGATTCTGGCCAAAAGGCTCACAGTCCAGGTACCTGTTTATGCTGAAAAGCTCACAGAGTAAAGAAGCTTGCCAGTAGCATCTCCCATTTAACCCCTGCTAAAATCCAGAGAGCTGGTCTGTGTGTGGCTAAGAAGTAATCAAATCTGGTTTAAACATTCTAACCAAGAACATGACATTCTCTCTCACTGAGAGACAGCACTGAACAAATGATGTACAGGTTTACCAGCAATAAACTTACCAGTGAAACACCAGCTGGCACTTCTTACCTGACAGTGTTCCTCTTTCTTCTGTGTCACTGTCACTATCAACAGTATCATTCAGTTTTTCAATTTCTGCCAATGATTGGCCATAGTGAGTCAATTCCTCTTCTTCATTAAGATTATAGATATTCTTCTTCCCGTAATTTTGCTAAGAACAGTAAAACAAACCAATGAAACATCAAAAAATCTTTAGTTTCCAGGCAACAAAGTCACACAGCCTTTAGTTTCAGTGCTAGTTGAGGAGACTTGAGGAGATTCTTATTCCAGTGTTTCTCTGGAACTTAACACTGGAATGAGAGCACTGCCAGACCAACATTTTCATTCAAATACATTTTAAGTGAGAGAGTGTCATGTCTCTCTTATACTAATGTACAAACGGACTAACTCAGGAAACCCAGGAAAGCTGAAGTTTTATCTGTGTATCAGTAACATCAATTTTTAATTACTGCATTTCAGGCCTAATGAAACAGACTTCAACCTATGAAAATTACACTGCTTAATTCTGGGGGCTGAGTATGATGAGGCAGAAAGGACAGTACTGCACATTCAGTTCACAGAATGGCAGCAAGTTACAGAGTTCTACTCAGCTACTGAATATACTTGATGGTGACAGCCTTTTCCTAATTTAACTCCTAAAACAAAGCAGTCAAAGAAAACAAACTAATCAATGAATCTGCTTATAACTAGCTTTATTCCATGCCAGTGCTCAAAGAAACCTCTGCTTCAAAAAGTCGTCTTGCAAAACCAGAGAGATTTAATTAAAAAAATTCTATTTCCACAAAAAAAATCCATTTTCCTAAGTTCTACACCTACAAAATCAAAAATAAAGCATTACCCTGCAAAACCCTCTATTAAGGGGGCACTCCCAACATAAAAATTCAGGTGTGCCTTGTGGTTTTGTGTTTGGTTTTTTTCTTTCTTTTTTTTAATCATTTACCTGTCTTTCCAGAGCGAATCGTCTGATCATCTTTTCCTCGGGGGTTATTTTGGTGTTATACTCACCAAAACGTTTATCTTTAAACACATTTGTCTTCTCTCTTTCCCTATATTCTTTCAGTAATGTTTGATTGCGCTAGAAGGAAAAAGAAAAAAGGAGATAAAATTAAAAGAACAGAGAGTAACTACTTCCAAAGTCAATATGAAAAAGACTCCAAGGTATCCTGTCAACACATTCATGTCATAAATAATAATTTACCAGAATGCAATGAAAGAGAAGGAAAAATTAACATGAAAAAAAGATGGGAAGCTCATACAATACATTCAGATCAGATTCTCTTATAAGCACCCATGCGAAGATAAAAGGTTACACTGTACCTCACCTTTATTTTATCACATACAAAACCCATGTATTTACACTGAGGAATTCTGACATGTCTCAAGCTTAGTAAACTAAGAATAACATATTAAAGAAAAAAAAAAAGCCAGCAAAAGCCAGATGAACGTTTTTTGGTCATTTCATCTAAGACATAAAAGCCTTGAGCCCTGTCACTGCTGAGCATGGGGAGGTCAAGCATCAAGTCAATAAAAATAAACTTATCACAGCTACACAAGGCACTCACTATGTGCTCTGCTTTTGGGACAGGTAAGGAGAAAGGTTTACTCTCCAATGTCAGTGACCTAATTCATGACAAACATATAATTTTTCTTATTATAAAATAAAACCCCAAATCCTAAAATGTGATGTACAACATTCAGGAAGTTTTCTAAAATCTTGACAAATAGTAACAGAATCTGAAAGCTAATTTATAATTTCATGCTGAAGATACTACATAGTTTCTAAAGAAAAAAAATGTTGGCTGTGTTTAGGCTGAAGAAATATCAATTTTTATTTAAAGCACATTAACTGATTCTTACAGAAAGATACTGTGCCATTCATATTACCAGAACCTCAAAAAGTGCTGCACTAAAGGAAAAGGCTGGGCTCTAGACCTCTGCAGCCTCACTGAGCACTCACAATTTTCACATACTGCTGTAAATGACACTAAAATTCAGGTTTCATCTCATATTGTGCCAGTTCTACCTTCTATTTACTTCTTACAGTGACCACATATCACACAGCTGAGACACTGTATATGAACATTAATGCCTCTTAATATGTTGGGTACCAAAAAACATTTCTGTACTTTTTTTTTGTACTCAATTATTTGATTACTTCTCCTATTGATAAAAAAGAGAATACTTAATGCATCATCTTCCACAATACACGTAAAATGATAAACTATCTTTTTGCTTCTGCTGCACTTGCCCTTCCAGTAGGTGCTTTAAATTCTGTTCAACAACAGCATGTATGTAACATGTCACAGAATCTCAGGGACATACTTTCAAATTACACTTCTTTTCAGCTTTAACTCAATCTACAGAGGTATAAACTTCTTTGCTGGTTTGTCTGAAGTGACAGACCACTAAAAACTCCAGTATTTCACCCAAGAATAAGGCAGGCTGCTGGAATCCCAGATGCACAGTATGACACACTCTCCCTTAAGCATCACAGATTTTGGTCAGGCAGCTACTGATGGCAATAGAGAAAGAAAAAGAGGCATTTTGAAAATGGTACAAAGTTTGAAGAAAGAAAATTTACTTTTCTTAAGTTGTATGGTCATTCTTATGACAGCAGGGGACAGATCATTACATCCCAACATACTTCGACAACACGACTATTTAACCAGTGCATAGAAACATCACTTGCATTTGTTTTCCAGACCAGCAGTAGTTTCTTTGTAACCACACATTTCTCACTACATCCCGACCTTAGTGCCCTTTCAATCTTTCACTACACCAACGTTACAACATTATCAAGAAGTTTAGCATCTTGTGATCAGCAGAACCGACCAGTGTGATGAGCACCGCCTCTGGTCCAGCACTTGCTCGCCGATAACACGTGCCATTGTGTTCTAGACCCGGGTAACTTGAGAAGAGAACCATTCCCACACAAGCAATAAGGAAAACCTGTACTACTGAACGCTGTGGGTTGCACTGGCCGGAGCCATTCCCCGAGCTCTCCATCAGTCCCTGAGCACTCAGAGGTGACCGCCCACTCCTCCTGTGCGCAACAGAGATTACTTCACCAGAGAGGGCTCCAGCCTTACCATATCCCCCTCGTCCACAGATACCATCCTTCCTTTCTGCTTTGGATGTCCTCTTACCTTCTTGATGGCCTTGGACCGTGAGACACCAGGCAGCCCCACATCATTTTTGGTCTTCCTCCCCAGGATGTCAAACTTCTGCCTGTTGACTTTCACCTCAAAGGGGTTGCTCTTGACCACGGCCATCGCCGACTTCACGGGGCCCTTTACTGCGGAGGGCACTGACACCTTTTTCTTCCGCTTCGCCGCCTTCCCCATCTCTGCTGCGGCTGCCCGTGGGGCCGCGGTGGGAGAGCAGCGGCTCAGCCCTCAGTGTGCGGGGCCAAGACTGGAGGTGCGAACGGGGCGAGCAAAATGGCGCCTACGGGGGGCGTAAAACTCCCCGAATTCCCCCTTGGCGTGACCGCTGCCCTCCGCCACAGCTCCGCGAGAGCCGGACGGGCGTGGAGCGGAGGAGAGAGCGCAGAAGAGGAGGGAGAAGAGAGGGAAGAGAACAGCGCGGCCCCAGCACACCCCTCAACCCGCCGTGCCCAGCACCACCACACGCGCACCGGCAGCTAGCCACCTCTCGCGAGAACTTTGCCAAATACCGCGATATTTACCGCTTTGCTCTCCGCCCGCTTTGGGACGAGCCCGGGGAAGGGCTGACGCACTACATATCCCAGCAGGCCCGCGAGACACCACGGGCGTGTCCTTCAGCGCACACCGCGCTCTGCCTGCTGGGATTTGCAGTCCCGGTAGGGGTGAGGGGGTGGCAGCGCAGGGGCGGGGCTGCCTGAGGCGGGCGGAGGAGCCATGGCCGGGGCGGGCGGGCGCTGCCCGCTCTCCGTCTCCGCCCTCGGGGAGGGGGAGCGCGGTGCCGGGGCGAGCAGCGGGTGATGGGGAAGAGGCGAGCGCAGTGCTGAGGTCCTTCGGGGCCGGATGAGCCGAGGCTTGGCGCCGCGGCGGTGGCGGGGCTGGAGGAGGGGGCGAAGGAGGCTGTAGGGGCGGCCCCCGCTCCGGCTGCCCTGAGGGGAAGGAGCCCCCGACCATGGAAATCGAGAACATCGTGGCCAACACGGTGCTGCTGAAAGCCCGGGAGGGTGAGAGCCGCGGGGCGAGGCGAAGAGGGAGGAGAAGCGGGAGTTCGAGGCGGGGCGGGCTGAGGACGTATGTCGGCGGAGGAAAAGGGTCTGAAGTGAGGGGGAAAGGGGCCCGCGAGGAGGGGGAGAGGAAGTGATGGAGGAGGAGAGGCTGGGAGGGAGGAGAGGCTGCCGGGCAGGGGTCCGGGAGGGGCGGGGACCCCTCGAGGTGGCGGCCGGAGCCCTCCCGGGGCGGGCAGGGAGTCCCGGGCTGTGCCCTGAGGCACCTGCCCTGCTCCTCCCGCGGGATCTGTTTGGAGTTACTGGCTTGTGGCTTTGCTTCTGAAAAAACACCCCTTCCTCCTTCCCCCTTGATTCTAATAGTGTTTTTACCGGATGTTTTAAAAAGGTCGTTAATCTGTAGTTCTCAGTTTGTTTATAAATATAAATACATATGGATATAAACCATAAAGTGACATAAATCTTCTCTGGAAAAACCTTTCACTCCATGTTGCTGAAATTCCTACCTGAAAAACGTAGCTGTTGAGTGTGACCTGTACTTTGCAGTCGAATATTTTCTATCATCCTAATACAAAACTGTGCTATTTTCCATTAGATTATCACTTACAGTTTGACTCCCCAGAACACCTTGAGTCGAAGATTCCTTCCCCCAGCTAACAAACCTTTTGGGTAGATAATTAGTTTTAGTATAGCACGTGGTTGCTGTTTAAAAAAAACATCCTGAACTAAGATGGTCCTACTGCTTTTTCGCGTATATAACTGTCCATTAAACGGCCACTTGAAAGTCTCCCTGGATTACCAGTGTACTTTGTGCAGAGTGAATTTTTCAACTATGAAATGTGCATATTCTTTTTGGATTGGATCCTGCTTGTCTTAATTGTGTTGAGGAGTCCCATTAGTTAAGCTGGAGCTGTTTAAAGTGAGTAAGAACAGCAGAATCTGCCTCTGTATGTTTTGCAAGTTCCTCCAACTCTAAATGGGTTTGGCACTTACGCCATATGTGTATCCAGTTAAATTTGCCTTAAGCAGCAAGAGAGGAAAATCAGCTTTTTGACTTTGAAGTGGGGTTTAAAAAACAGAACAGTGATCACAATTTTGGGCCATCTTCCAACCTTAGCTGAAGAGACCACCTCAGACTAGAGGACATGTTTTGGCTGGTTTCACTGACAGTAACATGTCTGTGGTGCTGCTGCCTGGATTTGGAATTTGCATTGAAGTGATCTGAGAAATGAAGGGAAAGTGGAGTCTGGCTCAAAACTTTACTGTGCCCAAACCCTCACCACAAAGAGCGGAGTGGTAATCTGCTGAGGCTTTTAAGTGGCTGCTTAATGTCAGGCTGCCTCTTTAGTTAAGGTTTCACTACGTTTAAAATAAATTATAGTGGTAGAACTGACCAAACAAGATATTTTAATGAACTGAATGAAAGTCTGAGAGCAGCTGATGTGAAGATCAGTTCTACCTGACGTGAAACTTTAAAAAGTAATGGTAATAATCTGTTACTCTCTTTGTACCTGCAGTTGGCCTGGGGTCTGCTGTGTAAGCATTCACAAAATCTGTGAATTCTGCCTTTGAAACTCTAGAACTCCATTGATCAGGTGGTAGAAGGTCTTTCACCTTTTCAGGTCTCAATCCCTGTGCATGGGCTACTTTTTATGTCACGTTTTTCAAAACACTCCTTGAGATGAAAGTGTTTTCTGTTTGTTGCATGTTCTGGCTGGTCTGGGAATGTCTGGGTTACTCCATCTGTCAGGACCATCCCATAAAATCCCTGTCCCAGCTCTATTCTTATGTGCCTGATAGACTGCAAGGCAGTGGAATTTGCAAAGTTAGTGTGTGAGAGATGGTTTAATATATTCTTTGCTAAAAGGGCCTCACAACTGGGACACAAGAGCAGACTTTCAAATTGCTTTCCTTCCCACATTTCTGTGATCACACTCTATAGTGTATAGAGAGGTGGGATAGCATGGAAAAGTGCAGAATTATTTCTTGTGGAAAAAAGTAAAATCCAAAGGTAACGTGCAATACAGCTTCACTTATTTTCATGTATAGGTTTCAGCCATGTCAGTAATCTCTCAGTGTGGGTGGGAGAAGGTGTTCACCTGGATAAACATATCAAATAAAATAACATGTAAACTACTGTGCTCTTATTCTTTGTTTGTGGTGCATGTCAAAAGTAATCAGTGAGGGTTAATTATGGTTTGTATGGGTCAGTCTAACTGGAGACTCTTTTCTGATGAAGATGAGAGTAGTAGAAGATTGTACCCTTGAATACATCTTACAGAGCCTTTTAACCCCAGAGATCTGTCATTTTCATTTTGTAAATATAGAAATAACAAAAGATGTGTCCCTGACCACTTCTGGTGAAAGAGTTTGGCAGGTGCCTAATGGGAATTCAGAAATTCCCAATAAAAAACACCAAATCTTACCTGAGCACATAAACCAGGTTTAACAATCAAAATCATGATCCCAGATTTGTACACATAATCTTCCTCTAATTTTAGGTACTCCAATCCTTCTGGATGTGAGTGTTAGGATGTGAATATCATTTGGGTTTTACATTTGTAGGTCTGCAGAATCAACACACCTTGAACAGTGAGGTTCATGTCTACCATTTGAATCTGATTTGATACATAGAAAGTAAATTTGATCTATATTATTAGAGAGCAAGGAACTCAGATAAAATGAATCTTTTCTTGCTACTTTCTTCTCCTATACAATAAAAATAAAGTGCTATTGCTGTCTGTTTCTAGACTGCCTACCTTGTCACTCAGTCTTACTGCTGATTTATTTCATTAGAGGCATGAATCTTCTAATTCAATTTGCATGAGGATAACATCTGTTTACTAATCTGATTTTTCAGGTCATACAAAATCCCAACTTCTCCCCAGCCTCAAACCTTTAAATTTTGTCTCTAAGAGGATGTTCATAGCTTTTAATAAAACACCATTTTAGTAGAAGTCTGTCTCTTTTCATTAAAGACTTGTAATGTCTCTGTAGCAACTGCAACACTTCTTTATGATAAGAAGGGAAGTCATCAGGATTCCTTATCTTCTTTTAAAGCCACTTGATAAATAATCAAATGCCAGTTCTTTGTGCATGTGGGTGTTAGTGATAACATTACATCTGATTCTTCAGTGTACCTACTACTAGAAGATGATATGATGGCACAAAGTACCCTTTGGTACTTCATGGATGAAAGATTTAGGAGTCAGGAGCTGTACTGGGAGTTTTTCTTTCCTTGTCCAGTTTTTCAGCTGACCTGCTTGTGCTGGAAGCCAGCCTGTCCATGGAGGGATTTGCCTTCAGACAAAAACTGCAGTGCACCTGCAGTGCAGGGATTCCCTGTTCCACTTCCCTGGGTTAAGTGGCCCTCTGGGTCAATCCTGCTCTCTCCTCTTGTGCACACATGACTTTTTGAGAGAAACCTGTATGTGGGAAAGAAAAAGGGAAAACTTCCTCTTCAGGTGAACCCAATGGTGGAACAAGCACAAGTGACTCAGTAGAAAAACAAGAGATTATAAAGCAAACTCAAAGTTGATCTTCTGAGTGCTGCAGTGTAGGAAGTGAGATACAAAGCCAGGTAAGTTTAAGTGATAGTGAGGTATGAGCTGGGATTTCAAGCTTTCACACCAGCTATCCATGTTCTCCTTACTCAGATTTGTGTGAAACAGAAGTGTACAACAATATGTTTTCTAGTTGTGTGCAAGAGCAGAGAAATTAACACATTCATTTTTTCCCAACAGAAAAAGTATTTGAAATTAGTTTCACTTGAAGGACATTGCAGAATTTATCCTATAAATGGAGAGAAATAATAAATATAACCAAGATTATTCTGGAAAACAAAAAAAAGCCTCCCACCCCAATTTTTATTTTATATCCACTTTTCTCTTTATATTTATATCTTCTGTTTTTATTTCAGTTGCTCTCAGTAAATCCTTTGAGTATATGTAAACCCCAAATTCATTTCAGCATCCCACACATAGTCTGTGGTGTTGGGAAGGAAAGAAGTTAATCCCTGTATGTTTTAAACTGCATAGGAGTCTTTCTGTTTTCATTGCCTAAAGTAATAGTCTCAAAAAATACCCCCAAAGGGCAGATACATTGTTCCTTTGAAGTCAGTGGCCATTTACTCCAGGTGAGGATCTATGCCAAGGGTGCATTTCAAACCTACCTGGTCCATTTGCATCCACTTTAAAATTCATTTACACTGCTGTGGCAGTTTGGAAATGAGAATTGGGACTGCTGTTAGGCACAGAATGTCCTCTGTGTCATGATTGATTTTGGCTGAATGAAGGTCATGCCTCAAACAGATTTTCCCCCAGCCCTTGGTTGTATGGTTCCAGCCTGTGGCTGCAGGATGGGTGAGGTGGTTTCCAGCTGGATCCATGGCCTGATCTGGGGTATGTGGGTTTTGGAGGTGGTTTTTTTTCTTATGTTGCTGGATGTTTTGGGGTTGGGGTTTTCTTCCCAAAATTAGTTTTCAGAGGGATCAGTAAGCTCCTGCAGATTTGATAATTGCTAGGTGCAGTCCAAGGGTGGATTCAGAAGGAAGGAACCTTTCAGTAGCAGAATGTGATCACAGTTTGGCGTAAGTGAATCCTGCAAGATACTTGTTTCAGAATAATTCTCTTAATGATGTATTCTTCACAGAAAATAAGCAGTCCACTCAAATAGTGAGTTTTATCTGTCTGGACCTGAAAGCAATTGGAATAATTCTGCAAGCAAAATAAATCCTACTTTTGCTTGCAGTATAAGGTAATATTCCAGTACAGTGTTGATGATACAAGCAAGGTATCCTGTTTTGTGTGTGTTTGTAACTAGGAAAATAATTCTATGGAGATTGCTCAGATCACTGTAGCTTGGCTGTTGAACTGAACTAAATTCTTTAATTATTTCAGAGGTAGGACAAGTGGGAAAGCAAGGCACCCTCATACCCCAGATAGTCCACCAGCAGCAAATATGAATTTTAACATGAGAGCTGAGAGTTTTTGTAGTTGCTTTCAATTGTTGTCAGTTCTTCCCTCGTTTGCCTCCTATGTTCTATTGCACTCTTATTGCATTGTGCTTTAAATTGCTGTAAACTCATTGTGGCAGGAAACATGTCTTCCTGTGTTTGTACAGAATTATGCACAATGCCTGCCTTTTTGTCCTTTATTTAATGAACTGTAAGGAGAATGCATGTGGGCAAGTTGGAATTTTAAATAATTACATTTACTAAATAAACACAACACGAGAGGTCTAGTAATTGATACACGCTGCTGCTTTGCTTATTTCAGATGTGGCAATTACAATAGAAGTTGCAAAATCAGCTGAAAGGAATTTTATTTCTTTAATATCTGTTGCACTCTTAGTGTACTATTATGCTAAAAAAATCCTTGTTTGTTGACTGTAAAATTGCAGGGTTTTTGGTGGTTTTTTCACCACCCTGTTCATTGGCTGGTTACAGACATTTTGAAATGTATACAGAGACATTACAATGTTTGTCTACCAGAGCAGATTAATACATTTTAGTTCAGATCAGTTACATTTACTTGAGTTGATACAAGCTTTCCATTCCACACCTAATTGGTGGAGTGCAGAGGCTGAGCAGAGTGTGTGCACTGGCATTCCTGCATGTGCACATGATCGCTGGAGCTGGGTAGAGAGCCCATGTGAAGAACCAGTTGTTCGAGTGCTTATAGCTGTGGGAACAATAAATGATTGTGCACATAAACAAACGGCACAAATGTTCACGTAGAGGGCTGAGCTTTTAACTGCTTGCAGTGTTACTGCCCTGACAGTCAGATGAGCAAGGGCACTCGAGAATTACCTTGCTGAAGTCCAACTCCCTGCAGTTGAATCCAGCAGTGTGAGGACTATTAGCATATAAATGCCATAACCATCTGTAATCTACAGATATATTTTGTTTATTTATTGTACTATTTGCATTTTTGCTTCTGTTTGCATTCAGAAGTACCTTGGCCTTTGTAATGCTTGTGAGTTAGGTTCTAACTGTGTGTTGAAACCTGAATTTTCAGCCAGGTGATTCTCATAAGTTTACTGAGAACTGGCCAGATTGTATTTATCATATATCTGGGGAAGAAATCAGAACTTTTCTCCATAGAAAAGCCTTGCCACTCTGTTTAATGTAGTTGTTAAGCTGTGGCCAGGCTTGAGTTGATACAAACTTGTATTTTGTCAAAAAATACATCTGACCTGCAGAGTGGAGAAGGTTATTGTGAACACCCACAGCAGTACCTTGTGAGATGTCTCTAGAACTGAGAGCATGACAGCCTTCCTCAAGTGGTGGTATGTGTGAGCTTGTCTTCTAGTGTGACCATTCCAGTGTTATGGTCTGGTCTGAGGAGCTGAGGTATTAATTCCACACTGGTTTGTGTCTTGAAGGTGGATCTTGCCCAATAAGGGCATAAAATCAAAATTTGTTACTCAGTGGGCAGTGTTTATAAATGCCTCTATAGCATAAGGCCAAAATTAAACAGGAATGTTTTGATTTGTTTTTAGTGAAAGGTTTTGTTCTTTATTGTGAGTGATTTGAAGGAAAATGTGTCTGGAACTAGGAGAAGATTTGAATTCATGTGAATTTTAAATCTATTGGAAAACTTGCCTGCAACTGCCTCTGCTGAGGGAAAGATGTTTTAAGGCAGTGTAGGTACCCAGCAGATTTCATGTCTCTCAGTGTAGATGATGTAGAGCTCCTGCATCAATGGTTTTGCATTTTTTCCTTGAACCAAGTGATTTGATTTATACTAAAAGGCCTGCTGTAGGTTGTCATCTTGTTGCAGTCAGGCTTTCAGAGTTTATCTGGGTGTGGTCTAGTATGAATTTCTCAGCTAGTATCTGACAGTCTGGTTTGTGGAATCAGTTTTGCAAGAATGAATTGTAGCAATCTTGCACCCAGTGCTCCAGAGCTGAGTGCTGCTCAGGCTCCCAGTGCTGCTCAGCTCAGACACACACAGGGTGCTTGCCCTGCACAGGCAGGACGGCTGGGGCACAGAGGTCCCCAAAAAACTCCCTGCTAGAATCTCAGTGTCAGTGTAGTAACCAGTAAAGTAGGATTCTGCATGGCAGAATCCACATGTTTTGTCTCATGGAAAACTGACTTAATAATGTTTGGTGAGCATTGTGCTCACTGAAATGAGAGTCAGTGTGCAGATCAGGTCTGCAAGGAAGATCTTTGTGGCTCTGACAAGTGCATCTGAGGACTCAAAACACATTCTTGTTTCTTGACATTGGTTGCATCCACAGCAGTTTCATTTTTTTGCAACTTGTTGTGGTTTTACTGATGAATAAGCCAACAGCATTGCCTTACATACATTTTTCAAATGTTTCTCTGAAGGTTAAAAAAAAAGTTGAAATAAAACATCTAAATATTTTGCCCCTACTGTATTCTAATGCAGTGATCTAACCGAATTTAGTTTGGATCTTTTTAAGAAGGAAAAAAGGGAAAAGAGTTAAATGTTGAAACTCTAAGAAGTAATTTGGGGGAAAAGGAAAAGGTTCTTGTGTACCTGAAAATGTAATTGAAATTTCTCCTCACTGCAATGGTGAATTGCTGCATCCACCCTTCTCTTTGTACAAGATGAGTCTCTTCAAGCTGGACATTGCTCTTAGCCACGATTCCATCTGAAAGAGGCAAAAGTAGTAATTCATCTGAGGCACAGAGATCAACCAGAAGGCACCTTAACCTAATGGCTTTCTGGCTCTTCTGTTGGAAAGTGAGCTGTTGGTCTTTCTGGAAGAATTTTATCTGAAGTGTTTTAGGATGAGATTCAGAATAGAAGCTCTGAAATCAATATTAAGACACTTTCAAACCACAACTGTTATAATTTGATTTGATACTTCTTTTAAACGGCCTCAGAAATGGAAAAGGATTTTGCAATTAGAGAATAATGTGACAAACAAATTGGCCTCCTGCCATAACTTTTACCAGAAATGGCTCCTTACCTTACTGGGACCTACAGACTTTGACAGTGCATTTGCTGTAAATACAAGAACATTCAGTTCAGAAAAAAATGAGAGCATTTTGATTTAGTTGATACTGCTAAGCACTTGATTCTTGTGTATCATTAATAAATTATATGTAGCCTTTATTGATTCTGTAGGATGGTGAATTCAGTTGCATTCTAGCATGTGCTCTCTTTTTGTAAAATGAAGCTCATAATGGTCACATTGTAAGTAACTGGCCAAATATTTGGGCAAAATACAGCACTTTTTGTGTTGGACTTGAAGTAAAATGCACTAGTGATCTCTCCTTTTTTTGGGGGTTGAGGAAGGTGGAGTTTTTTTCTTTGACGGTGCTTCAGAGCATGATACTTTTGATATATGTCCCAGTTCATTTTACATTTTCTGAACAGCATTGTGATATGAATTTGGGGTCAGTTTATCATTCTTGGTCAGTACTGATTGTATGGTGTAATGCAAAATTGAGTCTTTCTGGGCAGTTTCTAACAGAGGAAATTTAACTTCTGTGGACCTTGCAGCTTAGTGTATTTCTCAGTTACATGACCAAACCTGTCACTTCTATCCATTGTTTTTCATGATCACATAATCTATACCCAGGCCTTGTTACTCACTGTATGTGTATAGGCTATGTGTGTTAATATTCCTTGATTTTCCTTGTGTTCAGTTCTCTTAGAAGGGCTCTATGATTTGTGTGATTTGATTTTCTTCAAGCATATATTCAACTTCTTTTTAAGATCAAAAATATTTTTTTAAATAGTCACAGTTTGTTTTAATGATAGTGGTAATTACAGCCTCATTATTAATTCTGGTACTGCTTGAAATATGGGATGGGAAGTAGATTCCATATTTCATGTTCTGAAATTTATGGAAATTACCTGCAAAAGGATTATTAGAAAATGAAGTGCAGTTTGGGTTTTTTTAGAGAGTATGTATCAGTTCAAAAAATATTCACAAGCCAACGTTTATAGGTGTTTATAGGTGTTTTATTCCTTATTTTTTAACCTTTCTAGGGATACTAGAATTGAGAATGTTTTGCTGCAGCAGCACAGTAAGATGTCAATATTCCTGTTAGCAAGGGTCATGTAAATTTGGTATGAACCAAGGTACACTAAGCTGGGACTGGTCTAACTGCATTGGTGGAGTGGCTCAAGAAGCTGTGTGTTTGAGTCAAGAGGGGCTTTAGAAAACACATGTTTTGTTATTCTGAAGATGTTAGTTCCTTTCAGCCTAACGATTGAATTCTGAAAGAGTTTGGTACCCTTTGCTGCTTAGTTTCTATTCAGGTTACATGGGGTAACTCCCTTCCTTTTTCTCCCATTGTGGTTAGCAGTGCGTACTGCTCTGTGCTGTGAAAGCTGCTGGGCAGATTTGCTGCTGCTCTGTCATGTGGAAATGCATCTGATCATATCACTTACTAAAAGCTTTTCAAATCTTTTGCAGCAATAAATTACTCTTCCACAGAAATGTTTTGGATGTGAAAGTGTGTATATGTTCCTGTCTATCTCTGCTTTTTTGATAAATATGCATATCTTCTGTAAATGAAATTGGCCAAGGTAATGTGCTGAAAGTCCAATGTAACATAGAAAATGTACCACAAATATATTTTTTTAGAAACTGAGAAAAATACTGTGGTTGTTTTTTTAAAATCAATACTAATTCAACACCAGTGCTGTGAAATCTGAAGTGTTGAAAATATTTAAATTTTACAACAGCTAAGTTCTTCTGGTATTCATGCATGGTCTAGAGTAAATACTGTGTATTTGAGCTATGCCCTCTCATTTATTAGTGGGGTCTACTCTTACTACTATTACTGCCCTTAAAGAGAGAATATTTATGTACAACTTTATTATTCAAAAATGTGTTTAAGAATTTTGTTCTTGGTATTTTGTTACTCAACTTTATTTTCTTCCATTCTTCACCATGGTTGAGAGATGATTCTCAAAATTTTTTTTGTTCCAGCGTGTTCCAGTTTTGTTTGTGATTTTCAAAATACCTAGATATTTGTCTTTTCTCTGCAGAAATATTCTACATGTACAGCCAAAATGTGAAATATTTGTCTTGGAAAAGACTTTACATGAAATATGAAAAAAATACATAAGAGTTCTTCTATATCACATTTGTTATTGGTTTGGATATCCTTGTAGATGAATTTCTTTCTAGACATGAAAAGTAGTTTGACACATCTGAGCAGAACTGACCCCAAGTTTATGCTATTAATGTTATGTTCAATTTTACTCTGACACAGTATTAATGAATAACTTCCATTGTTCATATTTTCTTCCAGGCAAACGGAGTGGGCGTAGTAAAAAATGGAAAGAGATGCTGAAGTTGCCCCCTGTCAGTCACTGTGAGGGTATTCGGTGCTCCATCGGTGAGTGTCCTGTAGAACAAAACCTCTCCTCTGAGAGAGAAGGGAAACAGTTTGAGTTTGGTGCTCTTAATGGAAAGGATCTTGTCTTGCTTCTAAATAGCAAAAAAAAAAAAAAAATTTAAAAACAATTAAACTTCTAATATGATGGAGAACTTAGGAGAAAATAAAATGTATGAGACGATTAAAAACTGTATCACAGCTCCTTGTTTGTTACAAGAAACTGTTCCAAAAGAATAGATTTACCAAACCTTGAATTAGAAAAAAGAATCACATTATAAATTGATGGGAATATATTTTACCCTTTTCCTTAATGTCTTGTAATATTTTTTTAACCTTTTCTGTTATTATCTTGTATTCCCTCTTTCCAAACAATCTTGTTTGCTTTGGTATTGCTGTTTCACAGTATGGTTGATTTCTGCACCCTAAATTAACCTCAAACATATATTTCAGTGTGTTTTCAGTAAATGGGATAGTCAATAGAACACAGATGTGACTGAAGAGCGTGTGACTATTCTCTAGGATCATTGCATTTTTATGGTATCTTTGATAAATATGTTAATGTAAAATCTTCATGTTTTAGTGATTTTTTTTGACCTCAAATGGGAGTAATTACTATCCTACTACAAAAATAAAAATAAATAAAGATATTTTCATTTTCTTTTCCACAGAAAGAGACTATAACCAGCTTTGTGACAAACAGCCAATAGGAAGACTTCTCTTCAGACAGTTCTGTGATTCCAGACCAGATTTGAAAAGATGCATTGAATTTCTGGATGCAGTGGTAAGCAGTGAGAAATGGATGATGGCTGTCAGTTGGCAGTTACTTATATATTCTTGTGTGTAAATATTTGATTTTTGTGCTGGCTTTGCTGGGATAGAGTTAATTTTCTTCATCATAGCTCATTTTGTGCTTTATTTTGGATTTTAGACCGAGATAATGTGGATAACAAGGATGTTTTAGTTCTTGCTGAACAGTGATGACGGAGTGTGAAAGTCTTTGTGTTCCTCATGCTGCCCTAGAAGTGAGGAGGCCGATGGTGCACAGGAAACTGAGAGTGGACACAGCCAGGACAGCTGAGCCCAGGGGTATCCCATACCATGTGGTGCTGGGCTCAGCAATAAAAGCTGGGGAAAGAAAAAGGGGGGAAGTTGGAATTGCCAGCTAGCTGTTATATGTGAGAATGAAGCCCTGCTTTCCTGGAAATGACCAAGTATCTCCCTGCCAATGGGAAGAAATCAATGAATTTCATACTTTGCTTTGCTTGTACCTGTGGCATTGCTTTATCAAGCTGTCTTTATTTCAAGGTGCAAGATCTCTCACTTCTGACCTTGTGGTTATTCATGGGGGGAAATGAGTGAGCACCTGCGTGGGCTTCAGCTGCCTGCTTGGTTTAAGACACAACCATTTTATTAATTTTCTCTATACACCTCTGTTTCCTAATGCTGTGTACTTGAAAACAGTGTGATCTACACTTTGCTGAGTGTAAAGCTGTAACTTCTGATAGATATCAAAGAACTGTCTCTGTTACTTAAAGGAAAATGTTTAGTGTTTATTATAAAGTCTCTGCCATCTTGGTATGGTCAGAGCTACAGAAATGGGCATGGTGGAAAAGAGAGAAGCAATTTTAGGAAGACGTCCTGCTTGGCTTCTAGAGCCTGAAAGAATGTCTGTATTCTGAATATCACTTGCTATACTCAGGCTTCAAAATGTTATAAACATAGACTTAAAAATGTTGCAACTTGCATGGAAGCCGTAGGCTACACAGCATGTGCTAATTAAAATGCATACAATGGAGATAGAAATTTAGAGAACCATCTATGGAAGGAGAAAAGCTCTTTTTTTTGAGACTAAGGGAAAAGGTCTTGATATATTTACATCTTGATATCTAATGCTGAAGAAAAAGGAGAGGAAGGAAGTGTGCCCACAGCTATAGTTTGCAAAAAATCCTCACCCTCTTGGGGAGGGGGAAAGTAATGAGAAGATTAGGCAGGCACAAAACAGCCCTTAAGAGCAGAGAATAACAGCTCAGAGCTTTTCATTCTTTGTCCCTCACAGTTAATCCAAGAGAGTAAGATACAGCCTCAAACTGAGATTGCAGCTGAAAGAACAGGTTTTCTCATTCCAGCCATTTTTGTTCTTACATGCAGAGAACAAATGACCAAAGGAGACAGAAGTAGGGTAGTGCTGCTGCTTGCATGCATCCCAAACCACAATACTGGAATGCAAGATGGCTCTGGAAAAGGCAGGTGTAAGGAATGGACATGGGATTATTGCTGTGCCTCCCATTTCACTGTATCTTCCTTCCCCTGTGGGAATAAAAACTGAGGCACTAGATCAGCTAAAAGGGAATTTGAGTGCCAAATCAGTGGAATTGTTTATATTTGTCAGTGAATCTATGTGCAATTGGGCTTATTCCCCAGGTGTTTCACTTTTGTGACTCCCAGGAGCTGTCTGAGCACCAAATTCCAGAGACTAAACAGAGTTTGAGACTGAACAGATTGAATGGAAATCCAGGACAGTGGAGCTTTCATTCCTGAATATAAAGCAGAGCCCTTAAAGTGCCATGCACTGACAACTGTGGATGTGCCCTTAATGGTTACAACTTCTGTACACATTTTAATCCTTTTATCCTAGATAAGGAGTAGCAGACTCTTTGGCAACACAAAAGAGAATGATTCTTAGGCATGACTGTAAGGCAGGCGTGTCCTTGCTCTACAGATGTCATTTTCAGGTAAAACTGTCTCTAAGAAGTAACTATTTTTCACTAACTGAAAAATTAGAATTGTTTTGAAATATGCAACCTATAATGTTATGTGGATTGCAACACTTCTGTGAATTAACAAAGACTGGCATAGCTGAGATAATCTGATGTAAGGGATGGTTTCACAATTTACTTTTTTCCATCTGTTGTTTAACTCCCATTTTAAAAATCTGGGTGAAAAATTATTCTTGGGAATCTTTGGAACAAGATAACCTTTATTTGGTGACTCTCATGATCTGAATATAGCATCCTGTCTTGATCAAGGACGTGAGATAAAATACGTACTACCTCTTATAGATGGTTCCTGAGTTAGCCTGATTTCCTTTTGTGGACTTCAGCGCTGGACTTCAGCAAGCTTGTTCTTTGGGAGATTGAGAGGGGTTTTTTTTGGTTTTTTTTGTATTCTTTGTAAGGCAATACAGGAAGCAAAAGCTGAGGCTGTGTGCTTTTTGCCAAGTTTAGCTTTTTAAAAACATTAAAGAAATTTTAGACTTACTCTTTGGGAAAAAAAAAGTTCCCACAATGAAATGTCATAGCCTTAAAAATCTTGCATCTTAGTTAGTAGAGTTTTCTGACTCTTTTACATGAGTAAAAGAAGGTGTGGGAAGGTAAGGTGTGACCTAAAAGTCTGGAGTCATCATGGCTTTACAGAAAGAAGAGTTGTGAAATAATTCAATCTAAGTGACAGAAGTTAAAGTGAGGAATTGGAGTTATCCAATCTAGTGACTCATTTCACTAGCTAGGAACAGAGTTACTCACATATGAAAAGGAATGGGTCAGACTTCCCTGTAAGTAACAGAATTATTTGGAAAGGACATCTCTCAAACTTCCTTTTAAATTACACTGTCCACTTAAAACAGTATGCCTAACTATTTGTATTAAATTAGGGTTAAGGGTGCTAAGTACCCTGCTGAACTTTAGGGTGATAAACTTTTCTGACTTGCTCATGTTGATTAGCAGTTGCAGAAGAATTCCTTACATTAGACTTTCTGTTGTGGAATTGAACAGCAGAAATAATGGCTTGCATTTAGATTGATGGATTTGAGTGGTGTGCTGAAGTGGGCGATACCATAAGGTCTCAGTAGAAAAAGATGTTGATGACTTAGTAGTGATTAGTTGTCATTAATGGCAGAAATCAGGGATTCTGTTATTTCCAGTTTTGTGTGTGTGTAATTCTTGAACTGTTGTTTTTTAGTGTTTTAGTTTTCTTTATGAAGGTAAATAACTTCTGATTAGATCCATTACTTGTAATTTCCAATGAGGTTTCTAATGATTGTTGTTCCAATGTGCCCAACTGTTATGTTTGATACAGTTCTCCATTCTGGAAGTCTGCCATGTATTCTTTGTTCCTAGGTGCATGCATTTACATCCTGAAATAGGAAATAAGCTTTGATTGAGTTGGCCCAGCTAACAAACCTAATACATGTTGCTGTTTTCTGATTCATCTTTCTCCAGATTTTGTGTTGTCTTTAAATGCTGGAACTGCTGATGTCTGCTTCTAGATTATTCCATAAAATGATTAATAGTACGTAGTTCTTGGGGTTTTTCAGTGGTAGTATCTGTGTGGTGATGTGTTGGTTGTGGGTTTTTTCCTTATGTAGCTGCTTCTGGAGCTCTGTTCAGTCATTTATTGCACTGTGTTGCACAATTCTCTTTTTCTACATCTCAGTACCAGATGTTACTAAGTCAAAAACTTTCAAAATTTGTATCTACTCAGTTTTATTTTTTCAAAGAATAACAGAGGCTTTGGTTTAGATCTCAGTCATAAGCTTGTAGAAAGTAGTTTTACCCTGGTTTTACCCAAAACTGTAGCAAAGATTAATACATGAAAGAAAAAAGTACAGTGAAGAAAAAGCTGATTGTTGTACTCTTAATTATTTCCTATTTGGGTCATTCTGTCCCACAATACTACATAAATACTATTTCATTGTAATTGATCTAGTTTAACCTCTAGGATGCAGTTTCTGTAATTGCATTTAGCCTAATTGTTAGGTTTTGTATGTTTTCCAAAGAATAAATTCCATATGCTTTGGGTTTTTTTCCTTAGGACTATTCTTCATACATGTTTCACTCTATAGCCTTCTGGTCCTTTTATATTAGTATTGTGTTATTCATGATAAAATTTACCCATCATGGTGTAAAAGTTGCCAAGTGGCTCTGAACATAACATGATTCTCAATTCCATTCCTCTAGGCAGAATATGAGGTATCTTCAGACGAAAAGCGTACAGACTGTGGCCTCAAAGTTTTAGAGACCTACTTCACTAATGGGGTAAATATATTGCAAAAGATTTTGTCAAGTGCTTTGTGTCAGATAAATAGAGAGATCTAAGTGGTTGCATTGGTTTCAGTAAATTGACTTTCAAACTTCATTGATCATGTTTTTGTCTTTCTGAGAAGTGTGCTGCTTTCTAAAATTCTGCTCAATCAACTTGAGCAGAAAACTTGACTGATCTCTGCTTTTATAACTACTACAATTACAATTTATCCTCCATTTAACACCTAAAGAAAACTTAAAAACAAATTAACTCAGGGTATTTTAGTCTGAAGTCTTTTAGACTCCTGTGTGGCCTTGGTTAGTTTGCTGTAAATGTTCAGAATTGCTGCAGCTTTTCACAAAGTGAAATGCTGTTTTCTTCTGACACATTCTGTTACTTTCAGTTTGCCATGGTAATCATTAATAGCTGATTTTTGCATTTATCAAGAGTCTGCTTTTGGTATCCAGTGGAAGCTTTTCTGTGGGTATATAATTAGATATTTGCTTTTTATTAATAGCTGTTCCTTCTGCTCCTCTAGCTTTGGTCACCTTATACAAAAGGTCTTGAAGATGCCTTAAAAGCAGATAGAATCTAAATTTGCCATATCTTTTTGAGACGTTCTTTAGGACAACCATAAGTCACAAACATCTTTTTTTAAAAAAAACCAAACTTTCTTTGGTCTGCTTTGAAATAGTTTCCCAGCCTATGTTTGTGTTTCTTTCTTCTTCTTTCCATTCTGCCAAGCCAACGAGGTGACTTGCTTTTTGGTGGTAGACTTAGGGAAAGAAAAAGAAATTTAACTTATTGCAAAGTTTGTTCCCCCATATACTGAAATAGTAAATAACTGAAATAACTGGCAATGCATTGTTCTGTAACAGGAAATAAATAAAAATTTTGCTTAAATACAATTTTCTTGATTTTCTCTTTAGTCAAACTGTTCATTTCCTTTACCTGTATTAAAATTTTTAATTTATCTTTGAATACAAACCTTTTACAAAATACAGAAGTTTTTCTATTGATTTACATGTTTTCATTGTTGCTTTCCTTTCTTTTTTGTTATGCGAAGTCTGCAGCACACTTGCCAGAAATACCTCAGGAAACAGTAAATGAATGTAAAGCAAGACTGGAAAACAACCCTTCTAAGGATCTTTTCATGGACTGTACCAGGTAAGTTAAAAATGCCTAGTGCTAAATTTGAGAATTACAAGAGAAATTTCTGTGTTTCTAAGGAAAATGAAAGATGAAGTTGTTTTACCCAGAAGTACTGAGTCCCTGAAGTGAGTAAAGTAAGAAACTCGGGACAGATTTATTAAAGAGGAAGGTTTCCTTCAGATGTAATTTAGATATTTGACTTTTGCAGAAAATCACACTGTTTTCTGCCACTAAGAATTCTGTAAGATAAAAGGTATTTCTTTTTATTATAATCTTACCTTTTTAGTGACTCTCTTCCTTGATGAAGGTACTCAGGAAAATAGGAAGTTATAAGTTGAAGCTTGAAAGGTTTCTGAACAATGTTAGACATTTAAAGTTCATGAAAATAGGTTTAACTGGGGCCAACACTTATGTGCCATTAAGGTGGCTGATTAGAGGACCACTTGTGATAGTTAACACAGAACAATACAACTTGGTTTTGTTCTGTGGTCATGAAGTGATATTTCACACAGTAATATCAGGGGAGGCTTTTCTTGGAGGGGTGGTACATGTTTATGAGTGCTACATGTCTTTCTAAAGCCTTTATGTTTCTAACATTTCTGGTTCTTCAAGGCATGCTTGATCATGTCTGAAGGATGACTACAGGTTTTGTCACTGCTTGGGTCATCTCCCTGGCAACAGAAACGAGCATGCTTTGTAACGAGCTGAGATTATAAGATTGAAAGGGCTGTGTGAGAACACCTTGTAAAACGTGTCTCACAAGGAGTGTCTCATGTAGGTCATTCCCTTTCCCCTGTCCAATAAATACCTGGCTACACTTTGAGTGACTTGTTTCCCTCCCCACCTCCATCTTGGTGTGTTTCTTTTAAGGGAATGATGAAGTACTTGGTGTTCGAGGTTTGGATATGGCATTTAGTACTTCCATTCAAACCCTAGAATAGAATTTTATTTACCAGTCTCCAAAGAATGCATGAAACCTTGTTGATACTTTCAGAGGTCCTATTTGCAGGGTCATACATGCATAAAATATCTGCTGAGAAGCTGATGTTTACGTGGGTTTGAAGACAACAGAAATGCAGAGGTCAAAGTGTCTGGTTCCTATGCACAGCAGTAGTTTGGCCTTCACAAGTGTTTTGTCAGGAGCAGTTTTCTATAACAGGTACTCACTTTGGGAGACATTTAGGCTCAAACCATTGAAGAGCACACTGGTGATGTTTTTACACTGTGTTTGTTTTTACAGCTTCTTTGATATGTTGAAATATATGTCTGTAGATTGATAGCACCTCCTGCTTCAACAGCCTTCTTCAGAATAAGGTGGACTTTATTTTTCTGTTTATTTTCCTGCTAGAATTGTCCATGAATACCTAAGCAAAAGGCCTTTTGAAGCTTACCAGGAGAGTGTGTATTTTTCCCGTTTCTTACAGTGGAAATGGCTGGAAAGGTAAGTTTATTTGTAATGTTTGCATTATAATTTAGCTTTGCTTAGTGGCAAATTTTGATTTTTATGCTAGAAATGCTGTAGAGGTGAATGCTAAATGAGACTGCCTGTCTAAGAAATTATGATCTGAAAGACAAGATGTAAAGGATGATGGATAGCAAGAGAACCAATACTCCAATGGAACTGTCTGTCTGTAGCCTTTAAATGGTAAAAATAAAGTCTTTAGGTGGTATTGGGTTAATGCAAATTCAGAAATGTCTGGTTGTCAAATGTGCAGTGGAATACTAATCTTTCTTGGGAATACTATCATCCTTTAGTTTTAAACCTGGTCTAATTAGTGGATAATAAACAGATGAATCTAGTATTATAACCCACTGGGTGATTGGATTACTAGGTTTTTTAGGATGGTATAGATACAGATCTAGTAATTACAAGATAACAAGATTTACATCTCTCTGTCTGTCTGTCCATCTATCTATCAGAATCTAGTTTGGACTTTGAAATCAATACTAGACGAGTGTCTAGACTCTTTCAGAAGGATGAAATTGTTACAAAATGATTCAGTTTCAGCCCCCTGGGTATTGTGATCACATATTCAAACATCAAGCACTGATTTTGTTGTAAATTCCAATTATACAATGCCTTTATTTTACTGAATTGGTAGCAAAAGCCAGTAAGAAAACTAGGGAAGCTCCTCAAATTAAAAAAAAACTAAATGAACCTCCACTGCTGTCCTGAGAACAAAGCTGCAGTAACAGTGAATGATCATTTAAAGCAAAACACAGGAAAACCCACTACCTTGTGATAGCCCTGCTCTGACACATTTAGGAGAGTTTTAGCATAGAGTGGTCAACAGCTCTACTGCCTGCAGTTATCTGTTCCTCCTCCTCTGCATCAGCACCTTAACAGTTTGGCTCTTGAACTGCTCTTGCATACCACAACTTTCTTTTGTGAAAAAACAAAGTGAAATCAGAAATGGTTTACCATTCAAATGTCACATTGTAATGTTGAAATGTGGTCTGGTGTCAGTTAAGGGAGGCAGCAGGAGGTGATAAACGGCCTCTGGTGGGAACACACAAGGCTCCAACGGGGGCTCCAAGGGCCGAGGTGAGCAGCTCTTCTTCCTGCCATTGGCAGTGCCTGGTGACCACATGAGGGAGCCCACGTTTCTTAGCAGAGCACCCCTTTCATGTGAAATTCAGCTTATTTTGGTACTTCTACATGAGGTTAAGGCAACATTTGTTCAGAAATATGTCAGAACACAAAGGGGAAAATGAAGGCAGACCTCGGGGTGGGGTTACTAACATTGGTAATTCCTGTTGCAGTCATTGTTTCTTTCTGTTAATCAGGCAGCCAGTAACCAAACACACGTTCAGGCATTACCGAGTGCTAGGCAAAGGGGGATTTGGAGAGGTGAGTACAGAAGTAACTTTCTGCAAGGCTGTTTTTAAGGAATAAAAGAAAAAGGAGAGTGTTTAACTCTTTTCTCTATTAATCTACTTTGACACATCACCCGACAAGCTGTTGTCAATACAAACTGTTTTTATGTGTTAGTTTAAGCATTGTAGGTCATGCACAAAGCTGCAGAAAACTTGTACAGACTGACAACAGTTGCTTCTATTTAGAAATTTCATTTGGAAATGAGAATTTAGTTGCAATTTGCTAATTATGTAGAATATTCATAAATGTAATTTAATATCTATAGATTTTAATAATTCTATTTATAATTCATTGAACTGCCCCGTACTTATTTTAACCAGAGCCCTATATGGAAGGAGAAGGAGTGCAATTAATTACCATTATGCTTCTCCTGTTTGATTGTGATGTGACTATTTGTCCTTAACACACACTAGGCCATTTAACACTGTTACTGTAGTCACTTTTTTCACTAACACAGGATCCACAGTTTTACTAAACTGTTCAACCCTGAAAGAAATGTGTTTGCCTCTGTATAATCACCTTTTCTGCTTCTCTAACAGTTTTTGTGAACCTTTAAAGTTGTTTCATGAGCAAAGGCTCTGTATTGATGCTTACAGACCATAACTTTCTGAGAAAACTGAAGAGTTTGAAAAGAAAATGAAATCTAATCTTCATTAAAATAAAAATTCTAAACCACCTCAAGCATCTCTGACACACCATCCTTCTTTTTGTAGGTGTGTGCCTGTCAAGTACGGGCAACAGGAAAAATGTATGCTTGCAAAAAGCTAGAAAAAAAGAGAATAAAGAAGAGGAAAGGAGAATCAATGGCTCTAAATGAAAAAAGGATTCTAGAAAAAGTGAATAGTAGGTTTGTAGTAAGTATCTATTTCCAATCTATTTTCAGAAATTTATCTCATTTTGTTTACTTGATTTCAGTGTCTTCCAGGAGCTTGTGGGCACAAAACTCTTTTTAAAATTGATTTAGGGAGTGAATGACTGTAGAGAGAAATGATTGATACAATAATAAGTATGTTTTGTGTGTGATTGGGAATAGTTCTGTGAACAAGGATTTTTTTTGGTCCACCTGCTTCATTTCTCACAGCCAGAACATTAGGCTCTGTTTCAGCATGCTGGTGGCACTGAATCTTTGTCCTCTGTTTAACAGTTGAGTTTTTATATCCTGAGGTATTTTCATAGCATTTGTTACTCTGTTGCTGATGTATTTTAAGATAAACATGACATTTTGATAGTGTATTGGTTCAGGTTATATTGCTCTGTTGTGTACCAAGGCTTAAAGAGGTATCTTGTATGTGAAACAATTCACTTTTTAATGGAATTTCCACATAGTGGAAATCTTAGTTTTAATACCTCAACCTGCTGCTGTTGTGTAAATTATGGTGTGTTAGTAGTTCTAATTACTAAGCAGTGAAAGAAGTTAAAATGTTCAAAGATACACCAAGTAAAACTTTCCCCTGGTAATGTTTACTTTTTAATTGAAATGTCATTTAAATGTTAATTTCAAATACATTTTGCTTTGGTTTGAAATCATTTATGTGTAATTTTTTTTATTGCTGTTCAGAGGATTTTAGAGATGGTGAAAGTTATTTATAAATATGTGTATAAAATATGTATACATGTATTTTCTGATAAGTTTTATGTATTTTAAAAAAAACACTGTAGAATTCTGTCAGCTACAAGAAAAATGAAGAACCTGCTGGCCAGATACATTAATATTTTAAACTATTTTAAATTATGGTTTTGTATAAATATGCTAATGTTATTTTTGCACAAGGCTTCTGGGCTTAAACTGATTGAAACTGAACCCAGAGAGTACCTGAATTTATCCATAAATTACTAAAAGAGTAGAACTTCTATTTTTGAGTAACATTTTTTCAGCATATGTAAACACTGTAAATCAATAATTGATCCAAGTTCAATTTGAAATAGCTTTATAAAATTGAGCATCTGAAAAGATCCAGTGGTGGTTTTTTATGCAACAGAGAAGATCTAGGTCTAGCATTTGCAGTAATCCTGGTTTTGAAGTGGGTAGATAATTTGTCATGCCTCTGTCACAAATACAGTCATAAATAGCTGGACACACAGGTGAAAACCACCAAATGGGAATCTATGCCTCGAGTAGCTGATTTCTATGTTTATTTGGTTTTATTATTTAGTATTGTATTTATGCTTCTGAAGGAAGACTTTGGATCTGTTACTGAATTAAAGTAGTTGTTTACTTGTACTCCATTTAAAATACTTTTATTGAGTAAAAAAAAAACAAACCAGTGATTTTTTACCTAGCTTATTAAGCTAATGTAAGCTAAGTATATGTCTGAATTGCTCTTAGTACAAGTTAGGTGATTTTGAAGGTCGTACCAGATGATCATCTGTGTAACATTGCTTTTTCTACTGAAAATTAATTTGTAACTTAAACAGTTAAATTTTGTAGTATATTGCATTGTGTTAATTGGGGAGGATTTTTTTTTTAATTCACAAGTCCACTTTAAAACTTGAATGCACTCAAAAACTTTTACTTAAAACCTGAAAAAAAAAAGTGGTGCTTTGTCCTTGCCTGTCAGCAGCACATTTCAAGTACAGTGAGAAGAAAGACTCTAAGGAGTTGTACTGAGTCTTTACTGTTGGCACGTTCTAAATCAGGGAAATACACATTTACTTGAGGGGGAGGCAGGGGTTGGAATAGGAACTACACATTGGATTTAAAATAATTTGAATTTCTCAAGGGCAGTTTTGAGTCTCATTGTTCAGGAAGATGGTTTGGCAGTGCATAATTCCTGACATACTAATAAAATAAGGAATATGCTCATGCTCTCTGGACACAGAGTAATGCAGGTAACATGCAGCTGAGAGGCATCATCAGTAACTGTATTTTCTGGGTGGAGCTCTCTGGTATCTAAACAGATTTGCCACTAAGCTCTTGTCTTGTGTATGTGGTTTGTATACACAGGCAAATTAGTCTGAATTCCTTTGTGTCTTCTAGTACTCTGCAAGAGTGATTTCCACTTGCATGTTTTGTTCTTTCTGCTTTGAAAAAGGATTCACAAGTTGATTGTATTGGAAGAAAGATCTGTGAATTGTTTTGGGGTTCATGAATGAATAATGGTTGTGTTCTCCCCCTGCCCGTTTTCAGGTTAGTTTATCCTATACATACGAGACGAAAGATGCCCTGTGTTTAGTGTTAACCATAATGAATGGAGGGGATCTGAAGTTTCACATATACAACATGGGAAATCCTGGCTTTGATGAAGAAAGGGCTATTTTCTATGCTGCAGAACTGTGCTGTGGTCTGGAGGATTTGCAAAGAGAGAGAATTGTTTACAGGTGAGTGTCATCTACAGTTGCTTGTACTTTTCCACATCTCTTTGGCATTGAACATATTGTTTCCTACTAAAACAAGTTTGTATTTTAATTCTGTAGGAAAAGAATAAAAAAATTTGTTTAGTTGTCCTTTTCATGGCATATATCTCTTATGTCTTCTTGCTGTTGATTCAGGTCTTGATGCTTGATATATTTTAAAACAGAATAAAGTTGATTAAAGGTTTGTAAAATGAAATGGAACTATGATTTACAAAGCAAATTAATTTACAATTTTAATAAATAAGTTTTAAATGTATGGGATTTTATTCCTGCCCACTCTAATGCAGTTCACAGGGGCCTCTAGAAGTTCCTGGCTGCATTTTATGTTGTGCCCACAAGGGTAACAGAATAGTCATAGCCCATGTGAAAAGATCCTTCTCTGTTTTAATTTCAGATTCCTCCAGTAAACTTATTATTGCCTTTGAATTAATAAAACTATCAGAAGCTTTATGCATTGCAATTGAGATTGTATGATTTTAATGCTCTGTTTTGTCTCTGCACATATATCACTTAACCCCCAGAATGCATTAATATTACAGAACACACAAAACAAATTTAGTGGTGGACCAAGAATGCTGTCTTTATACTTTTGCTGTGTAATACCAAATACCATTTGTTTCATAGAATATTTAAAGTATAAGTTCAATATGAGTCTTAGTCTTTTCCGTCCCCAGTGTAGAAGACCAACACACACACACAGAGTGGGAAGTGGCAGGACCAGAGTGAATCAGGCTGATGCTGGTGGTTGGATGTGGTTCCCTAGAGAATTGGCCACTCCTGCAGTATTACACAGTGTGTTTTGGCATACATGTAGGAGGGAAGCAGGGCTGAGAGATTTCATCAGCTACAGCTAGGTCATTTCACATTGCCCAGATGAAAACAAAACTGATTGTTTAAAATACAAAATAACTACATCAAAAAAACCCCAAACAAAACAAAAGACCCCAAACCACAGCCCTGTGTTTAGGTCCAACTTGTTTGCTGTTTGCCTATAAGAGGACCTTCAAACACATGTCATTTCCTAGTGTTCTTCAGTTTTCTAACTGATCTCTCCTGGTTTCTCTGCTATTGTAATCTTATATTTAATGGCCATTTATTACCATTATGGGGATTGTTGAGACTTAAAAGCATAAGAAGCAGAGCATCTTTATGACTTTTGTATACAGTTAATCTCATAAGATAATGAAGCTTTACTGTGAATAAACATACTACAGAACATCAATTTACCAATATTAGGGGAAAAAACCCTACTTAGATTTCTTGGTGAACACTTGTGTCTCATTTAGAATGTCAACTCTAGAGTAATTTTTCCTACATTTTTTTCTTTTATGTTATTCAGTCTCTTCTTCTTGTCACAACTGTATGTATACATGTATATATACATATTATTTTTAATAATCTATTCCAAAAACTGATTCTTTAGCCAACTACTGGGTTTTACATGTCTATTTCTGGCTTGTATTTATGATGGAATAAATCTCAGAGACCATTTCAGTCCACATGCTTACTGATGCATGCCACAAACACACATATATATAAAATAACATAAATTTAAAATTAGCAATATACATTATAACTAACTATAGTACACTTTTATAAATAATAATGTACATTATACTTTTTTACAGATTTTCATGCCTACAGGGATGTATATCCTCAGGAGAATCTGCTAGGGTATAAATCCTAGAACAACTTCTGATTCAGCTTCAACTCCCCAAATTTTCCTTAAGCAGGGGAAAATTCAAACATTCCATTCAATATTTTCTGTTGTTCTCAAAGTAAAAATGCACAAGGTGCAAAATTGCAATGCTGAATTTATTGCCCTTTTAGTATTTCCTGAGTCTTGCTATCATTTAATAGTTAAAAAATGTTGTTTGTGAAACTTTGATGTTTACAGAAATGTAGTAGGAAACTTCTAGAAAGTTATTGCAAAGAACTTAACTAGATGAAGTGTCTAGGAAGCTTTAAAAGTTGCATGTCCAAGTGAAAGAAATTGAGTTTGAATGGATGATGTTAAGCCTATGCTTAGTCCTGGGATTATTACTCTGTTGATATTCTGATGCCCTGGGGTGAAATATAGCAAGGAGTCAGCATCAAACTGCAGCCAGCACAGTGTTTTACCACTGGGGAGTTGTAAAGCTGGTACTCCTCAGGAGAAATGTTTTTCACTTATGAGCACAAATTTGGGTGTAAATGCTGGTTCTTTTTATCAGGATTTTAGTGTTGTGTTGCCTTTGTTAATGTAAATGTAATGTTAATGTAAAAGAGTTCAGTGGCTCTTGAAAATGAAAGTGGCTCTTGAATTCTCTGCTTTAACCATTTGTATTATAGACCATCAACTTCACAGCTTTTTTTTTGCTTATAGGTGGAACTGGAAAAACTGTTTCAGTCAGAACCAAGAAATCTTCTGTTGAATCTGTTGCACTTGAGGGCTGATAGTTTTGTCTTTGTTTAATTCACATTTCTTGTTGTTTAATTTGTAGAGACTTGAAGCCTGAAAATATACTTCTTGATGACTGTGGTAAGTAAAGATTAAAATTAATTTTGAAATCAGGAATTACACCTCTAATTAATCCCATGCCAGAAATGTAAGGGATTTCTTCATGGTAAAGGAGACCTAATTGATGAATCTTAATTTACCAAAGCAAATACTGCCTTGCTTTTTAGAAAGCAGGGGAAAACTTTGGGGATCAACCATGATTATGTTTGAAGGGTCAATTTTCTACCTTCAAATGGCTACTTTTTCCCCTTTGCTCCTCCTTTTCCCCTTCCTCTTGATTTAAGATTCCTGAAACTTTTATATGGATTGGTTTTGTTTGTCTTTTCTTCAACTATGGAAACATGATTTGTTAGATGGGGAGCCAGAATTTTACTTAGTAAACCAGAATGTTTAGACAGTAAGAAGAAATCAGAAGTATTTCTGTTTTAACATTTTGACTAAAAGAGGTCTGTTGGTCCCTGATGCATATGTGGCTGGGAGGAATCAAGGAAATACAAACAATATGAAGAAATGTTTGTAATCTTTTGTTTGTCAAAAGCCAAATTAATTCTCTTTAATGACTTTGTATGCAAGTCATTACCAGAATCTTTTGAATTGACTGTGGAACATGTGCAGGAATTCTCTTCTGAGCTGTGGATGAATATTACAAGTTTGTTCTTGTAACTGCTGAACATTTTAGTTGAGGAAAAAGTGTTTTTGAAGTCATTAGCACAGGATTTTTTTTTGAAAGTCAGCATGTTCTGACTGATAAATTTCAAAAACCATGATGATTGAGAGAAGTCACTTTACAAGAGCTAAAGCTTTGCTAGACATCAAATGCATACTTTAATTTTTCTCTCCAGCAATGTCTTGGAAAAGCTGAAGGCTTCTTTGAGGAAAAATGTAGCCTTGCAGGACTGCACTAGAATGCTTCTTCTCTGCCAGGGGTATTTTGATCAAGTTCCAGAGAGCACAGGGGACTAATTAGAAAATCGCTTCAGGAACTCGGATCTTGCACTTGAAAAGGGGTTCATCAGATGTCAGGGAATACAAGAGCATCTGAATGTATTTAAAATAGCTTTTGCTGCTCCAGAGCATTTACTCATTTCCAACCAGTATACAGAGTGGTACTTGACTTTTTCCACACTCTCTGTATCCCCTGATTATGTAACACATGTACATAAGAAATTAATATACTGTTAACTAATATTGATGCTGTAGAGCTTTTTGAATGCCACAGCATAAATGGGCATTGGAATGGGCTACCCAGAGAGGTGATGCAGTGTCCACTCTTGGAGGCTTTCTAAATAAGTATTTAAAAAGTCTTGGACACCTTGGGCTGCCTGCTTGCTCAGAAGGTTTTACCAGAGGCCTTCTGAAGTCCCTTCCAGCCTGAATCATTCTGTGAGTCTGGGGTGTTTCTGTAAATGACAGTATCCCTGTCCTTATAACTACTATTAGAAATAAGTGTGGGTTTTGCTATTTTTTCCATTTTTGGTAATGAATCATTCTACAAAATTGTTTTAAAAGTGAATTGAAAATGTAATTGTCCTTTCTTCTGTCTTGACTTTTACACTTTTATTAAGAAAGTACCTTATGTGTTTTTAAATTAAAATGTCAATACAATTCTTGCCTTGAAATGTCTTGAATGTGCTTGAAACAATTCATGAGTCCATCCAACAAAGAACTATATCTGTCCATGGGAATGTAAGGAGGAATGGGGTGGATTTATTCCTGTTGCCCTGCTTGGACTGGTTCCCCACTGAGCAGTGCATGACAAACCAGTCTATTCCCAGCTGATTTCTGTGTTAGAGGTACAGCTGTAAAGGCCATAGTGATAGGGGAAGGTTGTCAGCTCAAGAAATTTGGCTGATAAAGTGCAATAGAAGCTGTTATCCACTTAGGAGTGATTCATGAGGAGAAGAAATCCCAGGATTGAACTGACATGTTACAATATAAATAATTCTGAGTAGGTTATTGACTGGACTGTTCTTGGTTTGGCGTGGGAATGGGGATGGCAATTCCAAGTACTCGTGTTTGGCATTATTGGGGTACTTCATTAGAGGAAAACAAGCTCTCTCAGTACAGACTAGTTTTCTCACATTTGGAATAAATTAAGTTAATTTTGAAGTTTTATTAAGAAGTCAGAAAGCTAAGTGCTTGTGGTGAGTATACAGAATGGAAAACCACAAATGTCTGATGCATAGAGACGGAATCTGAAATGAGCATTTCTATTTGTCCAAGAACAGCAGCCTATGCCAAAGCTAGGAATTAGAGTGCTTAAGAGCAAATTATTTTTGTATGACCTTCAGAGAATCAGTTATATCTGTCCTGTCTTTCTTCACATTTTTAAGGAGGAGCTGAATAAAACACTCCTTTCTAATTACATTAAATAAACTTAGGGCTATATGAATGTTTTGATACTTTCCAGTAGGATTTTTTATGAGGTGTACAATATAATTTTTTTGTTTTAAAAGTGATAATACTTCACTATTTTTGCCAACTATGTATAATTTATTTTAACATAAATAGGACACATCAGGATTTCAGATCTTGGATTAGCTGTGCAGATTCCAGAAGGTGAAACTGTCCGAGGACGTGTTGGGACAGTTGGTTACATGGGTATGTAAAGCATCCTTTGCCAGTTACATTTTACCAGAAAATTTGCTTCTGTGAATATAAGAACTGTATTGGACCTGGGGTAGTCACTAGACATGTGATGGGAAAAGAAAGGTTATAATATACATTTGTAGATGTTAGTACTTAATTTTAAGCCTACTGATAAACTTGAAAACTTGAATGAAAATTCTAGCTTTAGGCAGAACTTTAAGAAAGCACCTAATTTTTCCTGAGATTCAAAGAGATTTATGATCACAAGTAAGCAGAGAAATTACAGTGACAATAAGTTTCTTTCCATGCTTTGGAAAACTTAATTCTCATTTTTTTTTCCCATTCTCTAAAGGATACTGGTTTTAAGCATTAAAGAAATTAAGATTTTCTCTTGGATATAAACAGAGTTCTCACTGTAGAAATTAAAGTTTCTTCAAGGTACAGAGGATTCACACAAACATGTCTGCACAGAGCCCAAAAAGCGTACCTGAGAGTTTTTTCCAATATACACCATTAGTCAATTTAAAGTGAAATGTTGGATGTGTGTTTGGTTTTGTTTTGTAGCTCCAGAAGTGCTCAAAAATGAAAAGTACACATTCAGTCCGGATTGGTGGGGCCTTGGCTGTTTGATTTATGAAATGATTGAAGGACAGTCTCCATTCAGGAAGCACAAGGAAAGAGTTAAACGGGATGAGATTGACCGCAGAGTAAAGGAAGACCAGGAAACGTACTCAGACAAGTTTTCAGAGGAGGCAAAATCCATCTGCAGGATGGTGGGTGAAGAGACGTAGAGGTTTGAAAATTAAATTTCTAATCCTTTTAAAGAGACCATCTACTTTATTTTAAATCTCGAAATTTTTTCAGAACTGGATTTCTTAAACCTTTCTTTAGTTCACATGAAAATTTGTGATTGTTCATGAACTGTTTAGTTATCAAACTTCAGAACTTTTCTCAGGATGAAGGAAAGCTGCATAAATTGATTATTTGTCACATGAATAAAATAGTCTAGTACTGCTTGGACCACTTGTAATTATAGATGGAGTACAATAGTATGCTCAACTTGGATACTGCATGGGAACATGTGGCTGAGTAGTACACCAGTTTCTTCACCTAAAACATTATCTGCAAGACAGTGGCTTTTTTTTTCTATCTTGCCTGTTCTTAAATTTATACAGAAAACTTCACAAGTTTTCTGTTCTAGTTCATGCAAGATATGAGCACTACTTAAGCCCATAGGAAAAAATATAAGTCTGTATTTCATGAAAGAAAAGCCTACTCTGAAGTCTGTACTACAAAGTCTTCTCAACATGGCATCAATTAAAATATTTTCATATAACTTTGGGCATAATCTTCAAATCGTGTACTTCCAGGGATTCTTTTGTCTATTGAAAATTTATCTGTTCCCAGAATGTTGTTGTTTGGGTTTCCAGTTAATTTTGATACATGATAAATTCACCAAATAAGAGGCCAAATAGCAAAATAAACCGATTGAAAGACATTGTATGTAGAAGTATTTTTTAGTTGTGGGATTGTATCATGGATCAACTTTTTTTCCATCTATCTGCAGTTACTTGCTAAAAATCCAGGGGAACGACTGGGTTGCACTGAAGGGGGAGCTGCTGTTGTAAAGCAACATCCTATTTTCAAGAACATCAACTTCAAGAGGCTGGAAGCTAACATGTTAGAACCTCCATTCTTGCCAGATGTAAGTAGGTGAGACAGATTTGATTAGTATCTAAAAAGGCAAGAACTGTCATAATTTTGTGTTAGCAATCATATGAACTGCAGAGAAACCTTTAAAGTTAGTTACATTGGTAGAAGAATGCCATTGTAGCTATTGATGATAACTAATTGCTTTGTGGTATTTCATCTGAGATCACAGAACAATTTACAATAGTGGTATTTCCCTAGCGAGCTTTGTAGCTGATTTCTTAGCCCTTAAAAGTCCACTTCCATTGCTCAGATGCAAAAGAAATGAGTAATAGCTTTGAAGAAAATATTCCAGAGTTGAAAGGAAGGTGACAAAAGATGAGTGAATTATGACAACCAGACAAGAGAATTAAGAGATCCAGACAAGCTATTTCTGGCTTCAATATTTCTTTTCTGTTACTTGCAGAATGGATAGAATTGCTCAGGTGCCTTATGAAGAGAGTCTTTGTGTTTCTGTTCCATAGAACAGTGTAATTTGGTGATCAGCAATGTGAAATGTAAAATTACAGACATTTTGCTCCCTTGTGCTCATCTAGGGAAAATAAAATCAAACTAAAAGTCCCCAACCCCAAAACTTTAATGAAGCAATCTTGTATTGTACTGCAGCCACGCGCCGTTTATTGTAAAGATGTCCTGGACATTGAGCAGTTCTCAACAGTAAAAGGAGTGAACCTGGATACCACAGATGATGACTTCTATTCCAAATTTGTGACAGGTTGTGTCTCAATACCTTGGCAAAATGAGGTAAGGTGCATTTCATAGAAGATTATTTTCTTTAGTACAGCAGTATAGAATATTTAATGAAAGATATAATGATTTTTCTCTAGGAGATGTAAAGAGGTTTCTGCTTTAGATTTCTTTGCTGAGAGGCTTCAGAAAAAGATTTTTTTCCAAAAACATTAACAACTACAACTTGATAAACTGAGATCTATGGTAAATTTGCATCAATAAAGTCTGGCATCTTGTCATCATAAGCACAGCTTACAGGACAGTATTAGTATCAGTAACTCCACCCTTTCCTTGTTGTTCAGTCACATGTTATTCAGTATTGCTGTTTACAGGAGAGGGATGGAATGTTATTCCAAGTGTTCAAAAGCAAATAGGTGCAGAGCAGGCTGTTTGTGTATAGGCTATGTATCAATAGACTATTCAAGTGACAGTAACACAGAATTGCAGACTCATCTTTTCCAAGGTTTCAAAACAAACAGTTCAATATCAGTTGAGTCAGACTTTCCCTCAAAAGTTTTTTCATATGCCTAGTGAATGAATATTCTAGTAGTCTGCAAAGAGTACTAGAATTTTGCTGCCTCTGCATGCAATTCAAATGCTCTTTACTGTTTCAGCAAGAGCACTCAGTAACAATTACTTAAAATTGTAGTTCTTGTTGTGAATGCCTTACCCTCATTATAATTTATTTGTGACTTTCTGAAATTACTATTGTCTTGAATTCTATTAGTATTGTTTCTCTCTCAATATGATTGCATTTTATTTAAAGCTTGAACACAAAAGATGAGCAATTTCTGAACAATTTGACAGAAAAAAAACATTCCCTTTGGTTTTCCTTTTGCTTTTTTGCATTACATTAAGAAGAATATTTGAAAAGGTATCATTTGACATAGAATTTTTTCACTGAGAAACAGTGAACCTTGGAGAAAGAAGCATTTCCTATACTATGTTGTAATTCTGAACTTCAGAGTATGTGATCTAGTCATTAAAAAATGCACTGCAGCTTAAAAACTAACCCTGCAGAGAGGGATAAAGTTGGAAGTAGTTGTGGAATTCTTGCAATGGCAATTCCTTCCCTTCAAGGAAGAACTGCAGATTTCATTGTTCATTTCTGCTTATTTTTCCTTTTAATTCATGTACTGAACTTTCCCTCAAATTTTTGCCTGTCAAGACTTTCTCTCACCATTCCATCATTTACCCAATGTCATGGTTTACAACAAAAGCAGGCTGCATTTCTTCTTACTCCTCTTTATGCCCTCTCTCCCTCTACAAGGTATATTCATTCATTTGGCTGCCTGCTGTTGTGACAGATGTGTACTGGTGGCACTTACTGGTAAATGCCAACTGGATTTGGGCATCAGCCTAAATCCCCCCTTCTGACCCTGCCTGTTGGTTACATTTTGGCATTCACTCTTCCTGCTGTTCTTTCCGTACCCAGTAATTGTGGTTTTATTTCTTTTGTTTCTGTGTACACAGACAAAGATATTTCAAAATCCCTTGCTTCTCTCCAGAGACCCATCTTCATTGTATCATTTTTTCCCTCCCATGTCATGTTTGTTAATTAAGTTCAGTCCAGGGCATAGAGATACTACATTTTTTTGGCTGGACTGCTCTGAAATGAACAGAATATCTGAAATGAAAATCTGTTTCTGGTTCTAAAAGCTTCTCTTTATTGCATGATGAGCAGAAGAAAGGCTAGAATGCAAAACAAGCAAGGGAGCACCTGACATTTACCTGTGTGAGAGTGCTCTCATTGCTATTCTTTAGTTGCTTATTCTTTAGCACAAGGAGAGTCAATGTCAGCTTTGTGCCTCCTTTTGGAGACAGTAGTGTATTTGGCTGATGAATTTTTAAGTGTTGGGAGTACCCAGCCAGAGTAAATAGATATAACCTGGAACTTGTTTGAGAGGCTTTTATGGATATTTCATTCATATTTCATGTGTTTCAAAGATGATTGAAACGGGATGCTTTGAAGATATCAATGCATATGAAACTGATGGTACTGCGTCACCAGACAGAGAGAAGTCTCCTAAGCCAAAGAGAGGCTTCTTTCACAGACTTTTTAGTGGAGAGGTAAGGGCATTTCTTTTCTTTCATGAGAAAATTAACTTCTATTCTTTTTTTTAATTATTATTAATTTGTGATAGGAAAACCAAGTCGTTCACTGCATACTGAAACAAATGAAATCTGTTTTGTTATGGCTTTTCCCCCTCCACTGCATTTCAGAAATTATGGCAATCCCTGTAACTCCAGGAACCTTTCCTACCTCAGCATTCTGTCCTCCTCTAGTTACCTGTGGAAAAGGTAGTGGGTTTTGTTAAAAGCTGTGCTATAGACCTTCCTTTGCTAAAGAAGTTAATTTGGGTCTTCCTTCTTATATATTTTACTATTTTTAAATTAAAACTGTGGATATGTCTTCGGAGATAACTGAGGCCCTGTGTAAAAACTAGTAATAAATAAGTTTATAAGCAAAAATAAGTATCTACCCAATAAATAAATAAATAAGTAGAAATATCCCCAAAATAAATGAGAAGCATCATGAAACAAATGTCAAAATATCTTAAGCAGTTTAATGCCTTCGCCAAAACAATGACATAATAGATCTTTACACAGCTGATAATGCTCAGCCTTCTTACACACAGACTTCTACTCTTAAGCAGAAGAATTCCTTGTTCAGAGAATTTGAGTATTTGCCACCTAGAAGACACATAATGTATTGTAATTGTCTACAGGATGTAAGAAATAGACTATTTGTAAAGGTTTGCAGTTCAAGATGTTATATACAATTCTGCTTGCTCAGTGTGCCTGCACTTAGAGAGGAATTATCTTGAGAAGCTTGAGTATATTCCAGTAGTGAATACTTGGGTAGAAATGACTTTTGCTTTCAAGCAGAAATGGAATCTAAAATTGCTGGGTGCATATCGTTAAGTAGCCACAGCAAGGCCGTGTATTAAAACTGCATGAAGAAATTTTTTGTCTTCAGCTGGCAATTCACCTTTCTAAAATGGTACAATGCTAATGGAAAGTATAATAGTACTGTCATTTTTAGTTGACCTTTTCAAAAACAGTTTTCCCCCACTTTGAGTAATGGAATAGAAGGGATGGTTGAGTGTACTAATATTCTCACATAGCTGAAGTTAAAGCTTGTGTCTTACTGTAGTCTTTTCCAGCCAAAAATCAGCAGGATTCATACTGTCCCAGGACATGGTTCTATGTATTGAGAAGAAGCCCTAAAAAATGAATATGGTTTGAGAGTTTTCAGTTGGTTTTGAACTAACAGGACTGCATTAATTGTCTTAGTGAAGTTAAAAGAAGGAAAGAACTTTTATTAAATTTTAATGACTTGAGATTTGGGGTTGAGATTGTGGATTCCTTTGAGTTTCCAAAAGCATTTAGTTAGAATGGAGTAAAATGTGCTGGAAAAAGACCCACCCCCTCAGCATTTCTGTGCCCCATAAAACACACAAATAAAGAATAGTGTTAGTTCTGCAGCTGAGTTGTCTGTCTGTCTTCTCTTGCAGGTCTGCTTTAAATCTGATTGCAGTGATGATGAGCAGGAGTCCTCCAGACTTTAAATCATTTTATGCTCATCAGAAAGGATGAGCAAACATTAAATGTTTTATATCTCTGTAGCAAATTGTATTATATATATTTTTTATCTAAGTTCAAGGATTTTTGTACATTTGTACTTCATTTGTTTTAAGATGTATATTTTCACTAAAGCTTAATTGTACAAAAAAGCAATGAGTGCCATTTGAGTGAGTGTGTTTCTGTATGAATTTGATTTATCTTGATTATTTTTTTTTCCCAGTGGAATGAACCTAGAAATACTAAAAGGATTTTAAAGCATAGAGATGATATCTATGGCATCACTGTAACTTGACTATGCTCCTGGTAAAACTCTTCTTGATCATTAGGATCTTGATTAGCAGTTTTCTTAACAGTAAAATTGCTGTACTGATAAATTTAATAATTCTGGTATTATCCAGCAGCATGGCAGTGCTATTACCTAATGTATCTCTCAAGCCACTGCTAAGAAACAAAAAGGAATTCAGTGCACTGTGGCCAGCTATTAGGAATTGCTCTTTATTATCAGGCTCTGTAGAATCTTTTTCTGTATTTCTGTATAAAGAGAACTTTGAACATTTAGCTTAATCCTGTAACAAGCTGAAGTAGCCCATTCTTCTCTTTTCTACCCATCCTACACACCCTCTCCATAGAGCTTCTTGTCATGAGCCATGCAAGTCGACCTATGCCAAAATTTTATAAACTGAAAAGATTTTTTTTTACCTGTGGGGACAGAGTTTTATTTTATTTTCTGTGAATGAAATAGTTTTTAACTCCATGTAGGATGTTACAGTTTTATAATGGGTTAAAAAACAAAGCATGGGCTCTTCTTACTAATGTCCTCTCTGCTTATGTTGTAACATGCAATGTTCTAGGGTTGACAGCAATCACTGCCACTGGGGGAAGGGCAAGGTAGCATTAGGTATTGAATTTAATTATGTAAATATTTTTTTCTTATAGCCTTTTAAAACAGAAACATTAAACCATGCCTTTAATGATTGCCTAATACAGATGTGGAGCTGGTCTTGAAGGTTGTTGTGATTACCTGATGTTCATTAGTGAAACTGACAAAAACTGCTTGAAAGCTAGGCAAACTTCCTTTCTTCTGGACTCACAGTAGGTCAGACCTTTTATTTTATAAAATTTCCAGTAAAACTATTAATCTGGATGTGAGAGTCAATTTGAAGAGTACATTTCATTGAGAGCTTCTTCTGTTTTCAAAAATGAGTTGGGCACTTGAATTATAATGGAATACCTTTGGAGTTGGAGACGTGATTTTAGTTTCATATTTTGTTCTGTATTTTGAGGATTTGTCTCAACTGTGCATGCATTTCCTTTCCCTTTCAAATCTCTGGGGCACCAACCAGACCACACATGTATTGTACACACAGAGCAACTGAATAACCCCCCACCTCAAAAAGGTCTGTCTTGTGATCTGCAGACCCACTGCAAGAAACTTCAGCTGCTTCTGAGAAACTCACAAGATATATTTGATATTCCAGCCCATCATCAGGCTTTAATTCACGCTATTTGGTCTCTAAAGACAAAGTTTTAATGGATGACAATTTGAAAAAATTGGAAAACCAGTGTGTTGCAGAACCCTCATGGGGCTCATCTGGTGTCTCTCTGAAATTGTTCCTCTTGGCTACTGTGCCACAGAAATGAGGAATGAGACTATTTTCCTCTGTTTTCAGTGCATTTTTCCTCCAGTCTAAAACAGCACACAAGACAGCAAAATTACTCTTTTAGAGAGTACAGAGGGAGAAATTGGCAGAGGGTGAGAGAGTTTGAATGAATTACTGGAAGATGGTCTGATGTAATAGTGAAGGGATGGGAGGCTTGACAGAAATATCTGAAGTAAGGGTGTTGGCTAGAATCATTATGTGTGAGACAATGAGCTGGCAGTCTGACCTGACCCTCTTTATTTTGTACCACAGCAACAGAAGAAGTCTAAAAAAATTGGAATGGAAAAATGGGGAAGTAACAGAAGTGTTTTATAAATACCTACATGGTTGGAGAAGTCATAGTTTCTCTGATTAAGGGGTTTGAATTTTTAAGATCTTAGGCTTGCTATTCTGAGGCAAAGGTGACTGTATAAACACCAGACATACAGCGTGACAGTCTGGATTTAATGTCTGTGTAGAGTAACATGAAATTTGGGCAAGAATACCACAGACACAAGCTGAATAATTTTTATGAAGAAAATACAAGAATTGGTTTTTAACAAATTTAGGAAAAAAAATCTGAAAATCTATTTATCATGTATTTCAAGTTTTCTTTCTGTCTTGGATGGAGAGGAATCTTAACTAAATAAAAAACAAAATCAACTTTTCTATTTTGGAGTGTTGAGGCTTAACACATATTTTCCAGGAATCTGTGGAGAAAGAGTGTTAAATGAAGAGAAAAGGGAAATTGTTCCTAAGAAGTGGTTATTTACATGTCCACTTCTTTGGACGAAGGAACTCCTTGTAAAAAGTGAGAATTTGTTTGTTTTTATGAAGTTTTACATAGTTTAATTTCACAAATTTTTTCTTAAATTCAGAATAGTACTATTGGATTGTTTTTCAGTGAGTACATGTTTGCAGGATTACAACCTCAATTCCATTGGGTTTGGGGTTTGCTTTTTTTTTTTTTTTTTTGTTAGTTGATTGGTTCTTCCCCAGTAGGCTGAAGATGGCATTATTGTACTATAAATTGTCCCTTTTGGCTAGAAATAAATGCACATAATGACTGGGTCTTATCTGATGTGAATCCCCTGAAAAATTAGAAAAAACAAGGAACTGGAAGGATCAGCAACCAGCATAACTCTCCTTGCACAGTACACAGAGGGGAAGATGTGCAGTTTGATCTAAGGTGACTAACATTGGTTAAAGGTCTTTACTGGAGTATTAGGAGCTTGGAGATGCATCTTGAAAGCAAGGAAAGGTTAAGGAGAGGGGAGAACACTGGAAAGCAAAATATCAAAGTGCGAGAAATTTAATATGAACTTAGCTCTTGAGTTTTTTAGGACTAAACTGGGGCAAAGAAGGGGGAAAATAGCAGGTTGTGTTTACTGATTATGTAGCCTTTTACTTCCATTAAACTGTTGGTGTGGGATGGGGGAAGCCAACATAACTACTTGTAATTCAGCATTACTTCATTCTCTGGACCCATGTGTTAGAAGGCTTTAATAGCAGTGAGACAATCCAGTGTTCTCCTGGTGCAGGATTTGGAAAGACCTATGGAGTTCCATGGAGTTATTTGCATGAGATCCAACCCCCCTTTCCTGTGGCATGTGTTCCCAAGCATTTGTGTATGTAACTCTTCATGTCTGCTTGTGTGTACCTCAAACCTCTCTATTTAGCTCAAAATCCAGAAACTGTGAAACAATGTACCAGTGTCCTATTGGTTTGCTCAATGCTTTTCAATGTTGTGACCAGCAGAATAGAATCTTCATGCCTCAGGGTTATTTTTTTCTATTAAAAAAGCTGTCAGGTTCCCCCTGTCCCCTGAGGCGTGCTCACAATAGAGATGGTGTTGTTTCTGGATTATAACAATAGAATGGTCTCAGCTGAAGAAATGAGCACTTAAAGCCAAGTAGGAAAAACCTGCAGTATGTCTGTAACAACAAGAGCGTTATTGACAAACCTTTGCCTTTAGCTCTTGTCTCTTTTGGTTTTCCCTCAAATCATTCAAAACAGTAGTCCTGAATGTTCTTGAGTATGAAAGAGAATTTATCTCTAAATCAGAATAAAATTGTCTTGTTTATAAATCAATGATAGAAGCTATTAAAACCAACTCACAATCCATTCTTAGAATGCACTTCAATTATTTTTCAAACTACATTGATGTAAGAATATTTTCATTGCCATTTGTACAAACAGAGAATGCTTGTTTACAAGTTACTAAAATATGACAACAAAAGTAATTTTTTATGGTTTACAAATGAGCATTATAGGAATTCAAAATTGAAATTATCTCCATTTTAGTATAGATTTTCAGAAACACTGCTCTTTAGGAAGTGAAATTTGAATTATTGGAAAGTATCTTTAAGCTCAAGTCATATTTACTTTGAATTACTCACCTGTCTTATTTTGGTGATGATGATGTCTCTTCTGCTGAATGAAAATTCCTTTCTATGTGTCCAAAACACCAGAATTCTTCCCAAGCATAGGAAGCTGACTGTTAAATGTGATGTGTTAGTTCCAGCATCTCCAAACCACTGACTGTTCTTGTGTGAGCTGTTTTCCTGGATGTTTGAGCATTGTAATTCCTGAAATAAAAGCAAAACACTGCCACATATCTCAACCACATGTATTACTGTCTAATGTGATTTATTTACCATGTCTGTTATGGTAGCTGGAAAAAAAAAGGAAAACTCTAATTGAAAAAAATCCAATTTCTTGAAACAGAAAATGTCTATTGCATAGTGTAAGTTTTTTACCAGTGTAAGACAGTCGAATCCAGGAAAAAGTGCCCTAGTTCTGCTGCACTGGCTCAACTGATACCTTATCTCATGGCCTGGATCTAGATTTCTGCATAAATTTCCATGTGAAAAGACAGAATTATCGGGATGGGCTGGTTTTCTCTAGCACATTTATTGTAATTTTATAACATGAGTTGAAGGACAAAGCCCCCAAACGCTCTACAAAAGAGCTTCAAACTGAATGACCTTAAAAGGATACAACTGTGCTGTGACATATTGCAGATTATCCGTGCATATGCCAAACCACATGGGCCAGCAGTGTCATGGACTGGTACCAATTACCTGCTGAATTGTTCATGGAAATACAGAAATGCTGCCCAAAGTGGGATTTCAGGACAGGGTGGAAAATACTTTTGACGTGCTCATTTTAAAACCATTAAATCAAGGGGTAACTTTAGAGACGAGGTAAGAGCATGTTTCTTTTCTTTTTGTCCTGGAGGCTGAGATTAATTAGTTGCCATCCCCTAAACTTCAGCTAATCTTTTAGGTATGCACTGTTAATTGGAATTTCATTTTTCTTTGAGGTAACGCCGACTTTGCAAAAACGCTCGTTCTCTAATCCTGCCTTGCTTTTTCTTGCCCCTTGCCTGGTTCACACTGCTTTATTTTTGCCAGTGCAGGTGCTTGTGGGGCAGAGCAGTGACATGATGCACGCCAAACCACGGATCAGTCCGTTTGGGCTGGGAGAACCTACTGCTAAGGCATTCACCAAAGGAAAACCTGATACCCTGAGTTACCTTCAGTTATCTCAGCTCACAGTTAATGAGCCGCTCAGTGCCGACGGAGCTCGGGAGGACAGGGAGAACAAAGAGCAGTGAGCTGGTGGGCCGGCACGGCCTTGGCGCTCCTGCCGGTGAATCAGCAGCCCACAGGGGCCTGGCACACTTTGATCGAAAGCTTCAGAACAGCCTTGCAAGGGCTGCCTTGGTTGGTGGTTTGTTTAATCTTTGATAAGAGCTTATGCTCTTTTTACTGCCCTTAAATTTATTTCAAAGTGCGAAGTGGCACATGCACAGAGTGTGCAGCGTTTCAACTCTGCTGTCATCTTTTATCATGTATCATTTGCTAAATAAAAAATTAATGATTAGCCACATGCTCCGGAGAAACGTTTCTGCAAGCTTTATCACGAAATAATATGGATTTACCCACTTTTACCTTAAAAGTTCACATTTTGTAGCACTTCTATAATGAAATAAGGTTTTGCTTTAAGCTGAATTGCTTTCAGGAGTAAGGACAGGTTTCCTTTCAGAGGACTGTTTCAAATAATTTGTCTTTTATTAACATGATAATAAAGTTATCTGGCAGAGCACTCTTCTAGTGAGTATCTGTCAAGAATGTGATCTATGACTTTTGTTAGCTTGAATATTCAGAGACATGAGCTTTGCTTCATTTCTTCATGTCTGCTAACACTAACCAAATTGAATTACTGGAAATTTATTTTCTTAGAAGTTCCAAGAGCTGTTCTCCATTCTTATTGCTGGAACCAGTTTCATGTGTGTGAGATAAGTTGAATTGCCAGTTCTTATCAGCTGTCATTTAAAGTCTGTATTAACAAGTATATTAAAATCAGTGGTTGCAATTGGAAACTTCAAAATACTGTTGATTTTTTAAAAGTGTTTAGTAATCGAAACAATGATTTAAATATTCTATACTGTTTCTGTTGTGTCATGTATGTTTAACATGTGTGCGCAAGAAGATAAACAAGTCCACACTCAGGAGCGGAGCGCTGAAAGGCCGGCACGGACGCTGCCAAGTTTTAAGTGTCTTGTTCCTGTAAGAGTCTCTGCAGCCTAAAATAAAACCGGGGCGCCGGCAGCGCCTTCGGCCGCCGCTTGTGCTGAGGGGGCTGGCGCATTACCTGCTGTGCACCCGTGATATGCGGGCACAGAGAGGGTGTTCTCGCCCTGCTGGGGCGGTCCGTGCGGTGCTGCTGAGGACGCGGCTCCCCGCGGGGCAGTGCCGGGGCTGCCCAAGGCTCCTGGGGCCGGCTCTCAGGGCCGGCTCTCAAGTCCGGCTCTCAGGTCCGGTTCCCCGCCCGCGGCAGCGCTGCCACCCCCGGCCTCACTGGCCCTGCCCAGAGCCGAGCGCGGCACGGCGGCCCCAGGGCGCCGCC
>JBBMKD010000170.1:62625588-62645817 GCA_037834095.1 Argya squamiceps | reverse complement strand
GAGCGGGAGATGCTCGCACAGGTACCCGGGGCACGCGGGGCCGGGGCCCTGAGCTGCCGCCCTCGGCTCTGGCGGCTTGGGGAGAGGCCAGTGTGTCACTGCCTTGCTCCCTGCAGAGGCTGAAGGCGGCGGTTCACTACACAGTGGGATGCCTGTGCCAGGAGGTGGAGGAGGACAAGGACGTGCAGTTCAGCAAACAGACCATCGCGGCCATCGCGGAGATCACCTTCCGGCAGTGCGGTACAGCTCGGCTACCTGGGGTCGCCTGGGTTGCCTGGAGGTGCCTCATGTTACCGGGGTTACCGCAGCGTTGTCTGTTCACCAGCCATCGCTGGCGGCACAGGGCTTCAAAAATAATAGCACTGAACTAGGTGTCACCGGGGCGTTCTCTTGCATTATATTTTTTTCCAGTACAAGAAATACTAGTTTGATTTTTAAGACCTGAAAGAAGCATTTAGCTGTATGAGGGAATGTTGTGGTGGCTACCAGCTTGTGTACGACTGGTACCTAATAACCAGCTATGGTCACTTCTCATAACTTGTGAATTGTGTATCTCTTCCCACTCAGTGTTTTAAAATACATGACATCTTTGTGTTTTCTCTAGAAATCTTTGCAAAAGACCTCGAAATGTTTGCAAGGTATGCACTGATTGTTACAAAGGTTTTCTTTTTTTTGTGTTAGCTCCTAGATAATCTTTAAAATTCGTCTTGTAATTCAAGCTTTAAAGGGCTTGCTTGGCTACTTAAATAGTGTTATTGAAGTTAAGAAATAGAAATTCCTTGTAGGCACTTCTTTTCTGTCAGTGTTGGCAAAAATGTTAAGGGGTGTTTTTTGGTTTTATGCAGGCATGCAAAACGAACCACAGTCACTACAGAAGATGTGAAGCTTTTGGCTAGAAGAAGCAATTCTTTGGTGAGATACACTGTATTTTCTGTCTCACATCATTCTTCAGCCAGCAATCTTATTTTGCTTCATGCCACTCTGCCTCACTGTGGTGAGGTGTAACACAGATCTGGATTGCAGTTCAAGCAGCAGTGCTCTTCTTTCACCAGGGCTGCTGAAGTTCCAAGTTCAAAAGTGCAGTAAGCAGACACAGCATCGTGAATCACTTTGCTTTTCTGTGATGTTGTGTTTCTTTGTGGTAGCCTAAGGTCAGGAATGGCTTGAGTCTGCCTCAAGGTGCTGAGTCTCCCAACATGAATATGGGGATCACAGAACCATTGGATTCCCTTCTGTGCTGATCCATGTGATATTCAGTGGATAAAACTCACTAATCTGTTAAGACATGCCAGTATGCCAGCTGTCTAATTTTACTTTTATGTAAGGAGACTTTTTTCCTTCCATATATGATTTGAAATACACAACAGGAACTTGCCTGAGAAGGCAAAGTAAACGATTTTTGGAGTCTGTCATGTTTCTTGTAATAAGAATTTTCCCGGTTAATTTCTCTTTGGTATTTCTTTCTAATGTCTTGTGAATGAACAAAGTTCTTCAGTAGAGGACTGATTAGTTTATTGTTCCCAGCTAAAATATATCACTCAGAAGAGTGAAGAGCTTGCATCAAGTAACATGGAGCAGAAGGAGAAGAAGAAAAAGAAGTCCAGTGCAGCTAAGGGAGAGAGAACTCCTGGGGAACAAGAAGCAGTTGTGACTGAAAATGAAGATTCCAACATGGCATGATTCATTTTTCCAGTCATGTTTCAGGTTATTTTCTCTTACTATCCTAGAGAAACCAGAATTAGCCCATTCATCTTGCAGGTTAGCTCCAGTAATGAATCTTTAGGTTTTCAGGTGAATGCAATTGGATTTTTATTGTTCCAAAAATGAAGTCTGTCAGAATTCAGTATGCTTACAGCCAAAATGCCTTAACTGCTCACAAAAGTATCTATTATTAAAATTAAAATACTTTAAATAAAGACTTTGAAACAGGCCATTCTCACTGACCCATAATTCAGTATGTGTAATGGCCTTCATTCTGCTACTTTATTTCTCTAGTAACTCTGACTTTTTCCTTGCTTCCAGTTTTGCTATTTTTGCTCAGACATTTTGAAAATTTTGTTTTTAATAAGCCATATCTCTAGCTCATTGTCTGGACAGTTAAAGGTATTTTGTGTCATTTCACACTGCTGGGTTAGAGTTGTCACTACCAGTAATTCCCATTTTCTGGTGGCACTGTGGGCAGGCAGGGATCCCACTGTCCTCTGCTAGGCTGGCAGAGCCTTACCCAGGTTTACCACGATAAACACACGTTTTGCCTAAACACTCTGGATAATTTAAAGACAGTACTTCATATTCAATTTCTTCATCCTCTTTCTTTAAGGTAATAATGTATTTATCAGGCCATTCTTTAATGATAGCAGCTGGTGGAAATATCAAAACTAATCCAATAGTAAGATAAAAAGGGTTTATTGATATTAGAAAAACTCCAACAAATTTAAAAATAAGCCAGTTAATACAAAAGCACCATGATGCTACACTAATGATTAGGAGAATTACACAGCAGGCCAAATGCAAGTCTTCTGTCACACAGCCTTACAAAGCCATTATTTCTATCTTTGTGTGTTTTACATGATAGTTCTTACACAGCATCCAAGAGGCAGGAGTTCCTTAACAGAAAAAGCACTGAAGTTGAAGGACTTTGAATTTAACTGATTAAATCAGCGTGAGATTTCAAGTTCCTAGATCCTAGGCTGGAGCTTAAAGCCAGGCAGCAGCTGGCTAACCCCTCTGCCCTGATCACCAACTGTGCCTCAAAGTGTCTTCCAGAGATCCTCCATCCTTTTCACTCTGAAAATGGTGGGAGAACAAAGGAAGCAAACTGCCTGGGGCTTCAGGAGCTGAATCCACCATCATCAGATGGAAGCTGCTGGCTGCCAACCAGGTATTGAAAGCTGAACAATTACATGCTGTGCTTAGCAATATCATTGTTCCAGCACTCTGCAAAAAGTCAAAATCCCTTTGCTTACACAATTCAAATCACCAGAGGAGTTTAAGCCTCAGGACAATGACCAGATTTGAGTGGTTCTATAGCCAGACCACAGTGTGACCAGCAAACTGTGGTTCCCAGGATGTGTCTTTGCTTGTACTCATTCTAATGCAAAAGCAAGCACTGAAGTGCAAACAGCAATGCAGTGTTACTTTCTGCGTTTTGCACTGGGCCAGTCCCCCCAGGGAAGCGTTTTCTTGCCCTTGGACGTGCTCCTGAGGGAGTGCAGGGTCTGCACTTGTTTGAGGCGCTTGGAGAGCTCCTGGTCACAGGCCTCCTGCAGAGCTGCAGCTTTCTGCTTGTCCCATCCCAGAGCCGAGGCCAGGGCTGCTGCATCTTCCTTCAGCACCAGCTGCAGCAAGACAGATTGTGAACAGCCTTTTCCCCAGCCACTAACCCTCTGCTGACATTCACAACAGCAGGAACCAGGCACCAAGGTTTAGTACTGGCACTCTGGAACTGGAGATGTTCCCAGCTTTCATTGCCTATCCCCTGGGCTACTGGATTTCCAGTAATTTGCCAACACTCAGTGCTTGAAGCTCTGTTCAAGTGTTGGAAGGAAGAGAAAGCAGTTACTTAGTTTCTACACCAGGGAAAAGCAAGAGTAGCAAGTTCATACTTGAAAGAACACCTTCCTAAATGGTTACAGTTTAGCTAGACCTTCCTTTCCAGTCTATATTTACAATGTTTTTCCAAAATAAGGTGGTTTTTATTTTGATTTGGGATGTATAAAAGAAACATAGCTAGATGCATAAGCATACATAAAAAACCCAAAGAACCTTGCTGGTAGGACTGATTTGTCAGAGACCAAACCCAAAATTATTTTGTGGCTTTTCAGAGGACAGAGCAGAGTGTGTGGAACAATGTCAGCTGGCTGTTACAGAGGAGCTCCAAGCCAGGGGTGGTGTTAGTGAGGAAGAGAAATTAATTAAATTTCAGCACTTTGAAACAGATCTAGTGACATGAGAGCCTCCAGAAGCAAGGACAGCTTCCCCTATAGCCTGTCTTTCAGAGGGAGAGATTTGCCAGAATATGGTTGTTTCACTCTCACCCACCTCTAGATCCTGACTGTCCAAGCAGAGCTCTGGAGCAGGTTTCTCTTTCAGAGCAGCAAGGACCTGGTTGCTGAGTGCTGTTGTGGCTGAAGTCTCTGTGCTGCTGGTACCTGTGTCAACCACATCCATCTCCTTCCTTGGTGCAGCCTCAGGTTCTGAAAAGAAGCAGAATCAGTACAGCCCCTGACAAACACAGGACAGGAAAAGTGGCCTGGACTGCTTTGACAATTGTGAGATCAATAAAATATACATCCATCTGGATGTGCATCCTGAAACTTAAGAAATCCATGTTGAGGAGGACTACAGGATCCAAGCTTTTCTCCCAGTATTCTGCTTTCAGGCTTTGTGAGAAATGTGACACAGCAGCCAGAGGGCTCTCTGCTCAGAGGATTCTTACATTATGTACACTGCACCTGCTCTTGCATCAACCCCATTTAACAGCAGCTGACCAAATGACTCACTCTATTTATTCCACTCAGCTAGGAGTTGAAAAGTTCCTTCTCTAGCATGCAAACGCTCCCTACCTGCAACTTTGCTCAAGATACTGTCTTCAGTTTTCAGGGCCTCGAGGTAGAGCTGCAGGAGCTGCCTTGACTGACGTTCTTCCTCCCGTCTGTCCAGCACCTGCTGCAGGGTGTCCTGCAGCACTTGGATTTTGGTTTCACTTTGGGCAAGTTCTTCTGCCAGGTCTGAGCGTGGCACATCAATAAGCACCTTAAAACATTGAGAGGGCTCCTGGGTAACTCATTTCATGGCACTTATTGCACTACAAACAGAATGTACAAACCCTCCCGAAAGGTTTCTTGTCACAGCAAGTCCCCTGAGTTCTGAGAGGCTCTACTGGCACTCCAGCAGGCAGCATTTTTTACTAAAAGCCAAAAGGCATCCAAGAAGGTGTGGAATCATGTGCAATTTTAACAGAAATCTTGGAAACTAATGGCAAAGCACTAGTTCTTCACAGTGCACAGAAATACTCAAAGGAAAGGCAGTAGCCTGGCACCTGGGAAGCTGCATGTGGGGGAGGACAAGAAGGGACAGTTATTGCCATGCCCCACCACAGACAAGGTGTTAAGCAGTCAGAAACTTGAATCAATCAGCTCTGGAAAGTGACAGCAGTTCTTCAAACCCCTCTGGAGCACACAGACCCAGCCTGCTGCTCAGCCTCCCCTCTGGACATGTTACACCCGTGTCTGGCTTTAGGGAACGAGCCAACCTCAGCTGCCATTTGGCCAAATCTCTACTTTTTGCCCTCCCACTGCCAGAACTGGTACAACCCACTGTGAGGGATAGCTGGGGATTTAGAGCATCCTTGGACACTCGAATGTCTCCCTTCAAGGAGAAGTTTGACTCTGGCACCAAGAGCCAAAAGCAGCAGCTGAATTAGGTCTGAGCTCTTGTTTACTGACTGTTCTCTACTGGGATAAATGGATGATGGGCAGATGCAAGGACAGGGACTGGCAGATTCCCCACTGTACCTGGAGGTCTTCTTCAGACATCAGGATGATATTGGACAGGTCGTCCTTCAGCTGCCTGGCCAGTTGCTTCCACTTCTCAGCAGCACTGTCCACTTCATCCACAGACTCCGAGAGCCAGGATGTTCCACTGTCTGACACAAGAGTCACCAGTTTCACGGGTCATTCCTGATCACCTGGCACTGCCTAATGTCACTAGATGTATCCCAAACACACCTCCCCTTCCACGTTTCCTCACTCACAGCATACCTAAGCTTTTGCTGGACCATTTCTCGTCCTTGGCCAGTGCCACAAACTTGGTGTTAGATGGCAAACACGAGAAGTAATCTTCATCATCCACAATGGTCCCATCTTCTGCCAGTACCAAGGTGATGGGTTCCCGGGCTTTGTCAATAGCCAGAACACCACAAGCTGCAGAACAGAAAAAATACTTAACAAAATGATAAAAGTGACATAGCATTGCCCTTTTATTACCCCCAGCACAAAGGACAGGCAACTCACAGTGACCGAGGCTGGAGACCAGGACCTGTCTCCTCACAGTGCTGCACATTAGCCAGGGCTGACAGCGGGTCCCGGAGGGTCCCACAGGGTCCCAGCGGGTCCCAGCGCGGCCGCCGCTCACCTTTGTCGCGCAGCTCCCTCAGGCAGGACGCGGCCACGCCGTGCTGCTCCGGCCCGTCCCGCCGCCGCACCACGCACCGCTTCAGCCGCGCCGCCATCCACATACTGTCGGCAGTGCCCCAAGGCGCTTTTCCAGGTGGGGAAGGCGCCGCTGCCGCGGAACCGGCCCGGCCCGGGCCGGCCCGGTCCTGGTCCCGCGGGCGGCCCCGAGCCGGGCCCGGGCGCTGCCCTGTCCCCGGGCAGGTGGCGGCTCCCGCAGACGAGTCGCGGTGCCGCTGTCGGTTCTCTGCCGAAGTTCAGACAGGGAGTAACTTTTGGGGCAAGTGCGTTTGAAGGTGTACCAGTGCGGGAAATGAGCAGGAGGTACAGCAATGCTGTGTGAGTTTCATAGGCTGCTTCTAGGAAGGAAAACTTTATTTTTGCCTGGTACACTGCTGCAAAACGGACAAAAACCTTTACGCATAACTTGAATGAAGGACTGCTTTCAGCATTTTCGCTTCTGATGACTGTTGAAGCGCTTTTTTTGCGACCTTGTTTTTCTGTGCTTGGCGCTTTCTGCCTGTGTCTTTTCTCTGAACTCTCTCCAGCAGATTGCACAGCTTTGTTACAACGAGGATTCAAGGCTGAGCAAGAGAAAATTCTTCCACTCTGTAATTCACTTTTCATGTCTTTAAGCGTTGAATGTTGTTTTGTCGGATTTCTTCTTGCTTATCAGAACAATGCCCTGAAAGTTCATGTTGAAGTTAAAAACAGGTTTTGATGTTTGCGAATTGAAAATTTAAATAGAGTTCAAGTCTGAGCTCTGATGCTTTCAGAAGGAGTTGTTGTGGATCTCTGTTTGTGACAAAGTTCATTTGAAGTCTTGTGCTGTGATGTGTTGCACAGAGACCTCAGAGGAGTTAAATATTCCCAATGTCTTTTCCCTTTCTTAAATGTAAGGGACAAGTGGGTTAGATCCGTGAGATATTCAGGTTTCCCATTGGAGGCATTACCGGGTGCACCAGGACAAGGAACTGTTCAGTACCGCGGTGCTGCCCCTTGTGTTCTCATCCTCTAAAACCCGCTTGTACTGGGCGGGTGTGAGGGCAGGAAGGTTTTTACGGGATAAAGACATGAGTCACACTAACGCTTTTTCTCCTGCCGTTGGGGAGAAGGGAGAAGCAGAAGGGTTGAGGAGCAGGTAGGCTCTGCCTTGGCGGTTTCCCGTGGTGTGTGCAGGGGAAGTGAAGCAGTGGCTCTGGGCTCTTGGCCACCTGCTCCCCCTGCACGTTCTGACACGGCTGCCAACCGAATTGTCACGGCTGGGGCTGTTTCTCTTTGGAGAGTGTTGTCTGTTTTCACACTTTTGATGCTTAATAGGTGGAAAAACTCATTTTCTTCGCGAGCTACTTGTTTTTAGGTGCCTTACTGGTCGGCAGGGACTAATTGCTCTGTTTTGTGCCATTTTTATTTGCTAGTACTTTGTGTGACATGGACGAACATCTGTTTCCAGTCTTTCCTATGTGCCATTCAGATTTCTGTCTTGAAAGCTGCTGGTGAGAGAGGTCAAGATATTTCAAGGGAAAATCCTTTAAATTATTTCTGATGCCTGCTGAGGGATTTTATGCTTGGTTTGATGCTCTAAGTTTAGGCACATTTTACTGTAAACATTAAAAAATTAGTGTTGGAGTTGTCCTCGTTGGCTTTGCTTTGTGTTTAAAAATAGGCTGTTTTCAGAAAGCTGATGGGATTGTTTGCCCCCAGGAAGTGTCCAAATTCAGTGACAGCACTGAGCCTCATAAAAGCCAGTGAAAAGCTATTGTGGGAGCCTTTCCTGAGGCTTCCCAGACTTTCAGTGAAATAGCAGGTGACATATTGAATGGAATTCACAGTACTGTCTGCATTTATTTTTTCTGGTTTGTAGTAGACTGGAAAGGAAAATTGTCTCTGTGTTTGGGGAGAAGCGTTCATTTCTGTTGTGGCTCTGTGTAAATAACACTTAAATCTCTTGTAGTTCTGTGTAGTAAGTTCCTTCATCCTACTGAGGACTGTCTCCTCCTATGAAATGTTTTAAGATCACAGAGATTTGGGTAGAAAAGAATTGATTGTTTACCCAGCAGATATCTATATCTTTCTTCACTTTGCTGTAAGACAATGACTCCAGAGCTTTTGATAATGCTGATATCCTGTCTTTTTTTATTAAAATATTAATCAAATCTAAGGTTTTACAGAGAAGGATAAGAGCTTTTTCTGTTCCAAGAGATTTTAATCAGCAATAATAATGTGTTATGCTTACATTATGCCTTACAGTCAGATGTCAGTCTCTGGTCCCCTCTTTCTTATCTCTTGTTGGGTTTTTTTCCCTTCTGTGTAAGCCCAGCTTGAGCTCTCTGTCATATTGCTTCTGTACACTTCTGCGTAGGCAACTAATTTTTTTCCTTATATTTTTTCAGCTTTTTCAGACTCTCAGATTTTGTTACAAAGTGGATGTTGTGTTTTGGATCACAAAGCTCTCACTAACTTAAAAGTTTACTCGTATGGCATAAAAATCTAGAGTTTGATTTGAGAATCCAAAAGTGGATTCTTTACATTTTGTCTTGACTATTTATTCTAATAATCACTTACTGTAATTTTTCAATTTTATTTACATTTAGTTCTGACCATTACCTTTACAGCAAAAGATACTGCAAAAGCCCAAGCAATACACTTTTTTCTATACTTTCCAAATTTTCTGTTTGACTGAAGCTGTGGCTGTACATTGGTTTGATCAGTGCTATATGGAGGCCTAGCATTAATTTTTTACTTTCCTGAAGATCACACTAACTGCATGGATATTGCCTATTGCCCTCCTTATCAGAAGTGATTCCTTAATGGTTTTTTGGCATTACCATGTCCAGGGTGTGTAGTGGACCAGTTCTGGTTAATTTGACAATCCATCACTGCTTGTGTTACTGCACCTTGTTTCTGGTGTCCCCATATTTGCACTGAGTTTATTTCTTGACCCACTCATAATTCTGTTTGTTATTAGAAGAACAGTTTTTAGTTTCTGTTATTTTTGTCAAGATTAATGTCAAGCCATTTGGTTTGGGCCTTTTTTCTGATCACTGGCTCAGCTTTAGAACTTCTGTATTCTTCTCACATTCTTAATTTCAAGGTCTAATAGAAATTAGCATGGGTGATCTCCATCTCCCTGTAGTCAGCTCATCTGGACTCAGAGGGCAAAATTGTCTGGGCTGGCTGGTTTTCTTATGTTGTTTGTTAATCTTCCTGGTCTGTAGAAGTCCACTGGAGATTAAACTCCTCTGTCTGTGAGATGGAGCTTTCCTGCTGATAATAACTGCTGCTCCCAGAATCTCCTGCCTTCTGTTACTCATGGGATGTGTGTGATTGATTCATCAAATGTGTGATGCTGCTGTTGTCCCCTGGGTATGCTCATCAGCAGTTTGCCTGTGGACTTCATGATACTTCTGAACAGAGCTTTGTTTGGTTTTTTAAACTAAAAAAGTCATGTGTTTTCTCTCTAGATACTGTTCTGTTACCCTTCTCCCTCTGTAGGCCCAGAAAATACGTGCATGTACATTATGTACATTAAGTGTTTTCCTTCCACCTTTCATTTCTTTAAATTATTTTTTTGGAAGTTATATTTTTTCTAGCCAGGCCTTTTTAAATTTTGAAGTTCCTTATTTCAACAAGGTGTAGATTATGTGTTAGTGGAGCTCTGTGTTTACAGAAATTTGCCCAGGAGATTGATCTCTGCTGGTCTGAGCAGTATTGAACACCAGTGCCTGCCTTGCTCAGGGCTGTGTTATGTGTGGATAATAGAGAACTTTATTCTGGAAGTAGCTTTTGTCAGCAGCATTTTCAATATGTCTTGTATCTGAAATAGTGAGCTTATGGGCAAGTTCAGATGGGCCTGTTCCATTTTTGGGTTGAATATGTACTGAAAATGGTGAGAGACTGGGACTGCTGGGTAAAATTAGCATGAAAGTTGAAATGGTTTAATTGTTTTCTGAGGTGCCTGCTCACATCAGTGGTGCTGACATTGCAAAATGAGTTGGACATCTTGGACAGTATTTGGTGTTTTGCGAGAGAAGATCTGAAATGCTTCTAAAGACTCTGGCACTTTTTCAAGATGGAGAGAAAGAAAGACATTGTGTATCTTGAACAAATTCAGGTTGTCTGCTCATATGCTGCCAGTGTCTTAAGTCCAAGAAGAGATCCTCTGCTGTTTAGCTTGCCTAAATAAAATGCTGCCAAACTATAACAGAAAAAATGGCTTTGTTCAGAGCTATTCCTTAAACTTCTAAAAGTAGAAAGTATTTCTGGGGTGAGATGAGATTTTCTTTGTGAGAAAAACTGAAATTTTGGGAACACAGCCTTTTGAACCCCTCACTGCCAGCCTGGTGGATGAAAAGGGACAGAGATACTGGCAAAGAATGGCTTTTTTTTTTCCAAACCTCTACTATTATTTGAGCTGAAATTCCTAAATCATACAGTAGTTCTTTAAAACACTGTATTTTGAGTTAGCTGAATTTAATGTGCTTATTGGCTACTTGCTGTTGGCCCTTGATGTTGTGTTACTGCTATTAATGTAACTCAAGGATGTTCACATTGTTTTCTAACTTCTAGTTCAAAAACACTGTTTTACTATTTTATGATTTTTGCTATTTTTTACTGAGAGAATTAAATACTAAAAATGATCGATTTTCACTTTGAAAACAAAAGGGAATGTTCTGTGTGAATGTGAGTGAAGAAGCTGGTAATTCTTTACTGTGAAACAGATTCAGGAGAGATACCTTTGGGTGGGTGGTTTTGCTCCAGTATTGCTACTGGTTAATTATTTAAAAGTAACATCTGCTTTCCTAGAAGTGACTCTGTGTCAGTAAAGTTGGGAGTAGGAGAGACTGCACACTTCAATAAAATTTCACAGTCAGAGCTGGGAGTCTGTCTCTCTCTTTTGTCAGTTCCTTTTTTGGGGGTGGAGCAGGGAAGAGCTGCTATTCCAAGAGCTTGTATCATGTTGGAGTGAATGTTAAACACGTGCTGCAAAGGAGAAGCTTTTCATATTGTGCTCTCTGTTGTTTGTAGATACACATTCTTTGTTTCTGTGCATTTTGTTCTCTTTACTGTACACCCAGCTTGGCCTTTCCTGGGCTATACCAGGTGTTTCTACAGGGATGTTATTCCCACAGGGCAGAGCCTGCCTTGGGCTTTGCTGTTCCTGTAATTACCTTTGGAGGAATGTAGTGTGTGATAGCTTTGCTTTGTCATCCTTTGCACTTCAGATGCAAAATGGTCCATTTAATAGAAGTCAAAGTTTCAAGACATTGGCAGACAAAAAAAGTCCAAGGTGATACTGTGTGGGAGGAGGGTCTTTTTAGAAGAGCTGTTTTTTGTTCTCATTTTCACCAACCTTTTTCTTTCTATCAGTTTCTTTCATTTTTGCTTTGTTCTAGGACTGCCTCATTTTTTCCATCCTTTCCCTTTACTCTTCTTCAGTTTTTCATCCCCAAGCATTTTCTCCGTGAAAGTTATGGAATTAAAGTGTTATTCCCTGTTAAATGATTAATTCTTCATTATTTTTCTAAGTTTCTGTTTCTCCTTTGCTTGTGTGCCCATGTGCTCTCAGCAGCAGCTGCAGATGAAGTCCTGGGTCTGCAGGTTGTTTATGGAGTGACCAGAAAGTGCAAATGTATCTTTTTCTTGTAATTTTTAGACACTACTAATGGTTGTAGTTTATTTTCTTTTTCTTATAATGATTAAACACTACTTTAGCAAGAGTGTTTGAATGGTCACTTTTGAACTCTTGTCTCACACTCATTATCATGGTGTCCTTCTTTCAGAAAGAAAGAACTTTCAGCCACCAAGAAAGATCGAGTGAATCATTGTCTAACAATATGTGAAAACATTGTTGCTCAGTCACTAAGGTAAGGCAATGTCTTTAATTTATTGATTTGTTATTAATGTCTTTAATTCATTAGGGTGCATAACAGCTTTGAAATCTTAGTTGGATTAGGAGGATTCTTTATAATTGCTCATTTTAAATGCTGAGCTTCTATTTAAAACTGAAATGGCATGGATTTTTTTTTTTTTAATCAACTAAAAATCTAAGACAGACTTTTGTTTACCTGTTGGTGGAGTGGGCACTTTCCTTCTACTGCAGACAGAGAAACAGGCACAGAGGTCAAATACCTTACCAGGTTATGTAGGAAAGAGTTGGGAAGTGGTCTCCCAACTCCTATGGAAGTGCTTTAATACACTGAGTATCTTCTCCTCTTGTATATGTGAGTGTAGTATATATGTAGTTGGATTATAAAAGCCTTTCAAAAACATCCTTGGTGTTCATTTTCACAGTGCACACTGTAATTTTCTAATGTTTGTCTATTTAGAAATTCCCCAGAATTTCAGAAGCTGCTGGGCATTGCCATGGAGCTCTTTCTGCTCTGCAGTGAGGATGCAGAATCTGATGTCCGGATGGTTGCAGATGAATGCCTTAATAAAGTTATTAAAGTAAGGGCTTTTACTATCAGCTGTTGTCTCTTCTTGATGCAGTGTCCTGTCTGAATTCACTCTCATGTTTTTAGTTGCCTTTCCTACTGTTGGTAATATTTCATAATGTAAGAGGCTAAGTTAGCTTCTTTATTAAATTCTGTATATGCTCTTTCTCTCTTAGGAGAGGTTTTTATGCCCAGATCAACATCTTTAACTTTAACTTGTCTTATGTAATTCATTGTTCTCCTCTATTCTTGTCTTCAATTGTTCATTAACTTTGTTCTCTTCAAGTTAACCAAAACAGGAATGTGGGCTTTTCTGAAATCTTCTTGTTGTGTGGGAGGAACACTCCTATTATTGTTCATAAACATAAAGACACTCAGCATGAGGAAAGGTAAAAATATTATTTAAAAACTGATTGAAAGGTAGTGTGGTTTGCTGAGACTTGGAGGAGGAGATTCAGGGCAGTAGTGAGAATAAATATGGTGTTCTGGAGATTGTTTATTCCCCTGCTGTGATCCAGAATGAAGAGCTTGTTGGAGAGCAGCAGATGGGCATTCATAGGGGGTCATGCAGGGTCTAAATCTTGATTTAAAATATCTTAAAATGAGCCTTTTGAATAATTTGTGGAAGCTGCTGCTTCCAGAACAGGCTTGTCTTCACTTCCCTCTTTTTGTGTTTGTTTTTTTTCTGAAATGCTTGAACTTTAAGACCCTGTTATGTACCTGCATAAATAATCTAGTTGAAGTGAAGTTTAAGTGCTTTAGAAATATGCAAATAATAATTTTCTTTCACATGAAGTGAAATTATTTTCTTGCTTCTTGTAGAAGCAAGAAAACGGAACATTGATACCTGAATGAATTAAGTTTTGGGGATTGAGCTTGTGGCTGAAAGTTGTATGGAGAAAGCTTACAGATTGTGTAATGTGTTCCATAATTATAGGGAATGAGGAAGTGAGAGTTCCTTGCTTTTCTGTTTTGCCCAATAGCACTTTGCACTTTTCACTTTGATTTGTGTGTTTTTCTGTTTGAGGGAGAACATTCTATGAGATGCATACATTATTATTTAACTCAATTTGTTTTAAAGCTGCTCTGAAACAGTTCTAAAGAATGTAAGCTTATTTCCTACTTTCCACAAAACACTTCTGCAGGCTCAGTATAATATTTACTTCATAAATTCTCTAATCAGTTTAATTTTATTTCTCTCTGGCATTTCCCTCAAGTTTCAGGGTAACTTGAAGAACCTAATTGTTTTCCAAATGTTTGTATGGTTGTTTGTTTTGTTTTCAAGATTAAAGTGGTTTTAAATGATGGCATCTTCTATCAGGCATTAAGCTTGCCAGTTGGTCTCAGCTCTGAAGTGATAACAGTTGTGATATTCCACACACACGGATGTATCAGACTGTTGTGGAAGCTGGGTGTACTTTGTATTCTGTTTCTGTGCTTTATGTTCTGTGGAAGCAATTTAGCAACTTGGACAGACACTTGTGTATAAATGCAGAAACAAAAATATGTCCAGTTTTATTTTTGGTTGTGCAAGTACCAGTGATGCTTGGGGTAAGTGGAACACGTGTTGGGCCCCTAAGCTTGCATTTTAGTCAAAGTTCAGCCTTTTTTAGTATCTCAGGTATTTTAGAGGCTAATTCTTTTGCTAGAGTGTGATGCTTTGTAGCTTGTCTTGAAATAAAAGACTGTAGATGTAAGCATTACTTGTGTAACTGTGTGTCTGTCTGGAGTTTATGCTCATTACTCTAACTAGAAAACCAGCTCTTCTGTGCAGACAAGGCTGAGCTTGTAACTTTAGATAAACACTCTGTAAGTTGTCATCAAGTATCACTACACTTAGCTGTCAGAACCTCAAAGACAGCATAAATGGCTCAAAGCTTAAATAACCTTGGTGATGCATCTAAAAGAAAAAATGCCAAGTTGGGGCTGGGCAGGTTTCTGTGGGAAGGGTCAAGCTGTGTGAAGCTGATGCTGGGTGTTGTGGTATTCTCTGTGCTAATGATACTGGTGGGACTGTTCACACAGATTGCAGTACAGTTGGTCTCAGTAATTGGAATTTATTATTGTAGTAATTTAGAGCTGGCTATGCTTTTTTACAATAAGGATGATATTATAGATTCTAGCTTACTAAAAATACAGCTGTACACCAACAAAGACAGTTCCTCCAGTTGGGTGCATTGTAAGGACAACTTAGCCTTGAAGCCAACTAGTAGCTGGTGCATTTTGTGTTGCTGTATACCCTCATATATATAGGGGCAGTGAGCTTCTCATAAAAAGTTTTGTGAAGTAAATCTACCTGCTGTTGTCTAGGCACCTAGACATTAACATACTAACATAATATATTAATGTCTGTATTAACATAAACACCCACATAGTTGGGGTGCTTATGTTAATATAAAGATATAACCCAGGTAAGATTTTTCTGGGGAAGGCAATGCTATTGTATTGTAACAGCTGGTGTAATTGAGGGAAATGGAGTTTTGGAGCATACAGTTTTAGGCTGGGGAAATCATGCTCTGGAGGAGCCACAGGCTCTCCACTGACTGTGCTTATGCAGTTGTGGCTTCTTGCTCAGTGGGTGCCACAGGATTTTTGATTACTCATCCTGAGTAATCCTGTGAAGATGTGAGTTTCGTGGTGGTCAGGAAGGCAGTTAGAAAATTAGAAATTAATAAATTATTGGGCAAGGAATAAAAAATTAAATATTAAACATAGCACTGCATGAATCCACGATGTAGGCACTTTGACATTGTATGAAGGTCTCATCAGAGGAAGAGCTGGTGGAAATGTTCATAAACTGTAGTACACACTAGAGGAAAACGTGATGGAGGAAGGGTAGCCATATATATGTAAATTGTTCTGTATGAAGAGATTATATTTTCATATCTTCTTATCGTTTGATACTTTGAAGGTAGAAAATGATGAAGTTGGGGTGAACAGAAAAGTACTACTTCTCTGTGCTTATTTTCATTTCATGTACACTGGATTTTAGCCAAGCTGCAGGTTTGAACCACAGTGCATGCTTTGTTGCTGTGTGCTTGATTGGATCCTGGGATGTGACACTTGTGGTGTGCACAACTCCTTGTGGTGTGTGTGCTTACTGGATGGAGACATGGATTCATGAAACAAAGGCTTTTCAGGGGCTCTTAAAGGTAATGGTACAGATACAGCTTCAGTTTGAGAAATAGTGGGAGCCTACAGTGGGGAAGTATAGCAGGGAATGCCTTTTGCTGCTTGTGAATGGTATTCTTGTGTTTTAATATTCTCTTCATGAGTCCCTGTTCCTGGTGATTGGCAGAAAGCAGAATAGGTTGGCTCTGCTTCTAGGCTGATCCCATATGACCTTTTGCAGCTAGAGTGGGTAAAACAGTTAATATTAACTGCAAATAACTGTTAGAGTTTGTGGAGTTTGTCCACATTTGTGTGAAGGATAAAGGTGTCTCTTCTCAGTATTTATCACTTCCTTAGTTATACATCAAATATAGGGACCATTGGGTAGTTCTGTGCCTTGTTTGAAGCTGTTTTGCTGCAAGTGTAACATTTTTCCTGTAAAACACTTCCCCTCTGATACAGTATGTTCTCAATGCATTTTGTTATAGGCTTTGATGGATTCCAATCTTCCCAGGTTACAGTTGGAACTGTATAAAGAGATTAAAAAGGTGAGTGATTTTTCTTTCATGTTCTTCTGAAATGTGGTATTTTGTATGTGTTCTGTATACTGGAGTGTAGCATTGGTGTAAATTAGTAGTTTGTCTTTTAAGATCAAGGTCAACGCTTCATTTTAGAAGGATATGTGACTGTTTTAATGTATTATTCTACTGAATTCCTTACTGTTGTCCCCATTGTTTTGATTTAACCACTCCTGAAAGCTTATCTGGCAGAAAATGTGTGAGCATTTGGTTTGAACACCAGTTTGAGTTAACCTTAGTGGCCCCCCACCCAAAGGAGTGAGGCATAGTCATGATGTTTGCTCCACTGCCTGAGCTGGAAGGAATAACTAAAACCAAAAGGGTGATGAAAAGTAGATGGAGGACAGTGACATTCTTAATTGCCACAACCTCATGGAGAATTAAGGCTTGAAGTAACCTGATACAACTACTTTATGAATGTATGGTGTGTACTTACAGCTTCTTACAGAGGCCTAGGGAAAATACTGAAGCATCTCTCTGGGTATCAAAAAAGCTACAATTTAATTATGTCCACAGGAAGAAATTCAGTAATAGCCTTTTTGAAGTTTGTGACTGCAGAAGAGAAATGCTATGTGAAATGCCATGTTTAGGACTTTATCACTGAAATTGTGTCTCTTCCATCTGTAAACATATAGTCAGGCTTGTCTAGACAGAAAATATAGGTGTTACTTGTCAGACAGTAATGATACTGGGTTTTTTTGGTTTTGGGTGGGAATAATAGAACTCTAGAAGATAAGTCACAAAAGCAATGTGCATGGCTTTTCTTCTGTTAGATGTAGGGCCATGTATGGATCTCTTACTGTGTTGCTGTACCTTAATGTCATGCAATATTTTTGAGGGTGTAGAAGTGGACATTACCTAATTAACAGAAAATAGCCAACATATAAAATGCTCTGAAGTTTCTGCACATTTGTAATCAGGTGTAGGAGGAAATATTTTATTTTTCAGTTGGGATGTACTTCTTGAAAGGTGCTTTTGGATTCATGACAGGTGAGAGACAGGTAGCATGTGCAACAGGAGCACCCAGCAGACTGAATTTTGTTTGTGCATCAGGATCACTTCAGAAGCCATGCCAGAATGTTGTTTGGCTGTGAACCTGAGAAATGCAGGTTCTGTAATTCAGATGCAAGGTTTTTTTGTCATGCTAACAAGGCCTTTGATATACCAGCTGAAGAAAGTAATAAAGAAATGGTGGTTTTTAAACATCTCAGCTTTGTCTTCAGGGGACTCATTTTGAGAAGCATTTTGGTTGGGTTTGAGCTTCATTAGGTAGACACCCTCCTAGGCATCTATTGCCTTCCATAGTTTTCTATATTTCCACAACACTAAGGAGTTGTACTACATCCCTGGACACTAATGTGAGGGCATTCTGGTTCAAGTCAGGTGCTCAACTGAAGGTGTCAGTCCAGGCAGATAGGTACTAAACTTCTGCAGTCAATCCACTATGATGTGCTACAGATCAATAAGTTGATTTCTCCTTTGGTGCACTCAGAAGCTGAGTGTTGTTTATTTGCATATCTTCACTGCTGTCTATTTTATGCTGTATTTATATCTCTGCAAGTGTTCAGTGATTTTCAGACTCTCATATCATCAGTGTTTCTTTGTTGGCTGGTGCCTTTCTTTGTGGTATTTTAAGCAGATTTCAGCAGAGCAGAGATCTCAGACACTTCCTTTTCTTTTGTGGTGTTCCTTATTCATTTTAGGTTACTCAGAAAACTCCTAATACCAGCTAGAAAAATGAAGCTAGTCATGGAACTGACTTGACTTCCTTTTGGCTAGAGGAAATTTATGATTTCCAGACACCTTGTATTTTTATCAGTTTAAGTCAAATATACACTATTGTATATTGTATATTATAGGCTGCTTTTTATAGGAAGTGGTTTTGCATGATGAAATGTGATAGTTATATGCTCTGTCTAGAATGGTGCTTCAAGAAGTCTGCGTGCTGCACTCTGGAGATTTGCTGAGCTTGCCCATCTAGTTCGGCCTCAAAAGTGCAGGTAAACACGTTTTAATAATGAACTTTCCAAAAAACCTTTAATGAAATACACATGGTAACAAAATGTTACTGTTTGGAAGTTTTAAGTATGTAATTAGGAGGTTGGAAGAATTGCTGTCACCTTAATTCTCTCTGAATGTATTTAATCAGTGTGTTTTTTAAATGGAGTTTTAGTTCTATGGTCTACATTACTGTAAGGGGGAAAAACTTGTGAAGATAATGACTTGTATTTTTTAAGTGTATTCTTCTCTTGCATTCAGAAGGTCCTCTTTTTTTCCTACGTTCTGTGTAGCTAACAGGTATATTTGTGTATGAAAAATGAACTCGAGTATGAATTAAAAATCCTTAGGAGGGTGCAGTTGTTCTGTTCTCAAATCAGTTTTCCTCCTCAGTTGTTCTGATCTCAGTCAGTTTTCCTCCTGTGCCATATTAGGCCATACCTGGTGAACCTTCTGCCCTGCCTGGCACGGATCAGTAAGAGACCCGAGGAATCGGTCCAGGAGACGCTGGCCGCGGCAATCCCCAAAATCATGGCAGCCTTTGGCAATTTTGCAAACGACAATGAGATTAAGGTACCTTCTTTACCCTGTTGGTGCTCCCTGTTACATCCCAAAGCGTGGTGAGTTATCAGCATTACCAGTCAGATGGTACAGAAAGCAGTGTTACAGCTGCATGTCTGAATTAATGCATGTCTACTGAGGCAGTAGTTGCCTTTGATGATATGGATGAAGTAATGCTTTGAATAAATGAAAAATACATTTGCTGGCTTCTTAGTTGACTTCTGATGAAAAGTTAAGTAAGGTGTCTTTGTTTTTAGGTTTTGTTGAAGGCTTTCATAGCTAATCTTAAGTCCAGTTCCCCCACTATCCGTCGAACAGCAGCAGGATCAGCAGTGAGCATCTGTCAGCATTCACGAAGAACACAGTATTTTTATGCCTGGTTATTGAATGTGCTTTTAGGTAAGATTTAGGGCAGAAAAATTAGTTTGTCTTATGTGTAAGTAACATTATGTGTTTTTCCATGTGAGAATATGTATCACTTTGCATATGTGAAAGGTTTTCAGGTAGAGGAAGGGTATTTAGACTACCAGATAGTTCTAAAGCTATTTGTCTCTCTCTGTGCTGCAATTAGTAAGTTAATATCGAAAAGAAGTAGCTGAGGCTTGGGGAAGCAAGTAGCTTGTTGGAAAATGAGGAGGTCTAAGGATTCTGGGTGGACTTGTGCATTACCAGGAGTCTGAAGACTTGCATGGTCCATGAGCTTGGTTGCTGGTGCAGCAGGGCTGAGGTGGAGGGAACCCTGCTGTGTTCTGGACCGTGATCACATGCCCTGTGACCTTTATTAGAAGGACCACCACATAGATTCTGTTCTAACTTAGAACAAAAATTGAGGTTTTTTTTATAAAGCTCACAACTTTTTATCAGGTATTGCTTCCATATCTCCTCAGCTGGGAAGTTTACATGGTCTTCGGGTTGTTTTGCAAGTCATGATGAGAGGCATCTCTGGTTTCAGTGGAAACTTGCCTCAGTTTTGTCATTGACAAGGGGTTCTTTACCATGCAGACTTACTGCAAAAGGAGAGATAAGGAGGACTAATAGATACATAAGTTGTTATCATGTCAGCCTTGCTGCTTTCAAGAAGTGTGAAAAATTCAAATGCTACGTTGTGACTTTCCTCCCTCTAAAGTGATGTGTGATAAAGTCCTTACCAATTATGCAGAATTCAAAAAGAAACAGGAATGGGAACTCCAAGAATTGATTCTGATTTGTTTTCTCCCTGGATAGAAAGTTGTTTTTTCTTCTGTAGCTTATATTAGTTTGTAATATGCTTTGGGGTTGATTGTGATTAGCAAGTAGGTGTGTCGTGGTTTCACGTTCGCCAAATCAAGTGTAGTGGTTTATTCTCTGGGAGATAGGATTTTCGGGAGAAAA
>JBBMKD010000170.1:62591997-62625488 GCA_037834095.1 Argya squamiceps | reverse complement strand
ACAAGCTGTCAGTATTTGCTAATACTTCCCTAAAGACTAAAAAACAAAAAAAACCAACCTGTGCTAAACCATCACAAGGTGTATGGAAGAAAGTTCCCAAAACAGGGCGAAGTGCAAATATCTTTCATTAGGATAATAATGCATCTGTGAGCAAGGGAATTACACTGGGGTGTAAGCTGTCAGGTGGAGAGAGGAGGCAGGTGAGAGGAGCAAGAGGGTCTAGATCATTTGGTTAAAGCATCAGCTATTACAAAATATAATTTTTTGTGTTTTTTACGGAGAAAAAAGAGGTAGGAAACAGGGAAAGTGAGACAGGGTCCTCTGATTATTCTCCCGAGTTGCTTAATTGATTGTCAGTAGTATAAAATACATATTTTCAAGTGTTTCTACATTTGGAAAGCACTCAAGTTGCTGCTAGGTTTTGGCTGTTATGTTTTGTTGGTTTTTTTTATTTAAAGAGGCTATTATATGGACTGCATGAAATGACATTTGTGTTGAAACTAACCACTGTCAGTAAATCAGTAAGTAATTTGGCCACTTCATTTCTCCCCTCAGGCTTGTTGGTTCCTGTAGAAGATGATCGTCCTACTCTTTTAATTCTGGGTGTTTTACTTACACTGAGGTATCTCATACCTTTATTGCAACAACAAGTAAAAGATACCAGCCTGAAAGGCAGTTTTGGTGTAACAAGGAAAGAAACAGAGATTTCACCTTCACCAGAACAACTTATGCAGGTAAAACATGAATAATAACCTTTACCTGAAGAGTGCTAATTGGGAGGAAAATAAGTAAATCTTGATCCAGCATTAGTCTGGTACTGAACACTCTGAATTCTCAAATTTCCGTTTATCTTGATAAATGATAATTGTTCCAGTGACAGGAATTATTGATAAGTAATGATCAGAAAATCAAAAAAAATGAATCAGCAGTGCTTGTTTGGTGTGCCCAAAAGAGCCTAAAACTCTTTATGGTGCCTTTGATGCGATTCTTCCTTTTATAACAATAAAAAGAACCAACAGATTTCTACCAAAAAGGCAGTTAAGTGACGACAGTTGATTGACATTTCCCCCCTTGGAAGTTGGTGGTGAAGATCAGCTATACCAAGCATCAGTTATGCTTAATTCGTTGCTGAAATTTGGTGTTGTATAGCATAAGGCATAATAATGTTGTGTCTTCATAGAGACTTACTCCAGTACTCTGCTGGCTTTCAGGTTTATGAGCTGACTCTGCACTACACCCAGCATCAGGACCATAATGTTGTGACTGGAGCTTTAGAATTGCTGCAGCAGCTGTTCAGAACACCCCCCCCTGAACTGCTGCTTGCCCTGACGGGCTGTGGGGGCATTGCTCAGGTCAGTGTGTCCAAAGATGAACCTGCCAGCAGGAGCCGCAGCGGGAGCATCGTGGAACTCATAGGTGAGCTCTGCTTGGGGTAGTTGGACTGAAAGGAAGTGAACACACATCATCAGCTCTAGTTCTCAGTGTTAGCCAAAGCATGAGGATTACATGAAATGTAGGAAGCTATGCATGGCATTCATTTTTCCCAGGTATAGTAGAAGTTCTTTCCCTCCTTGTTTTGAGTGGGTAAACATTCATTGATCAATGACAAGCTTCAGAGGGTTTTTTTTACAGTTTGTTTTGATGATTTTTTTTTTTGTTACACAAAGCAAGTTGAATATGGTGACGTTTTTTACTCCACATAATGAATGTTGTTCTTACCAATCATCTAACAACTGTGATTCATAAAAGCAAATCTAATCAGAATTTGTATTAAATGAGAGCTCCTTGCTGAATACCAAAACCAGCATGAAATTAAAGCATGACTTAAGCTTATCCTTAACTGTTGAAATCAGCTATCAGCTTTCTTGTCTGTGGAGTGCATGTTCTTGAAATTCTCTTAACTGCTACTTACCTGCTTCAAAAGAATCAGTCTCTGATTGGATTTTTGTAAGGAGTCTGTATTGAACTAATGGGTCAGCCAATATTTCTGCTTCTGGAAGGTAAATTATTAGCTGGAAGCAATCATAGCAGGGAAATTTGGAACACATTTTTGAAAGCAAACTATGCACACGTGGCACAGAATATTAAAAGTAATTCAGTGGTGAATGATCTAAAAACCTTGGACTTCAAAAGCAACAAGTTTGCTGTTTCTTCCTGGCTTTGGTTTTTTTGGGATTTTTTTGTTTTTGTTTTTTGTTTCCCATTTGTGGCTATTAGAATTCCTTCATGATTTCATTAGCTCTGTCTTTGCCCTGATGTGTTACTTTCTGTGATTTGCAGCTGGAGGGGGGTCTTCATGCAGCCCTGTTCTTGCAAGAAAGCATAAAGGTGATTATTTTTGAAAACAAATCTTTAATTGCATTCCTTCCTGATTTTTTGGGGTTGTTTTTTTGTTCCCCTCCCCACTTCATTGTCTTGCTGAACTTGGGGTCTTCATTCACAATTGCCTGTATTATCAACTGAGCTTAATCTTTATAAATAATGAAAGAATTCTGACGCAATTTCTGATATTGCAGTCAAGATATTCTAAAATCATTTAAAGCAGTATAATTTTTATTTTTGCTGTAGTTCACTGGCAAAGTTATGTTGATGATTATTGATGCAGTTTTAACTTCTTTCGAGCACATAGAAAAATAATCTCTCTGAACAGGGCATTCTTCTTTTTTATGGTAATACTTAGCTATTAATGTAACTTAAAAAATAGTTAACCTCCCTGGTTTTGTTAGGCTTGTTTTTTTCCTGTAATGCACCAATGCATGTGTATGTTTGCATGCTTCAGTATGATGCTTTTCAATTTCTTCTGTTCTTGATGATTAATTATATACATTTTTGTCTTGCTGTGTATATTTTAATTTCTTTCTTCAGTGGGTAATTCATTTAGTAGGATTTTAAAGAATACAGTTTGCTCTGAAGTATTCTTTGCCCAGTTTTAGCATGAAAGCACTTAAAATTTTGTTGTATGTTTACACTTTGATTAAAACCAGTCATATCACTGTGACAGAATCAATCTAGGTACAGCTGTGTAGCACTTTCATCACCTGCATTAGGTGAGCAAAATGTTGCTACTGCAGTGAAACTGTGAGTGTAGTGCAGTCACTGCAGGCATTAGAAAGCAAGAGATGTGCAATGCTGAAGAGAAAAACTTCAAGGACAAGTAATTTAAAACTGTGTGAAGTTACATGAACTTGAAGGACCGTGACAGTTTATACTTTTTCCAAATATGTCCTTCAATCTTTATGTGGAAGGAATCTCTTAATGCTTAAATACCTTACCTGTATACTTTAAGAGTACAGCAAAATGTGAAGCAGTAGTTAAAGCTGAATGAAATAGTGCTGACAGATGCAGTTATCATTTCTAGTTTAGAAAGGACAGATTGAAAGAATGGGTGTCTGAAAGTAGACATTGCTGCAGCATCCAAAGGTGACACAGAATGCAACAAATCGGAACAACAACGCATATCACATGTAAATAAAAAATGGTGAATTATCATTTAGGTTCTTTGTCTTATTGGTAGTCTTCAGTGTAACTTTGAAGTATTAATAATAGTGTAAATCCAATTAAAGTACTTGTTAAAACACTAATCTTTCTTTCACTTGGTGAGAAAACATGTATGAGTCATCAGCTTTCATCCTTTTTCAACATTATGGTATGAAGATTTTGTGGTCTCAACAATGGCATAAACAATTTGAAGAAATCCCTTCACAATTTTGTGCTTTGTACAGGTTTATTTTCAAATTGTGAATTGTTCACTTCCTGCTGCTCTCCATTGTAGAAAGGAGGGAAAATCCAATCCTGTTCCCACTTCCTCCTTGAAGTAATTTTGCAGTCACATGGATGGGACTTCTCAAGCTGTAATGCTCCTTTGTGTGTAGGGGTGTAAAGGGAGGCTGATCTACAGAAATCTCTGTTTCACATCTTTGCAATCTTGCTGCATCAGACCAAATTCAGTTCTGAGCAGCTGGCCTGCCTTGGTTTGTTTATGTTTCTACCTCAGAAGATTATTTGGAAAAAAAGGCTGAAAGTTCCTTTTGAAATCAAAGCCCATGTTTTGAAAGCAACTTAACTGGTTTTTTCTTACCAAATAGAGGAAAAGTATCCTGCCGCATGTGGTATATACTCATTTAATACATAATAATATAAGCATACAAAACCTAAAGTACCTAATGACTGTTTTTCAGTGTTCTTATTCTTTCACTTACTTTTAGAGGTGATCAGCCATGGAAAGCAGAAAAACATCCTGGTTTGTTTTAGTGAAATGGATTTAAATGTGAAAAGTAATAGAGAAGAATATATTATATTTTGTGCTTTTTGTTGGGAACTCGTAGGAGGATTTTACTCACTCATTCATACGAGTGTGTAGTTCTCAGTTACTGTCATTTCACATAGGCAGGATATGGAAATGCCATGTTTGCTTTTCTGCCCTCCTTGCAGGTTTGAGTATCATAAATCATGCTTTTCAAATGAAGATAATTCTACCGTGGTACTGCTATGTATGAAAGCAGTGGAGAAAAAGAAATTGAATACAAAAGTGTATTAATGCTTTTTTTACCACCAGTTAACTTCAATAAAGTGCAAAGGTATTCACCCAGAGTTATCCAAACATTAGTTTCTTGCATTATCAGTCTTAGACTACCAGTGCAGCTTGGTAGTCTAAGCACAATGGTCCTTCTCACAGCAGTTACTGTGTATCCCCCTGTCTTAGCAAGGGAGTTGGAACATCTAGCAGGAGCTTAGCAGCTCCCTCTGCACTCCGTGTGCTGTGTCCCATGGACTGACTTTCCAGTGCAGTTGTGTCCTTGGTTGCCTTCCAGGCAGTGTGCATCTGCAGGTATCTTTCTCTTTCCACTGCCTGTAATTTAAGTGGATAGTGCTCTGTAAGTAAGAGAACTCTGTGGTGGTTGGGTTATGTTAGAAGTGGTTCTCAAGTTTCTTGTGGCAAAAGTATCTCTGAAGATTTTTTGCCTTAGCAATCCTTAGCTCTCAATGGTTGTCCATGGTTCATCACCCTGTCCCACCTCTGTCGTCTAGTCTGCGCTGCTCTTCCCCCTGGGCTTTTTCCATTCTGTTATCTTTGGAGTTCCAAGCAGCCTTTGCTAATTTTTGTAGCCCTAAGGAGGAAGAAGTTATTTATTTATTACTTGTGGTGCATTAATGCTCTTCAGAGTTGAGGGCAGACATCCAGATGTTAGGTATCCAGCCCTTAGGAATGCCACATACTTGATGAAATTAGTGGGATCTTAAATGTAGTCCTCAAAAATAAACCAGAAGTAATAAGATTGTGGGTAGTATCCTGAATGGTTGCACTGGTAAATTAAATTACTTAAGTCTGTTTCCTTGTCACTGCTGCCTGTTTCTTTCCTGATGAATTTGTGAGGGACTGGATGTGCACTTTATTCATTCCCTTCTTCCTTTCATCTGTTACCTGTCATAGCTATGAAAAATTATTCCAATAAACTTTTTAAAAAATGGATTTCACATCTGACTTCAACTGTTCAACATTTCAAGCTGACTATAATTTTTGAAAACTGAAGGTTTTTCTTACATCACTTCTCAGGTAAAGTACTTCTTGGTGAAGAAGAAGGCTTGGATGATGATTCTGAAACGCGGTCTGATGTCAGCACGGCATCTTTTGCAGGTACTTACCTGCCTTTCTCTTTAGCAGTGCAGTCAGCAAATACATTCTGTTATGGCTCTATGCAAAATGTGTAAGTGATGTGTTATGGTGGTGAGGATGTGTATGGGCATTCAAAAGACATGGTAAGCAAAACTGAAAGCATAAATACTGCTGAATGTAAAACTTAATGAAGTTGACTGCCTTCTTTTTTAATGGGAGTTACTGGTGGAGATGGGGTGGCGTCTTTATAAGATGCCTGTTTTCCTACCTACAGTTGAACTGTTTCATTACACACTTTCCATAGCCTAGTTTGATATGGTTTAGCCTGTGTGTTGATGTTGAGAGTGAAACACAAATTCAAAACTGGATTGACTCATAAATGCCTGTGTTTTGCAGCTTCTGTGAAGGGTGAGATAACCAGTGAACTGGCCTCTTCATCAGGTGTGTCGACAGCTGGGTCAGTGGGGAGCTCAGCTGCTGATGCCACGGGACACGACATCATCACGGAGCAGCCGCGCTCCCAGCACACGCTGCAGTCGGACTCCGTGGACCTGGCCGGCTGTGACCTGACTGGTGCGGCCACTGAAGGGGAGGATGATGAAGTGCTCAGTCGAAGCTCCAGCCAGATCAGTGCTGTCCAGTCAGATGCCACTATGGATTTGAATGATGGCACTCAGGCTTCCTCACCAATTAGTGACAGCTCTCAGACTACTACAGAGGGCCCAGACTCTGCCGTAACCCCTTCGGACAGCTCTGAAATTGTAAGTGTGCAGCGGGCAGAGGGGGGATCTCCTTCTACTGAGGGGCCCGACATGTCTCAGAGCTCTTCCATGGAGGGCCCAGACTTGGATTCATCTCCTTACTCGTCTTCTGCTTTTCAATCCTCAGCTAGTAACAGTGGAAAGGTCAGCACCTCACACCTCTGTTGGAGAGCTTGACCTCCTTTTAACACTTTCACTTCAGCAATAATGAAAAACTACAAAGCTGTAATCTGTGTGTTCTCTGGGTAGGTCATGTGAAGGCATTACAGATTTCGCTCACTGAAAGAATGGCAATAACAAAGTCTTGACAAATATATCCTCTTAGTAGTATATCCTTAATTTTGTATAGATATATTAATAATTGTTTTGATGCAGGAAGGTTAATGGAAGTGTTAAAGGGTGAAAAGTTAATTTGGAATGATTAAGGAATATTTTGGGACACAGTGCTTCACACTGCCTTCTGCCTGTGCTTTTACACTTGGCAGCACAACTCATCTTTTTTTTTTCCTTTTTATTCCATCTTAATGATTTTTTCTGTAATGGGCAAATACTGCATGATTTACAAATGTAGCAGTTACATATCTAATAAACACCTGAAATGTCCATACTCTATATTTATTTTAAGACATTTGTCTCTCTTGGGCAAGTGTATTGTGAGGTATTAATAAAAACAACAAGAATACAATTACTGGGAGCCAGAGCAGAAAATTCAAAGGGGAGAAAATTTAGAACTTCTTAAGACTTTTTCAAACATTGTCGAACTTTTGACTCTAGTTTCCTGATAGTAAATTGGAAAAGTAATAGTCTCCTAGCACTACAAAAAATAGTAAATTTACAATCATGCTAAGCAAATACTTCTGCAAGTGTGAGGATTCAAGGACCAAAGGAGTGATGATAATTGCTCTCTGAATTAAATGAAGGCAGTGCAGAGCCAAAGTGAGCAGGCATTTATTGACAAGGTGTGTTCATTGGCACAGTGTATTTATGCAAATTCTTATTAGACTGTTCCATATGTCAGTTGGTGTACTGTTTACAAGCAGTAATTACATGTAAAATTATCCTTTTGTAATTGACAGACCAAGTAGTTGTCCAAGTTACTGACACACAAGCTTTTTAATGAACAATTTCCAGGTGCTTATAAAGACAGGAATAACTGAAGAAGTGTTCTGTTCTCTGATAAAATTAGTGAAATTGGTTTTTTTACTTGACTGTCATTGATCGTTATGATTAATTTTTATGGTTATTTTCCCATATACCTGCTGACTATATATTGCCTTGGCTCCAAGAGTCAAACTCTCTTCCAGATGAGTCCATTTGAGTAGTCTCTGGTTTTGAAGAAAAAATTAAAATACTTTAAACTTATTTGTCCTTTCTTGTCTGGAGAACACAGTGTGTTCTCAGTTTGACTTCACATATCCAGGACAAGTGAGGTTGTGGGGGAGTTTAACTGCAAGGCCAAGTTCAGTTTGTGGCAGTAAAGGTGTTGGTTGTGATTTGTAACTGCTGAGAGAGAGACATTTGTGATGGGGGAGCTGCAGGGGAGCAATGGACTGAGCGTTTTACTTTGTTCCTGTTGGTAGCCAAGTTCATGGCTCAGCTGGGAGACTCTCAGATGGAGCTATGGCCTCCAATAGCCCCAGAGCTGCAGGAGGAGGGGAAGTGCTTTGGAGCTTATGTGCAGCTGGACACTAATATTTATCATGCTCATATTTGCTTTGAGACTATTTCTAGATTACTAACACTGCATGTTTCAGATTTAATACTCTGTGTAGAGATAAGTGATTTTAAAGTCCTGTCCTTGTACTGTGCAGGTTTTGGAGGGTGCTGAAGGACAGTATTCTGGAATGCAAATTGGGCAGCTACAGGATGAGGAAGATGAAGCTGCAAATATTCTCCAAGATGATTCATCAGAGTCCTTCAGAAATTCTTCTCTTGGTATGTTGATAAATGCAGGGATGGGCGAGACTGGTGTTACCATTAAGACAGGTGTTCAGTTGCATCTGCACTTCCAAAGGGGGTGAAGACTCATGTAACAGATCTGAAAAACAAATAACTCGATGGATGTGAAAATAAGGAATATATTCCAACACTTGCGATCAATCACTTGTTTTGATCACTGCTAATTTATTTTTCATGTTTGTATAATTAAATTTAATTAAAGTGCTTTTAGTTTGCATCTGAAATGGTGTTTCATGAATTGCCTTTTTCTAAAGCTCTTCAGCAGTCCCAGCTGCTGAAAACCGTGAGCCATAGCAGGCAGCCCTCTGACAGCAGCGTGGATCGATTTACACCAAAAGAAGATGCAGCAGATGCTGGTGATCACGAGAACAAGGTGAGAAGTGGTCACAGTGGTCAGTTTTAAAGTTCAAAACAATGAAGTTAAAAAAAAAAAAAAAATTACAGTTATGGTGAAGTAAAGTAGTGGTAAATGTGGGAAGCCTGTATATGTGATGTACCTTGTTATAGGTATAGGTACTCAGGTTGCAAAGGGAATCTGAGGTACAGCCTGAATTTCATTTAACATAAGGTGAATACATAAATGTTGATATCTTAGATGCAGCCACCAGCAAAACCATACCAGAGCACCCTCCCGAGAACACAAACACTTTTTGTTTGTGCATTAGTAGCCTACACTGATACTTTCTTACTTGAAATATCTTTTTGCTGGTTGTTACCTGTGTAGGTAACTTCATGATGTCCTCAGAGATTAGTCTTTGAGCCTCATGCCATTCTAACTACAAGTTACTGATTTCCTCTTACATTTTTTTTGACTTTCTCTTCAGACCCTGTTCTGAGCTGGGGCAAAAGTTTCATTTGTGGCAGGCAGAATTAGATCAACTCAGACTGTTGGAGAATTCTGAATGTGAAATTACAGAAAACTGTCAGTCTTCTTTGGAAACAACTTAAAAATAATATTCTTTTCATGCAAAGTTTCCAAAGTGTGATGGCAACAAGTGAGTTAGTGTGCTCTTCAGATGCAAACAGCAAGTCTAGGTAGTTTAGAAAAATCTACAATATAATGTTTCTGTAATAAAATTGAACCAGTTCTGATACTGGATATAAACTTCTTCAAAGCATTACATTTTGAGGCCTTTTTTGGAATATATATTAAACTACATATGAATATTATATATTCCTTTTGTAATAAACCTTTATACATTTGATGATGTGCAGTATTTCTAAATCTTGTGCTAATATTTTATTTCAATTGAAGATTAATTTTTCCGTGTATAAACATTGAGCTTTGCCTTCCATAGCCCTCCCGGGTGAAGGGGGACATCGGGCACTACACTGACAGGGACTGTGCTCCGCTGGTGCACTGCGTCCGGCTGCTGTCGGCGTCCTTCCTGCTCACTGGGGACAAAGGAGGTGTGTTTGTCTCTCAGCTTCACTGGTTCTCTGTGACTCTCAGTGTACAAAGCTGGAAATGGGGTCACTTGGCTCTGTCTTGGTTTTGATCTCACTTTATTGGAAATATTGGGTGTTTTTCTGTGGCAGTCCCTAAGCGCCACATCTACGTTTTTTTTAAATACATCCAAGGATGGGGACTTACCCACATTCCTGACATGGTATGTGACTGATTTAAGATGTTTGTTCTCCCTTTTCTAAACTCTTACGTGGTCACATAATGTATTGGTTTTGGAAGGAGGTGACCTGAAAGTATGTTATGGATGTATTTGGGTATTGCAAATATATTTCAAATACAATTAATTTGAGGAAAGCAAAAAAGCACTCATATATCACTGCTGGCTCTGATAAACTGAAACTGCTTGCTCTGCCTTCATATTTTTGTCCAAGCTAAGATATTTTATTTTAAATTGTGTTATTAATTAAACTTTAAACTATTCAGGAAGCTTTTAAGTACCTTCCTTTTAATAATTTTTGTTTCTCCCCTGCAGCTTTAGTTCCTGATAGAGATGTGAGAGTCAGTGTAAAAGCCTTGGCAGTAAGTTGTGTTGGAGCAGCTGTTGCACTGCACCCTGAGTCTTTCTTCAGCAAACTGTATAAAACACCTCTGGAGGCAATGGGAGAAGAGTATGGTATGTTGCAGTTCACATATTCCATTTTAAGTGTGTTTGGGTTTTCACATAAGTGAGGCAGAATCTACACTGAAAACTCCAAACCCAGTTTAGTATTTGTGAAGAAATACTGCACAAATTGGAATGAACGTGCTGTGTGTGTGGTGAGCTATGTTTTTTTGTAGTAAGATTTATGTTTCAGTAGATGAGCTTGTAGAGCTTCTGACGAGTTGAAGCTATTATAAAATAATGAATGTGTAGAAGGGGTTTGTTTATTTTACAAATGTTTTCTCCTGATTTAATTTAGTCCATCTTATAGGTGGTTTCTAGGTCATTAGGTTCATTTTTACAAATCACAGGGACCTGGAGTGTGCAGCTGGTTTGATACATTGACCAGAGTGCTTCTTCTGTTTCTCTGGAGCATTTTGTGTACAGTTGAAATAAATCACTAGTGTTTTTATATATGTGATCATTGGTCTGAATGGTGTGATTGATCTGTGGATTGCATGCACAGAAAGGGATCTCAGAAGAGAACTATGGTGGGCATATTTTGGATGTGCTGATGTTGATTGTCCAGTAGTTAAGACCTCCATTGTAACATTTTTATGAATCAATAAAGTCTCATACTAGTATTTTTAAAATAAAGTAGTTGTAACTTACTTTCTTAGAGGAGCAGTATGTGTCAGACATTCTGAACTACATCGACCATGGAGATCCCCAGATTAGAGGAGCTACTGCCATTCTCTGTGGAACAATTGTCAACTCCATTCTGATTAAATCCCGTTTTGATGTGGAAAAATGGCTAATAAATGTCAGAAGCTCAACAGGTAACAATTTATTTTATGTGTCTTTTTGTCTTTTAGTGTAACATTGCAGTGTTTTGTTGCTCAAAATTCTTTTTTTTTTTTTTTTAATTTTTAGGAAATCTCTTTTCCTTGATAGACTGCATCCCTCTGTTGCAGAAAACATTGAAAGATGAGTCCTCTGTTACATGCAAACTGGCTTGTACAGCTGTGAGGGTAAGCAGTAGGAATTTATTTACACCACCACAGATCACAAGGTTGTGATTTCTTACTGGGATGCTGCTGTGCACAGATGTCTAAAAAGGGAGCATAAAATGATTTCTTTCTGAAGAACTTTATTGGGGCAGAAAATAATAATAAATAGTAAATAATAAATATTATAACCTAATCATGATGTTTCTCATGAGAAAGGTACTGGTATGAGCCTTAATGTTACATTAACCAACGCTGGGATGACTGCATTAGATAGAAAGGATGTCTAGGCTCAACAGGGGAGTGTGAACCTATAACACCTGGTTGTAGGCTGTATTGGAGAATGAAAAATAAATGTGAGAAATGACGAGTAAAATAGTGATTATTTTCTGAAATAATAATCTTAAAGTGGGAAAATGTCAGGAAAGCAAGTGGTTCAAAGTGTGTGAAAGATCCCTCAGGCAGTTGGTAAAATAGAGATGACAGCTGAATTGGTGAGTGGAATTTAGAGTATGTGAATTCTATTTCTGTAGTAAAATCTGTGGAAAGTGTTTGGTGAAAAAGCAGAGGGGTGAATGTGTGAGCTTTCTATGAGAGTTTTTCCAATAAAGTAGAACACGGACAAACTGGGGGCTGAGGAAAATTCTTTTATCAAGGAGAGGCACAAGGTGGGTGACTATTGCAGCTTAAAGACCAGTGAGGCAAAGCATAAATTTTATTAAAATGTGGATAGTTTGTTTATGGAAATTGCAGTTTTATATGCAAAGAGGAGGGGCTGGTGATACAGCTGAGGGAAGGAAATCCAGGTAGGTAAATGAGGCTGTCTTTTTAACCTTCTGTTCAGCAATCTTCATGTTTGTGTGTAGTGATTTCTTGTGTGATTACACTTGTGATAATGGCTTTTTAGAAGACTTCACCAGAATTATTCAGTTCAGGCAACTTAATAGTAGTCAAGTTTGGTTCTTGCTTTTTCTCAGTATATAATATGGCCTGACTATAAATTTGGGCAGAAATGTTCTAAGCCTTCTGGGTTGTTAATCCTCAAACAAGAAAGTACATTTTGTGTAGTTCAATAAGGCATAGAAGCGTGGAGTTCTGTAACTTTTTCCAAAGGTCACACATGGTGCCTATAGTTGCACATTCAGATATGTAGGTATGACTTTTTCAAAAACTTTGGAAATCAGAACCAGATGTTTAAAAGTACCCTGTGGAAATTAGGAGACTGTTTTTGAACAGATGAGAATATAGTGCTTATGGCATTTAAGCCCTGTTTGCCCTCCTTTGGAGGATTGCCCTCTGATCTGTGAGGCCTGCATTCCTCTGCAGAGGTTAATTTCAGCAGCAGGTTTTAGCACTTCACCTGGAGATGGTGTTCTGGCCTTGTAGGGTACCTAGCTCTGGTGCTTATCCTAGCTCTTATGCAGTAACTTTTTTTAGCATTCTAAAGAAACCACTGTTCTTTTGTTGACTTTCATTCTGCTTTTCATAGACTCTCTTCTGTAATATAACTGAAAGTTGTTTTTTCTTCTTAGCATTGCATCATGAGCTTATGCAGTAGCAGTTACAGTGAACTGGGCTTGCAGTTGATTGTTGACCTCCTGGCTCTGAAGAACAGCTCATACTGGCTTGTAAGGACAGAACTTCTGGAAACACTTGCAGAGGTAGATTTTCGGTGAGTGTTTGTATTTTTCCATGGGTGCAGTAGGTGAAGTGCAGAGAAGTATAGGAAGCCGTAACTATAATGGCAATTGTAACTGCAATTTCTTCTGAGGCATTAATGAGTTCCATAAAACTAATTCAGATCAGTCAATCCTGTATGAATTTCTTTGTCAAATTACCACTGACTGCACTACCAAACCCAATGCAGTAATACTGTATTGAAGTTTTTAGTTCATTGGTCTGTTGAATCAAGTCTTCAGTAAATGTGCAGGCAGAGCGACCACATAATTTGCAATCTAACTTTGTTTTTCTGTCCAGTTTTGTGTGTTTCTAAAGAGAAAGCCCCTGATTTGTCTCTAGTCACTCAGTTTCTGAAATAAATATGACTTGTTCTTTTTGTTGCATTGTCTCATTCTCTATTGGTTCTTCTAAGCTGAAAGACAAAAGATGTTTATATGAAAATTCTTCAGGTTATCCTTGGTCATACAAAAGTGGACTCTTTGTGAACAGTGATATTTGTATTACTGTCTTTTCAAAATACACTGATTCTGTGCATGAGAAAAAATACAATTACAACATAAAACATTAAATAATGGGTTTTTTTAATGGAAGGACTATTTTTCTTCAGTTACACTAACCAGACAGTACGTTAGCAAATAGGTTACCTTTTTTAAAGGTTACAAAAAGCATTTACTGCTTACATTTCCCCTATAGTGGTGTTTTTAAAAAATCAACAAAAAACCCTCAGAGCAGTGAAGGGAGAAGTAACACAATGTTAACTAATGTACTCTAAAATCTATTTTGTCACAGGCTAGTCCACTTCTTGGAAGGGAAAACTGAGAGCTTGCACAGAGGTACTCATCATTATACTGGTGTAAGTAAATTATTTAATCAGTCTGTTGTGTTTTGGGATTAAAGTACCAGTGCAATGACATCACTTTGTTTTTAAAGTCTGTCAGCATTGATGGCTGTTGTATTTGTTGTGTAAATAGACTCACATTCTAAAACTTACTACAACTGGGAATATACTTACTGTGGAGATTCAGATATCTTAGTTTTCTCTGGCATGTTTGTGTGCTTTGTGGCTTGTTCTTTTTTAACTTAAAAAAAATTGACATTTGTGTAGTTAGATAATGTGGTTGGCAATGTTAAGGTAAAGATGTTCTTGCAGGCTTGTATGACAGATGAAATCTCACTTGTTAACTCTCTTAACAATATGGTCAAATGATGAAAATTGTCAGTGAACTTTATTTACTGTACTAATTTATTTCTAGCTATTAAAGCTTCAGGAGAGAGTGCTTGAAAATGTTGTAATAAGTCTGCTTGGAGATGAAGATCCAAGAGTGAGACACGTGGCTGCGGCTTCATTAATGAGGTAGATGTGACATTTTTATTTATAGGAGAAGAAAAAGTGGTTTAGAAAGATATTTGCATTTTGATGTGTACCTGTAACTCAAATAATCTCTTGGGTTTTTTTTATATATGTGTCTGTATTTATATGCACATACATATATTTGTTCAAAAGAGAGATGGGAAACAAATGCATCTTTACAGTACTTGGAACATGCATCATTCTGACTCACCAAGCAATTGTACCTTCCTTTCTATTAGCCATCCAATTACATCCAATTACATTGTATTACATTCTGAGGGTCACTTTCAGTTTCAGCTTCTTCAGAATATTTTTCTTCATGCTGAAGTGGTTTGTTCAGTATCCTGGCAATGGCTGATCTACTTAAAATATTGCAGTTCTCAAGATTTGTCCCAACTCCCAAGTTTTCACATGGTCATACACAGTGTGTCTTAAAACCTTTGTGCTCACTGATCAAAGTGCAGCAGCTAATTATGTTTGCAAAGCAGATGTTTGCTGGAACCTAATACAATTACAGTTGCTGTACAGATAAATGCACCAAAAAGTAAGGATTAGTTGGTAGTTTATATACAGGAGTTCAAAGACTTAAAATTTTTGTTTAAAGAAGTTGGGAGCATGTAATACTGAATTCCTGGTATATTTTACTATCAGAGAAGTTTCTTTTGTGGTTTTTTCGTACTAGTAATTGCTGTCCATTCCTAATAACAAATAAAGGACAACAAAATGTTTGAAGTTCTGACATTTGAAAGTGTTTATATTGCCAAAGCAGCTCAGCAGAGGAATCATGAACTGTTGCATCATAGAGCTAGTTGCTTTTTTTAAGGGACTTGATTCTGAAATAGAATTATTTTATTAAATGAGTGGTGACAAGTTTTTTTGAAGTATTTTTTTCTACGTTCATGCTGACTTAGTGACAGGAGATGTGTTAAGATTGGAAAAGACTTAACCTGCCCAAGAAAGCAGGTTCTACTGCAAGCTTGCAGAAACCCCTTGAGACATCCAGTATGGATATTCATTGGACATACTCTCACTGAGATTACAAAGACACGTGTACAATAGCTTTTCACTTTTATATAAGTTGAAAATACTGTTGCTCAAGAAGCCTGGATTTGATTTTATGTTTAGGTTTTGCTGCATAGATGGTAAAAAATTATTCTTTTCAGGTAAAAGTTAGTTCTCAGTTGATATAGATACTCATGGGGAAAGTATCTGGGGAGATCAGGGAACAGCAAGAGTGAAGTAATCTGTTTAAGTGTTTGTTGTAGTATGTATAGGGAGGTATCTCCAGAAAAGGCTTTTTTTGTTTTAATTACTGTATGTCTGGAGCAGTTACTTTGTCCTGACTGGAGCTCCTTGATTGTAATGAAGAGCAGTTATATAAAGATGAATTCAGCTTAATGAATTTTGGTAGCAGCTTTTATTTACAATTTGATATGTGTAATTAGCATGTGTAGCTTGCTGAACTATGTATTAAATGTACTTTAAACTGGGTGCTAAATAATATCTGAATAATAATTTTTCTTTTTGACACTTAATTTTCTTTCAGGCTTGTTCCAAAGCTGTTTTATAACTGTGATCAAGGACAGGCTGACCCAGTTGTGGCAGTAGCAAGAGACCAAAGCAGTGTCTACCTGAAACTCCTCATGCATGAAACACAGCCCCCATCTCACTTTGCAGTGAGCACTATCACCAGGTGTGTTAGTTGTCTGGCCTTGCTTCAAGAGGAATGGAGACCCAGATTTCACTTTGCCATGTCTAGGATTGTAGTTAAATCCTCCAAATCCACGTGATTAGGAATTCCTTCTCTAGTCTGTAGGAGCACCTGTAGTAGGTTTAAGCTCCACAGAAACTGACTCATGTTGGAAGAATACACTGTGAGTTACTGGTGATGTGCTCACACACTGAGTCCTTGTTTTGAGATAGTTTCTTCTCTCCATCCTGAAGTCACCCTACTTGCCCATTAAATTATAAAACCAGGTGCAACTTTTCAAGCCAATTGTATGTATGTTACTGTTCTTCAGGTATGTTGATCCAGATTTATAACTCTCCACATCCTGTTTAATGATTGTAGTTGCAGAAGGCTGTACTCCCTTTATAATTTAAAAATAAACTCTAGTATTGATAGTGTGATTTTGTTGTATTTTTGCTGCCAATTGTTTTTTCTGTCTTATAGACAGTATGGGTTGTATATATTTATAGGGAAATATGGCTTCTATCTATTTGTCATGTAAGTTTTTAATTATATACCTTTTGGTATATGATCTTGATCATATCACTTAAGATATATACTGTAGTATGTAAGCAGTAGAACTTTGTGGATCCAGTGTTATTCTGGAGAGAAAATAGACTTTTTCTACAGCAATAATCCAAAGTTTGTGAGCATGCAAGAATGTTGAATGGATTTGAGCAACAGCAAAGACTAGTGTTAAATTGGTGGTAATTTCTCAAGTATCTAGTTAGATATTGACTATTGATCTACTATTTCTGTTTGCTAACAAAGAGGTTTTATTTATAAATTAAATAGCATTTACTAACACAACCCCAAAAATATTACAATATAAGATGGTATTTAGACTATGCTCTGGTTTTGTATGTTACAAGCAGTCTGTGAAATACATAATAGTAATCTGTTTAAATATTCAAGTATTTAAGTAATAAAATTAATAATTTTTGGTTGGGATGGGGGGTTTTAAGTGCATGTTTCAGTGGGTATAAATGTTTTTATTTCAGAACCTACAGAGGTTACAATATGCTGCCAAGTCCAACAGATGTCACTATGGAAAACAACCTTTCAAGGGTTGTTGCAGCAATTTCCCATGCACTGACAATATCCACTACAAGAGCACTTACAGTGAGTTTTCTTATATGTGAATTTTTGTACATAGGAGTTTCTTTGAGTTTTCTTGCTATGGTGGCTGACTTTTTCCTGTTTTGCATGCTTGCTTAATTTTTTATGATTTCCTGACTATATTTGTACCTTCAGCTTTTGTGCTGTGACAATGGCAGTGCTAATAGATTTAATTCTCACTCTGAAGATACCGTGTTGCCAACTCTTCCCGTGGTGAAACTAATTCAATTCTTGGTGTTTACTTTTCAGTTTGGCTGCTGTGAAGCTTTGTGTCTTCTCTCTACAGCATTTCCAGTCTGCACTTGGAGTGTGGGATGGCACTGTGGGTATGTTCCCTCTTTTGTTCATTGAGCTTCTGAAAGTCCCCTTTGTGAAACAGAAGTGCAGTTGGCTTATGCATTGGAAGTCCTGGTTTAGGTATATGCTGTTAAACTTAGCTTAGCAGTTCTTTAAGAACTTCATGCAGAATACAGAAGATAACTTCAGGTTGTCAGGCTATTAAGTGTTTGTCATCCCTGGAACCACAGTGCCTGTCACAGGGATTAGCTGCAACTGCTCTTACAGAAAGTAGATACAGTCAGCATCTATGAAATATGATACAGGAGAAAATATTCCATGCTTTTGAAAGGATGTTTATCTTTGGGATACTGTATTTTGTAGTATCTCTTCAAAATTTGAGCATTATAATTTTCATCTTGGTTTCATGTCTATGCTGAAATGGTGGGTCAAGGAAGCTGGGTCATCTTGGCTTCTGTAATGTCAGATGCATTTAAATTGTTCTCATTTGGCACACTGAGTGGGAGCAGCAAATAGGGTATCTAGAATACTTAAGTGTTGATATAGATTATACATGATAGTCCCAAATTATATTCTGAAGGGTTTCTTCAGGATGAAAATGCACAGGTGGCAGCCTAAAAGCTTTGGTTTTGCCTCTAATTGTTAGTGCTGTGTCACGTGAGCAGTAAAAGTAGCTACTGGAGTTGTGCACCTGTGGAGCTGTTCAGTTTTTAAATAGATTTAGCATAATTTGTGTTGATTTTCTCTCTTGCTGTCATTGTGTCTCTTACTCTGTTTGATTGGGAAATTCTGTCTTATTTTAAAACCTAAACCCAAAAAAACCAAGCATCCTTCAGATGCTTTTCTTGTCAGCAGGCCCTAAGTGTGGTGTGCTCTGTATATGTAGTATAAAAGGTGTGCTCCAGTGGTAACAAATGAAGGAATTCAGGATGTGAGCAGTACTTAGCTGGAAAATAAAATCAATATATGTTCTCTTCTACCTAACTTAACAATGCTGTTTTCAAGATGTATCTGATATTTATAAGTGATCCAATGACATGGCCTTTGCCCTTTCCTCTGATTCCTTCTTCACAAATTCTTGGCCAGTGCTCATACTAATTTGGATTGTAACTTTATATTTGTGGAATGATACATTCATTGTTTTGGATAATAAGAATATAATAACATGGATAGTAATGTGAGAATTCTGCCAAAACTCCATCCTATCTTAAGTGGTTTTGTTCTTATGATTAAGAAGTTACTGGAACTGCTGCATTCCAGCTCTGTACAGCTCAACATGGATTAGGTCATGGATTTCTGACTGTATGTAAAGTAAATAACAGTTGCCTGTGAAAGAACTTTACAAAAACAAAAGGAAGGCACTGTAATTACCACTGGAGCTTTATGAAAATAATAGCTATACTTAGTGTCAGTTTAATTTTCTGAAACTCCTGTAGTTGTGTTAGACCAGAGTAACTATGCTAGAAGATTTTAATTATTTCAAAGTAAAAAAATATTTTGAAATATTTCCAGATTCCCGTTATTTAGAGGTTATATAAAGTCATTTCCTGAAAGAAACTGAAGTATTTAGTCTTACAGCTTTGAAATTTTGTGTGAAATTCACAGAGTATTCTGCCAAACATCTGGTGATCTCTGCCTGCTCTTTTTTAAACTTGATGTCTGTGGGAAAATCTGGTCTTAAAATTATTGTCAAGGAAAATAAAGAATGCAGCAGAAAATTACCATGTTGGATAGTGTTCACTCAAAAAATGTAGAGGATTTGATGGAATGCAATTGTTTCATTAATAACTTGTCACTTTAAAGCACTATCTTATTACATTGCAATGCTACAGCTAATGTCTCCCATCCCTGCCTTGTACATGCACAAGATATAACTGAAGATAGTTCAGGACTGTAGTGGTTAGCAAATAAATCCAGAATTCTTCAGTTTATCAGTAGATGTCACTATAGCCTTGATATTTGCTGTTAAAAAGAAGGTAATGGCTCTTAAAGAAACCAGAGTTATTGTCAGATCTCTGCTGCAAATTGCTTTTTGAAGCTGTATTTGAGTGTTAAATGTGTGTTTCTGTAGCACAGATTTCATTAGATTAGCCATCTACTTGACTGTTGGTTTTCTCAAAACTTTTAATTTGCCAAAAGGGGGGAAAAAAGTCATGACATTCCAAAATTAAATTTCCAGTGTTTCCGAGCCAAGTTCTTCAGATGAAGCTCAGAGGGGCTGCACCATTGGTATGGCTGGCTTGGTCCTGTCACTCCTGTCATCAGCGTGGTTCCCACTGGACCTCTCAGCACATCAGGATGCTTTGATTTTGACTGGAAACTTGCTTGCAGGTAAGGCAGGACAAGAAAAGTAGGATTGCCCTAATATTTTTACCATTAGGATTAGAAGGGCCATATCTCACTCTGTTCTGATTATATGCCATGAAAAACTTGCAAGATTAAGCAGAAGAAATAAAGAAGGAACTTGCACTCAGGAGGTTTGAAAAGAAACTTCCTCTTTGTAGCTAAGTTGCAAATTTCCTGCAGTTGCCAAAGGCCATGCTTAGTACACCCTGGGCACAAAGAACTCAAATTTTACTGGTTTTGTTTTAAACTGTTCAGCTGTTCCTGGCTTTGAAATTCTGATTGAATTTCTGTTCATTCAGAGATGATAACCATATCTGCCTTCAAAATTTTCTGGTGCTTAATTCTAAGTTTGTCTTCTATTTCCTGAAATTGCAGCAAGTGCTCCCAAGTGCTTAAAGAATCCCTGGAGTGCTGAAGATGATGCAAACCAGGGTGCTGCAAAGCAGGAGGAACCCTGGCCAGCTCTGGCAGATCGAGCTCTTGTCACTTTGGTAGAACAGCTCTTTTCTCATCTGCTGAAGGTCATTAACATTTGTGCACATGTGATGGATGATGTTGCTCCTGGTCCAGCAGTAAAGGTATATATTAAAAATAAAAAAATAAAATTATGTGACTTCAATACTGTTGTGCTATAGACCTCTTCACATTTTAGACTTGATACAGGTAAGTATCTGATTCCTTGATAATGACTCTACTCCATGTACTAAAGCAAGTACCATGAAAAAAAGCATATTTTACTTCACATAACAGGTTTTTCTTTAGTTCTGCAGTGTTTAAAATATTACCCAAAATTTTGAGTCTTTTATTCCTGCGGACTTCACTTGAAACATTAATTCAGTGTGGAGTGTATGGAGTACATGGAGTATTGGATTGCACACTCTGGGAAATGTGTTGACTTTTGGGTTGGTTGGCTGGTTGTAATGCACTGAGCTCCTTTTGGGGCTAAAAATAACTTTTATCTTCTGAATATCCTGTAAAATATTTTGACTTCTGAAACAGCTTATATGAGGTACTTCCTGGTTTTAGGGGGTTTCGAGATTTTTTTGAGGCATACAGATTTAGAGGCTGATTTAGAAACTGTAAGACAGTATTGTTAAGATCACTAATTTCTTCATAAATGTTTGAATATAATTTTGACACTCCTTTATCTGGAATCAAAAGGAACTGTAGTCACTGAGCTCTAATTTCATCTCATTGGCCTATGCTGAAGTTGAAAATAAATTAGGGAATATGTTAAACTATTTCCTTTTCACACAGGAAATTCATGTCCTGAACCTGAAACATTTCTATTTAACTGACAGTCAAATGAAGGGGAGTTTAAACAGAAGAAGAATATACTTGTATTTGTGTAGAAGAGGAAAAACTACTTGTGCTTACAAAACTAATAAAGCTTCTTTTAATTCTAGGCAGCATTACCTTCTCTCACAAACCCACCTTCTCTTAGTCCAATTCGGAGAAAGGGGAAAGAGAGGGAGTCTGTGGAGCAGGCATCTGTGCCAATGAGCCCTAAGAAGAGTGGTGAAGCAAGTCCAGGTAGGCACATCTCTCCTGTTAACCCTTCCGTCTACCTGCCCCACACCTGTGGTTACAGCAGAGAGAGAAGTAAAACTGAGTAACCTTTCTGGAGTTTCAGTTCCAGAGGCTGGCAGGGTACTGCACTGGTGGAAAGTCAGCTGTGGGTGGGAGCTTCTTTACTGTTTTGATTTTTATTAACTGTAATATGAAAATTAGCTGTACTTTTCAGAACCAAAGCACTGCTGAATCCTTTTCTCACTTTTTCTTCATCTACTCAGCTATTGCCTAAAGTAATTTTTGCACATGTGTTACTTAAAAGAAATTTGAAAGTTGCTTTCCAGCTTTTGGCAGGAGTGACATAGATTGCTTTTGGAAATGAGATTCTGGATCTTGAAACCTTTTCTTTTCTTAGGATGAAGGAAACACTTGTTAGTTCTGTTTTGTAAACTGTACGAATGCTTCAGTACTAAGCCCTCTGGGTTAATTTCTCTCACCACAGCAGTCTGGATCAGTGGAATGCTGTTCATTTTCCATTTGTGCGCAATGTGTTTCTGCAGTTTGGAATATATATGTGGATTGAAAAAACGATGCTGTTTAATAATGCAGACGTGGTAAATTATGTTGTGTATGTCATGAGCAACCTAGAAAAGTCATACTGTGCTAATCTGTGATATTCTTTTAAGCTTCTAGGCAAACTGATGCTACAGGACCTGTTCCAACAAGTAAATCATCTTCAGTAGGAAGCTTTTATCATCTTCCATCATACCTGAAGTTATATGATGTCTTGAAAGCAACCCATGCTAATTATAAGGTACTGCATGATATTGTTTGATTGGACTGCAATGGGGTTGGATAATCACTTTGCTTCTTTGAAGCAGGCTGTGCTTCTGTCAGCTCATGTGTTTACCTGTGTAAAGAGTTTATACACACAAAAAAAGAATTTAAATAAAGATCACAACTATCACCAATAAAAACAAAAAGGGACCAAACAAGAACCTGTGATAGGCATTGTCACCCTATTGTTTCTCTGCTGTCATTATTGCTGGTACCAAATGACTCTTGTATGGCTTGGCAATGCCAAATAAATCCCCATGTCTGTTTTCTCTGTGCTTTATTCCATGATGGGAAAGCTTTTTCCTCATTAGTTCAGGTGGCAGAAGATGCATTCCCTAGAGAGTTGGTCATCTGCTATGTACACTTCAAGGACTGTGCTCTTATTACACCTGTTGTGTTTATCAGAAATGCATCTTCTGACTCTGTTGCTTGTCTTAGGCCTTCCTCAAGCAAGAAGATCCCCTTTTCTTTTTTCTTAGTCAACACGTAGTCTTGCCTTTCCAGCAGTGCATAAGGCAGTCTAAATTGTCAGTGGTGTTGATTGAAATACACTGAAATTTTATACAAAAGATCATTTTGTGTCACTGTCCACGTCTTCCAGTAATTTGTATCTTCTTGTCCAGCAATTGTTAAGGAAAAATGTGGTTTTATTTTCTGGGAACAGGTTACTTTGGATCTCCAGAACACTAATGAGAAGTTTGGATGTTTCTTACGGTCTGCCTTAGATGTTCTCTCTCAAATCTTGGAACTTGCTACTCTTCAGGACATTGGAAAGGTATAAGACTTGTTTGTTTTTTCTTTTATACTTGTCCAGTATCCGTGGTCCTTACTGGAAGAAAGCACATATCACTGATTTCAAAGTTGCTGCTCTTCCTAGAAGTGTTGTACTTCCACAAAATTGAATAAAGTGCTAAAGCAGATTCTCCTGGTTAAATTGCTGCTTTTAAAAACTGGAATAATTTTTTACTTTTTAAATTTCACGTGGGCATTTTTCTTCCCAGCCCAATGGTTTGCCTTCAGTCATTCCCTATATTTATATGTTTAAATATACAAAATGTCAGAAGGCCTATTGCCTTCTTTCCTCTCCTGTGCCTTGATATTTTTTCTTCTTAGCTATGGTGTTAGACATTGTAGTATTTTAAGATTAGGAGGAAAATGTTGAATTTTTTTTTTAATGTAATTCTATGATTTCCCTTAAATTAGTGTAGTTTTACTTAGTACAAAAACCTGTGCTGCTGTCCAGTTTTCACTGTAATGTTTTATATAATGGAGAAAAATGCAATTTATTGCACTTGTTTTTCTGATTTTCTAGTGTGTAGAAGAAATTTTGGGATATCTAAAATCATGTTTCAACAGAGAGCCAACAATGGCAACAGTGTGTGTGCAGCAGGTAAGGAGTTATTATTTTATATGTTATGTGAATGTTAATCCTGATGTCCTTTGGCCATGTTTTTAAGGGAAGTGGTATGTAGAAACATTGGTCCAGGTGGAGCAAACAGAATATATTTTCTTTAATTTTCACTACTTGGTCTGTAACTTGATACTGTCTGGATAATGCAGTTTTCTCTTGAACTGCTTCCAGTTCACAGAACTATTTTAGCCACAAGCTTGTTTCCTACCTTACCAAAAGTGTTCTTTAGCCAGTTAACTGCATCAAAAAACCCTAGAACTGACTGCTTTAGTGAGGGATTTCTTGCAGGCTTCCAGTTAAATATTTAGGTTTAAGTCCTCAAACGTTAATTATGGTCAAGGGTTTTTTCCTGAAATGTTAACTTTCTTTTCCTTCCAATTTCTTCTCTAGTTATTGAAAACACTGTTTGGGACAAATCTGGCTTCTCAGTATGATGGCTTGTCCTCAAACCCCAGCAAAGCTCAAGGCAAAGCTCAACGCTTGGGTTCCTCCAATCTCAGGCCTGGTCTCTATCACTACTGCTTCATGGCACCCTACACACACTTCACACAGGCCCTTGCTGATGCCAGTCTGAGGAACATGGTTCAGGCTGAGCAGGAGCACGATGCTTCAGGGTAACTTCCTTCCCTTACATTATAATGTTAACTTGAGCTAGAGTCTATTCTTAGTGTTTTTCATAAATGTGAGTATTGTTGGGGTGGTGTATAACTTGAAAATGCAGACTTAAGCAGAGTAACTTGTCTTGGTGAGGACAGCCTGAATGCAGTTATCACTAACATGTTTTTCAAAGCAAAGTTAAGTCATTAAAATGGATATCACTGAAGTTTTTTAAAAGCATAATAGTTTTAAATGCTTGTGTTCAAAAGTATAATATTAATTTATAAATACAGGAAATAGTCAATGTGTTAAAGGAAAGGCAGAAGGATAACTAAGCAAAGACTAAAAAATCTTTCCCTGATCAAAGTGCATTGTAGGTTGTCTCTGCTGTTTGGTTTTACTGAGGTTCTTGAAGCAGTCAAGCAGATTAAGAGAAGTTGGCATTGGCACAATAAAATGCATCTAAGGACAGTATATTTGTTGTATTTTTTTTAATATGTGTGGGTTTTTTTGTTTTTTTTTTTTTTTGTAACAGATGGTTTGATGTGCTGCAGAAGGTTTCTACACAGCTGAAAACCAACATTTCCAGTGCAGCAAAACATCGTGCTGATAAGGTACTTGTATCTGTGTTCTCCTGAAAGAGCTGTACCTTAGATTTAAAACATTTTTCCTCCTTTTAAAACTAATTTGGCTTTGAATCAGACACGTGTTCAGATGTTAGATTACTTTAAAATCTCTCTATTACAGAATGCTATTCACAATCACATTCGTTTATTTGAACCCCTTGTCATAAAAGCATTGAAACAATACACAACAACAACGTCGGTTCAGCTGCAGAGACAAGTTCTAGACTTGCTTGCTCAACTGGTTCAGCTGCGAGTTAACTACTGTCTCCTGGATTCAGATCAGGTTGGTACCTCACCACATTTACAAACTGTCATACAGCAATCTCACCAGCAGGCTCAATAAACATCTGCAGCAAAAATATTTCCAGCAGTCCATTCATTCCACTGCAAGTGAAAGCAAAGACTGAAAGGAGGGTGAGACTCAATTTCCCACCCCCCAGCTACAAATAGCTTCAGACTTCTGGGGTTTTTTTGCAATGTAAATGACTTTCTGAGTTCTGCAACAACTGTTTGAGAACTGCTTATGAGATTGACTTTAGGAATATAATTGTGTGGACAATACAGTCACTTTTATTGAATAAAACTTCATTTACAAATGGAAATACCTTCTTCCATACTGGGAGTGTGGACTTCCTTATGACTGATAAGGGGCATCATGGTTGACAACTATTGTTTGATGTTAATGGCAGTGAGGGGAGCTAGGGGCAAATACAGTAGTCTGTAGTTTTCCATAGAGGCTGTGAATTTGTAACATAAAATTTAAGTGTTTGACTTAGAAGTATTTTATTTACTGCAGTTATTTTCAGGTTTATAAACAAATGTGACTTGCAGTACTTAAGTTTTCTGTAAGTTCATAAAGAGAATTCTTTTAAATGCAGAAGTGCTTTGGATTTTTGGCTGATTCTTAACTTCTTGACTGTAATACCTCAAATATTGTATTCCATTAGTTGAAGTTATACTTAAAATATACAGACTACAGGTTAAACATGGCATAAGTTCACACAAGCTGTAATAAGCTTAAACAGGCTTCTCCATCTTCTGTAACTGCAGAGGGAACATTTCATAACCCAGTGGAAATGATTTTCAGTGCCTGTCTGTAACTGTCAAAATGGTTTCAAATGGTAATTAATGTCTCTGTTCTGATGCACACTTTATTCTCTCTTTAGGTGTTTATTGGATTTGTGCTAAAGCAGTTTGAATACATTGAAGTAGGACAGTTCAGGTATGAAATTGGCAAAGATCCTTTGAACAGTGAAGATTTGCAACTGTCTTGTTCTGAAAGACAGATTAGTGATGTGTCACAAGTAGTGATTAGATTTGCTGGTTATTTCTGCCTTATGAGAAAGGGAGGGTTCTCTTCTGGGCAATGTGCTCATTTATTCTCTGTCTCCACTGGTAACTCTTTCAGATAATTTAGGTTCCAGGTGACTGAGGAAGTCAGGAAGTAACATGGAAAATAATAATAATCTGCAACTGTGTTGTTTTGGTTCTCCATTTTGGTAGTGTAAACACATTCCTTTGGGCCCCCCTGCCAAAGCCATGCTTCCAGAAATCAGCATTTCATTGCTAGATGCAATTGCTTAAGGGAGAGCTGCTTCTTCCTCTTGTGGATTCAGACTGAATCCACGTGTACTCTGGTCACCTGGTACACACATTTTATAGGATCTAGTAGATCATAAGCAAGCCAGGGACGTTTTTCTGTCAATTATTTCTGGTTTTTCTCACACTTGACTTTTAATGAAGAGAAAAGTTGTTCTGTTGCTCTGTGGATCTTCTACAGAAATAATCTAATTTACCTTAGACAGTATGTTATAATATTAGTAACTGTTATGGTAAAAGCTTGAAAGAAATCCCTGGGAAAAAAACCCATTGTACAGAACAGGGCACAAAAATTACAGAAGTATTGTATGAAACCAGAACAACATATTCCTCAAAAATACCTTGACTGTAAAAAGATGAGTTTTACTGAGCAGGGCTGTGCAATTTGAATTTGACACTTGAATTTTTTGTTTTGTTTTCAGGGAATCTGAAGCAATTATTCCTAATATCTTCTTTTTCCTGGTGTTGCTGTCTTATGAGCGATATCATTCCAAACAAATAATTGGAATTCCCAAGATTATTCAGCTGTGTGATGGTATCATGGCCAGTGGGAGGAAAGCTGTTACACATGGTAATTCTAAAAAGAAAAAAAATTATTTAAAAAAAGGAAAGATAAGGCATCGACACTTACTAGTAATAGTTCAGCAATAAATCCAGTGTTGACTACTAAGCTATAGAAAACTGTTATCATACTTGAGTATATGATACACTTCAGACAGTTACTGAAGACAGTAATTCCCTTAATGCCTTCAGGAAATTTATTGTATCATACTAACACTGCTGTCCCACACTTTGCATTGTTCATAATTGCAACAAAACTTTTATTTGAAACTTTATTCAGTAATAAGGTCACAACTTTGCAGTATGTGCAAAGCTTTGATTTTAATTTTTGGTCCACTTCCCTTTCCTTCTACTTTCAGCCTCTGAGTAGAAGTATCTCTCTCATACTTTCCAGTGATTCTGCTGAGAATTAATTTATAAAAAGATCTTTTTTTTAGCTCTATGAGAATGAGCAAGTGTGTCCATAATTTAAATTTTCTACAAGAAGTAAAAAAATAGCCATCATTATGCATGATAAAAACAGGGTTTGTGGGTTTTTATGTATGGGTAAAACCTTTAATGAACTAGAACCCAGTTTACTTTTAGTAACTGAACTGTTAGTTCAAGTAATCAGTGTTCAGGAGTGATTTGTCTCATACTAAAACAAATACATCTCATTTCAGCAATACCAGCTCTGCAACCCATTGTTCATGATCTCTTTGTGTTAAGAGGAACAAATAAAGCTGATGCTGGAAAAGAGCTGGAAACTCAGAAGGAGGTTGTAGTGTCAATGCTGCTGAGACTTATCCAGTACCATCAGGTAGGAGAGGAGGAGGAAGGGTCCCTCTCTGTGGTCTGTGAAAGGGTGACATTGCTGCGACTGCTGAAAATGCTTTAGGCAGTATTAATGGTTTTCTGTACAAAACCTGGACTCTGTGTGGGATCTTTGCTTATAGAGTGTGCAGAGGTTTTTAAGGTTATGGGAAAGGTTCTGCACTACAAATCAGTATTTCGGATCAAGTAACACATCTGTGGAATTTTGTAGTCAAGCCTAGAAAAAAAAGCACTAAAAAGCTCCAGTAGGTTCATGATCTTGGCTGTGTTGCAGACAGAATAAACAGGAGGTTGGTGGAAGAGAAGAAACTTAAAAGAATGGGAGTAAAATGGAAAAGGAGACAAATTTAAAATGAGGAAAAATGCTGCATGGGGATGATTTAGCTATTGCTGTGCAATAACAGTATCTTGAACAAGATAATGGCACTGGTAATTAGGTATTTGTTATGACTTACTACTTTGACCCAGACTTTGTAGGTTTGGAAAACATGTTTCTGCTTTGTAGGAGTGTAACAATGACTTTCATCAATACACTTTGTTTTAAAAAAAACCATAAAAGTAATTTTGAGAGGTGTTATGATCAACATGGGATCTTACTGCTTATTCAGGTGCTTAACAAACCTGATGTGCCTTTCTTTCATAATGTGAAAATGCAGTTCTAGTGTATGCTAATGTAAGCACTATATTTTCTGAAAAAAGTCAGTACATCTTGTCAAAATAATTTGTTAGAACTGCGTGTTCAGATTGGGGTAATTTTGTGTATCCACATTTTCTTTTGAATTTGTAGTTTTATAATCATAAAATGACTAATATAACTATATGAAATGACACTCTGTAGACACATGATGTGAAATAGTGAATAACTTTGTGTTATATAAGGTACTGCAATTGCTGGCAGATCCCCTTCTGACACACTTAACCTATTAAAGACCACCCATGCACTGCTCTTCCCACACCATCCCATTTGTAGTTCTTGTTCTGCCCTGTTCAGGTGGTGCAATATGTATAAACCAACCCAAGACTGTTCTGTTATTCCCTGGCTGTGGCTGGGATGGTCTGCAGTGGTTTCCCTGGACATTTGAGAGGTTCCAAGACTTTTGGAACTTCAGCTTTTTTCTGTTACAGCTGGAGCTGCCACCCATTGAGCTCCAGAGTTAAGTCTTTCAGCCTGGAATTGCTCCTATCTCCTCTGTCATGAGGAAGTTTTTTGGGAAGAAAGTCACCTGGGAATCTCCCTCTCCCTAATCTGAACTACTTGAATTCCTTTACAAGTTCTCTAACTTGTTTCCTGAAACACATTCTTCTGTCCCCCTTCCCAGTTATTATATAAACATTCTTTCTTCCTGTGTCTCTTGTCTGCTTGTCCTTCAAAGTGTGGTCTCTATAACCCTCAAACCTGTAACACATCCAGCTACCAAAACTGCTCCTTGCTTGGTTTGCACCATTATGTTTTCTCTTAAAACTTTCATATCCAAGTGACATATCTCAGGTGAACTAGCCCCATAAAAATGTCAAATTTTTTTCATTCAAATTTAAACTTGACTGAAGCTAGAGTCAAGTCAGAGTATGCATATGGAAAATTTCTCTTTCTTCCTCTCCTTTTTGTTGAGTAAGTGGTGTGGTATTTAGATTTATGATCCTTTTTTCAGTTGTTTGAGTAGTCTTTTGACAAGTACCATATAAAAAGTACAAAGCAAACTTTTTTTTTCTAGTTTATAAAAGTAATTGGAAAATTATTTAAAAACCACCACCAAAAAACTAGTAACTAGGAACAGGCTTTTAACCTGAAAATGGGGTTTTAAAAATGTGCCATTTCACATGAGGGGGTTTTTCCCCCTTTTGTCTCTTTGGTAGATGGTTGAAATGAATATTCTTTCCTACTGTGATATTACTCAAATGTTTTCTGTTAGTATGGGTATTTACTTAACTTTTTTTCTTAACTTTTCCTCAGGTGCTAGAAATGTTCATCTTGGTATTGCAACAGTGTCATAAAGAAAATGAAGACAAATGGAAGAGATTGTCCCGGCAGATAGCTGACATCATTCTCCCAATGCTTGCAAAACAACAGGTGGTTATATGATTGTTTTAATTCCATAAGCACCTTAAATAATTGCTGTAATGTATGTATTGGTAGTGGCTTTGAGTATTTGATTTTTTTTTTTTTATATGAAGACAAATTTTCTTGAAATTGTGTTTGCCATATCTGGAAAAAACAGTTGCTGTAAGGTAAACTTAAGTCTTTGAAATTATGAACTTCATATTTAAATGCATGAAGTTGATGCAGTATGATCAAGACTCTCTCCAGAGGAAGGTCATTCTGTTTCTCTTAGATACATGATTATATCAGAGCACTTACTAAATGGTGTGAAAATTGTCCCATGTTCATAGAATGTCAGAATTACTTTTTTTGTGGCTACAGTGGATCTAAATGCAGACCAGATTACTCAAAGCCCCATCCAGCCTGGCCTTGAACACTTCCAAGGATGGGGCAGCCATCTCTGGGCAGCCTGTTCCAGTGCCCTGCCCCCTCACAGTGAAGAATTTCTTCCTAATATAAATCCACCCTCTTTCAATGTAAAGCCATTCCCCCTTGTCCTATCACTACCTGCCTGTGCAAAAAATCCCTTTCCAGTTCTCTTGTAGCCCCTTCAGGTACTGGAAGGTGCTGTTAAGAGCCTTCTCCAGGCTGAACAGCCCCAGCTCTCCCAGCTTGTCTCCATAGCAGGGGTGCTGTAGCCCCAGATATTCTTTGCTCCATGATGGCAGGTCCCCAATCCTGTGAGGAGATCAAATAACAGTTGGGGAAAGTGGGCAGGATCAGACAACAGTTTTAGAGCAGAGTTAAAATGCTGACAAAGTGAAATTGCTGTTGTTTTGTGTGACTGCACATGATAATCTCTTCCAAATTATTTAAGCAGGATAGGGTCATCTGGATTTGTATTCCAGCCCTTTGCTTTTTGCAGTTGATTGCTTTATAATGTATCTAAAAAGCTGTTCAAGTAAGCTGTCCTACCTCTGTTGCATTAATCCACTGTAGCTGTTCACTTTTCTGATGATTTGGTTCCTTTTCTCCTAGTTACCTGCTTAAGTTTAATCGTGACCAGCATTGCAGTCTATAAATAGACCTGGTAGGATGTGAAGGGAGGAGAAAAGTCTCTATGACTTATGACAAGTCAGTCTTCTGGTCTTATTCTCTGAATAAGGCCTATTTCAACAAATGAAATATATGTGGTATGCACATTGGATTTCATGTGACAGTTTTTTGTCCATATTCTCAAAACTCATGTCTAGGAAGGTCTGCAATGAAACTTAAATTTATCTTTCATAGCTTTTGGTTGTTCTGAATTTTGTACTGTAAAGAGCAGCTTAATTACCCACAGGTTGTTACAGAAATGTTTAAAACATGGAGCATTAATTTTATGTTGAAGTTACTTTTACTGGACAGTTAGAAATCAGTTTTGTGTTTTTCTTCACAGATGCATGTAGACTCTCATGATGCTTTGGGAGTATTGAACACTTTGTTTGAAATTTTGGCCCCTTCATCCCTTCGTCCTGTGGACATGCTTTTAAGGAGCATGTTTGTTACTCCTAAAACAATGGTAAGCTACTGTTTTCGAAGAAGAGAAATCTTCTGGTATCTTTCATGCAAAACAAAAGAGAATTAATAATTTGCTGAGTGATGTTTAAGTACCAGCAGCAGAATTTGGGAACAAATTGGCTAGAGCTAATGTGATTTACCAACTGGGAGCACTTGATATAGGAGTGTTCTGCTTATGAATTACTTCATTTTGCATATTGAGGATCAGGAATGCAACGAAAGGTACTGTTACAATAAAATAGAATGCAATTTAATAGGTAAATTACATTTTTCTTATAAAAGTATTAGTACTGCTTTTATAGCTGAGAGTTTGTTTACCAGGGAATATGAACTTGACAGTTACCACAAGAACAGCATTTTGTAAGATCTGAACATAAAATTTATTTCTGGTTTGTTCCATTCTCAAAAGGGTCTGATTTTTTACAAGTTAATGAAATGCTAATTTTTTAATGCCTTTCTATATTGTGTTATTTAACTTCAAAGGTATTCGATCTTCTGTATTTCTGTGTTTGTGTTAGGCATCAGTGAGCACTGTCCAGCTGTGGATTTCTGGGATTTTAGCTATCCTTAGAGTTCTCATTTCACAGTCAACAGAGGACATCGTTCTATCCCGTATACAAGAGCTTTCCTTCTCACCATATTTGATTTCCTGTCAAGCAATCAACAGACTGAGATGTGGAGAAAATAACGTGTCCACACCAGAGGATCGCACTGAGGTCAAACAGGTGAAATACCCACCTGAAGAGACATTTTCCAGGTACTCTGTCTTTTGACTAACTTGGGGAAAGGTAAAGAGTTCTGAGAAATCACAAATACATTGGGCAGTATTTAACATGTATAAAACTTTTGTCTGAATGGAATCAAGTCTGTAATAAGTTGATTTGGGACAAGTGTGTGTGGAGGAAAGAATATTGAGATGGACAGAAATGGAGAAGTTGAGCAGATTTTATTAGGACTTTGAATTGTTCTGGTACTTCTTCTCAAGCCAAGTGAAGGACCTAATAGAGCTGTTAAAGTGGGTGAATTCTGGACTTGCTAAAATCAGGTCCAGAAACTTCATTGTTTTTCTTCCTTGCTATGTGGGGATGAAACATCCCTTTAAGTGGAAGCCCAGGTTCTGTGTTAGAAACTTGACAGCAGTGGGATTCAAATCTATTGAGTTAGTCCTGCTCTTTTTTTCCTTTTTTTTAAGACCCAGCTTTGTCCAGTTGGCTTCCCATGTCTTTGTCCTTGGACAGTGACAAAAATCAGGCAAAAGAAGTGTGGAGAGATGGCAGTAGTATTATATTGATATAATGTTTGTCATCAAGGCATTATGTTTTAATGTGGTGGCAAGCATCTGAAATAGCTGTTTGTTTAAGAAAATAATAACATTTTACTCAAGTAGAGAACTTCAGATAGGAGTAGAATGCTGTTTCGTGTCACACAGCTCACTCTGAGGGTGGTGGGTAGAGGGTCCTCTGGACACCCATAGTGTGACCTTATGTCCAACAGCAATGATGTAAGCAATGCAGTAATGGTTATGGCTAGGAGCAAGGATGGCTTTCCTCTAATGGCCCTTTTTGGTGCTTCTTTTGACACCACACATTATCCCAGCTGGAGGTTTGATAAAGAACCTGTGTAGTAGAGTGTGGGTAGATGAGCTGAGGTAGACAGGTGAGTTACTGCGTCTTGCTGAGTTACCCCTGCTCAGGTGAGCTGTGGTAACTGTCACAGATTGTTTTAGTTTGATTTAGCCCAATTGTTTTTAACAAATCACTGTGAAGACACCACAGCATTCTGAATATTTGCTTTGTGAGTTGGGCCAGTGTATGAATGCTACTGTGACTGTAGCTGATGAGAGATAGTCTAGATTTAATATGTAATTACTGAAGTGCTTGTTATCATACAGCATCCTATTTGTTTTAGGTTAACCTGTTCTGTAGCATTTCATTTAGTATGTTATTTGGGATTGTAATGGTTTGAAAGCAAAACAAGTGAGAGGCTCCAAGTCAGAAATACAATTTAATAAGAAAAAGAAAAAAAA
>JBBMKD010000170.1:62472377-62591897 GCA_037834095.1 Argya squamiceps | reverse complement strand
ATTGGTTTCAAAAGTTGATGAAGAGGGTGATAGAATAATTTGTGCATATCTTATTCTACAACCCAGGACAAGGATGAATGGACAAGAACTTAATATTTTGTTTTTCAAACCAAAGTTTCATAGGCTAACCTTGTCTTTTTCTGAAGGATTGATAGTTTTCCTGTTGATTGATGTGCTTCTTTCAAGATTCTTACTACAGCTGGTTGGCATTCTCCTGGAAGATATTGTTACCAAGCAATTGAAAGTGGACATGAATGAGCAGCAACATACTTTCTACTGCCAGGAGCTGGGCACGCTGCTTATGTGCTTAATACATATCTTCAAATCAGGTAATACTTGGAATGTTGCCCATATCATAGCGTGCTGAGGTAGGATGGTTTTTAAGTCCCAAGGCAACTCAAATGCATTGAACTACTGAGAAGGAATATGTAAGTGCTGAATATGTTATGTCTTACTCCATGTAGAGAACTTACCAAACACAGTGCTCATGCATGCAGGGCATGTTTTGGACATTGCTTCTGTCTTTGTGGGACAAAATGTAAGTTGTGACTTTTCATCTCTCCTTTTAACTGCCTAAAATTTTTCAGTCCTAAAACCACAAAGCATTCCAAATTTGTGGCTGTATTTCTCATGTTTTGTCTCATTTTGGAGGTTGATTGGTATGTCTGGCTTAAAATACTGAGTCACAGACCACTATCTCAGACTCATGACAAAGAAGGTTTCTGGGTTTTGCCATAATTAATAAAAATACATAAAACAAACAAGTGAATAAAACCCCAACTAACCAACCCAGAAACAACCCCCAAAGACCAGGAAAAGCAGCACTTTTCCAGCTAGCTGTCTTGAGTTCCTTTCTTCAGGTTTGGAAATTTTCCCTTAGGTTTCTTCTGCTGGGTACCCAATATCTACCCCTTTGAAATTTGGTAATTCCTTAGTCCATATTGATTGATTCCTTAGCCTTATTTTCAGAATAGTGGTACTGTCTTGTCTTTCTTTTATTTTTTCCTTGCTATGACTGCCCTTTTTGTCTTCTGATTCTCAGCTTGCATCTGAAATGCAGCCTTGATTTACTCTTAGTTGTCTGCAATTTAGAAGGTGTTGGCACAAGTCCCTGGTTCTTCATAGGCTTCCTTGCAGACATGGGACAGGGAACTCTGCATTCTGTTCCCTTGATTTGTAAAATGGGAGTCCTCCAAACTGAGGTTCTTGGTGCAAAGGCTCCAGGAGTGTGTGTGAAGAAGCACGAAATTAACCTTTGCTTTAGGTGTGCTGTAGGGCCCAGAATTCTGGATGTAGAGTGACAGTTGTCTTCCCATGTGTTTGTTACAGTAATAATTTTAGTATGTTTTAATACTGTTTTATTATATAAAATTATGTAATTTATATATATATACATATATATTTAAAATTATAAATTAACTTATTTTTAGGAGAAATAGTTGAATCAGATATTATAACAAATAACTTACACCAGGGTGTTGTGGCATAAAGTGATTAAATGGTGTCAAGCCAGGAGCACTGAAATCAGAAAATTAAGCTGGTGATTGAAACTGGGGCAGTGGGTTCTCCCACAGTGGGAGCTGGGGATAATTGAAAGGAAGGCTCAGCTAGTTCTGCTGCTGTGACTGGCTTCCAGGCTGCACTGGGAGCCTTGCCAGGAATTATGTAGAAATTTCCATGCAAAATTAAAAGAAAGATTAAAATACTCATGCAGAGCACAGGGATATGTGGATTGGATGATCTCTAGAAATTAATTTAATATAAAAGTACAAATAACTTCAGGTATGTTACTACCACTAGTACTTGTGTGGTGTAACAGAGTAAAAGAAAAGTTGTTCAGACACTGGGGCTGTATTTTCATGTTGTAACATATTTATTTAGGTTGAGGATTAACTAACTGCCTGAATTTGTAATACTTTTCTTTTGTTCAGTTAGAACCTCTGTAATTATTTTCTCTTTAAGTTATATTCTCCTAACTATGGGTGTAGCTTACAGCAATTTGTGTCTGGAAACAGGCTATATTGTCATTTCTAACTGCTGTTCTACTTGCATGTTTTGTCTTCTCACCCACTGCAGTTTTTTCAAAATCTGAGCATTGCTGACTCCTGTGTTTCCAACTGTAGGAAGCTACTAGATTATATGTGAACATTTTCAATGTGTTCCTTTGAATTTAGAAATAAAAGGCATGGACAATGTAAAAAGATGAGTTTGCAATGGCATTTATGACTAGGAAGTCACTAGATGGTGTAGTTTCTACAAATGCAGGGAGCTGGAATGGGGCTAGCACTGCTTTGCTGATAAGTGGAACCAGAGATTGAAGACTCAGCTATTTTTCCCATTCTTTGCTATTTACATTGTATATTTGTCAGTCCTAGGAGCAGCTTAAATTGGTCCACATGGCTGTGGAATTTACAGCTTCATTCTTCTGTATGTCTGGCAAGGAAAGCAATCACTGCAGATTTCCTTCATTATTCTGATTAGCTCTTGGTTTTTAACTGACTCTTAAACTTTTTTTTCTCTGGTCTTATCTTCTCATAGAAACTCAAAAGGTCTTATACCTTTAGACAACTTTCCTTGTTTTCCTACCATTTTCTAATTTCTTTTTTTCCCCAACCTTTCTTTTGGCATACAAATAGAATCAGCAAATCAGAAAGCAAAATTCTGCTTTTTTGTTTAGTATTCAGTTTTCAGGGTAATGGCAGAAATACCCTGAAAAGCCTAATTTTTGCACTTTAGAAATTGGATGAAAGAGAATAAATCTAGCTTCAACTAAATGTGTTTGGAAAGCCATCCTCTGAAGTAGGATACTTGTAGGTGTTCTTCCTTAACATGCAGAGTAGTAACCTCACAGTTCTTAAGTAGAACATCTGTGTTTTAATTTATAAACAAACTAACTGTGGTCCACAGGTGACAGTTTTAAGTTTAATGAAGATTTTCATGTATCAGATTAATGAGAATTATCTAAACCTATCTAAACATTATTTATTGGGTCTGAGAGATGGTAATTTCTGGTTTACACACTGCCCTTGGGCAAACTTCATCACATGCCTTAAATTTGTAAGACTGCTTAGAATTTACCTTTCTTGTAGGAATTCTACCCTGAATAATTTTAAACCTTCAGAATTCAGACTAGAGCTTTGTTACTCTAACATGATTTTATTGTTTTCAGGGATGTTTAGAAGAATCACAGCTGCAGCCACCAGACTTTTTACAGGAGATGGATCTGATGGTAGTTTCTATACACTTGAAAGTCTGAGTGACCTTGTTCAGTCCATGATTCCCACTCATCCTTCTTTAGTTCTCCTCTGGTGTCACATCTTGCTTCTTGTCAATTATACCAACTACAACTGGTGGTCAGAAGTGCATCAAACCCCAAAGTAAGTTTTGGGTTTGTTCCCTAGTACTGTGTTTCATATAATTACGTTTTCTAAAATCATATTAAAACAATCCAGCTGCTTTCTGCCAAGCCTGTCAGCTCATTGAATGGTGCTGCTTGGATTATGAAATGTAATTAGACATTTACTTTATGTGTGTACATATTGTCTGTTCTGATATTAGTGTAACTTCCAAACTAAGGAAATGTGTCCTGCACTCAGTTGCTCCTCAAGAGAACTGCCAGGTAATCTCTGCACTTCTAAGGCAAGAAAGCTTCGTCTGTGAACTACTTTTTATTAAAACTATGGAAATAACTATAGCAAATTACTCAGTGTTCTATGTTTATTTGGAGATCTCATATTGCACTTTGTAGGGAATAACCAGCCAGTGGAGATGATGGACACTGTTGTGTTTGTGACAGTACAGTCTGAACATGTAGTTGTAACTGTAGCTACAGAATTATCTGTTCTCAGTGGGTGTGTCTAAATGCTGTCAAAACATGGTATTAGCACCATGCTGGTTCATTAGCATCGAGCACTGTAATGACCTCACTTAACACTAGTTGTCTGAAATTTGGAGATTGGTTCTAAAATGAATATTCTCTTGGTCTGAAGTTAGTTTATTTCCCCCTGTCAGGCATTGGAATGGTTTGTCCTAAGTGGATAATGAAGGGACCTCCTGTGAGGAGGGTGGATATTCCTCTGTTTTAATTGTACAGGGAGGTGAGCAAATTACTTGAGAGACATTTCTGGTGCTTGTGCAGTGAGTGTTGGGCAGTATTGTCTTGCTGTACAGCTGAAGGCATCAATACTTCCACAAATGTGAGATTCTTGCTTCAGTTCAATCCTATGTATTGAAAATGTATTATTCTAATTTGTGGAAATATGGAATTACCAGGATTATGAGCAAAGCAGGGCAACAACTGAGGCATTGGAAAAAGCTGTGTAAGGAAGGGTAGAATCACCATCCCTAGAGGTGTTGAAAAGGTGTGTGGATGTGGCACTTCAGCAAATGGCTTAGTGATGAGCCATGATGTGGTGCTAGGTTACAGGACTTGATCTTACAGGCAACTTTGATGATTCTATGAACTAAAATAGCAGTATTTTTTTAAAATTTATTTACCAGTATCATCTCTTTTCTGGGTTGGGCATCACTTTTAATCTGACACTAGACTAAGTGCTCAAGAGCAGGTTTGGTTTGAGAAGAAAGCACAGTAGTAGGTTCTGCTATCCTACCAGAGATGCAACAGCCCATGTTTTTCTTTTAAATAACTCCTTTAGTTCTTTAGACTGCCTGAAGAAGTAATAAGCAATACTGCAATTGTTAAAAAATAAAGATCTGATGGAAAGCAAAGTGTCTACTTCAAGGAAGTGTGATGTTTGAATGAAGGTTACAGGGAAAGACGTGTCATGTATGGACATTGGTAGGATCCTCCAAGCACTTTGGTTGTTCCTGTTTCAGTAGCCATACTAAGAAAATGGTAACAACACATAATGTACTTTTTGCAGGCGACACAGCCTTTCTACTACTAAACTGCTCAGCCCTCATGTATCTGGAGACAGTGATGAGTCTGACTTGGAATCTAAACGGGGCATGTGCAATCGTGAGATCGTGAGAAGGGGAGCACTCATTCTCTTCTGTGACTACGTTGTAAGTTTTGAATTATGACTCCTATAACTACAGTTTTGAGCTATTTTATGATGCTGACAGTCAATTATTACTGATGTGTGTTAAGTGAAAAATGAAGATCTGTGAAACTAGTAATTTTATTTTCAGATGGTGCTTCTGTAAGCTTAGGTATGACCTCATTTGGCATTATTTTCTGTTCTGAACTGAGAGTTCTCTTGGCTTGTGAAGTTTACCTGGTGGGTAATAGAATTACCTTCTGGATATCACGTCCCTTACTTGGAAGGTGCTTGGAGCACACTAACTAGTTCCAGACTTCCCAACATCCGTAGCAGTGCACAGTGTCCAGGAGGCAACAAATTTCCATCTCTACACTGTAAGAAAAGAGGTTTTGCATTAACATTTAAACTTCCATTTTGGTTCTCCAGTGAAAACCAATTTCTGTGGCTTCAGCCTTTTGCTGCCTCAGAATTAGTTTTAGTTCATTGGGAACTTTTGAAGTGAATCTTCAATAGTAGGAGGTATTGCACTTGGCTTTGCACCTCAGATCAGTTTTGTGGTAAGGAAACTGCATTCCTTTCAGGTGCAGCTGAACAGAAAGCTGTGTTTAGGAAGCACTTCAAGTGCTAATGCATAGTCATTAGAGTCAGATTAGAGGTCATCCAAGGTAAAATCCTCCAGAACCTCTTTACTGAGGTACTGTATGAGCTCTCAGCATTGCCTGGTTAACTCTACAGATATTTTTGTGTTGCATTCCACTGCTTGTCAATATACACAAGCCATTAGAGGTTTGACATTAATTATTGACAGATCTCTTTGGATTTGCTTTCCAAAAATCCTTCATTTTGTGTTGAGGGCCAGTAGTAATAAGAAATCTTTAGGAAGCCTAAATGAAAATCACATTTTACAAGACAACTCTGTGTGCATGTTTATTTCAAGCACCATTTCATTAAAAGCAGCATCTTTGAATTAGCCTTCTCAATTTACTTGTTTCTAACCTGTTTTTTAGTGTTTTTAGAAAAATAGGTTGCATGTTCGTGGTAAATACAATTTGCAACAAGAACAAAACACTTGGAAAATTTATCATGTAAAAAATAATGATGGTGGTATTAAGATACAGACATTCTATGCCATTATTTAGCTACCAGAATTATTTATGAGAAGCTTTATGTTGTGTCATGTTTGGTAATTAAAATCTTAACATTGGTGTTACTGCAATCAGATTTCAATTTTTTTCCCTTTAGTGTCAAAACCTACATGATTCAGAACACCTGACCTGGCTTATTGTGAATCATGTTCAAGACTTGATTAATCTGTCCCATGAGCCTCCAGTACAAGATTTTATCAGTGCTGTTCACAGGAATTCAGCAGCCAGTGGTCTCTTCATCCAGGCCATTCAGTCACGGTGTGAGAATCTTGCAGCTGTAAGTTTAACTTTTTGACTTCTTCTGAAGAATAAAGTCACTTCATGTCAGCCTAAGTTTAACTGATAAGTATGCAAAGTTTGACATTTCTAGGTCATTTATCGACTTCTAATTTTATTTTTAAAATCACTTACTTAAAAATGCAAGCAGCAAACCTTATATTAGCAACTTCAGTATTACATGTGTTCCAGTCCATCAAATCTATGAATTCAATAAGCTGCTTTTCTTCCTTCATGGATATTATTCCACATAATCAATATCTGATGGGTAAATTAAAGCTGTAACTTTGAACTTTGATTTCAGTGCCTTAGTAGTAAATTAAGCAAACTAACTACAGAGGCAGGAGTAGGAACCAGTCCATTTTCATAGGCCCTGGCAAGATGAAAGTGATTTGTGAGCTCATGCCTTCCCTATTGACTGTTCCAAAAGTTGTAGCCACTTGGTGAGGGAAGATCACTGAGAAATTCAGGGTATTATTTCTGTTGATTATTTTTGTTTTCAAATTAAAAGGAGTGGATGATATTTTATAGGGTTGTAAGGTTGTATGCATCTCCCTTAATCATGGGAAATGTAATTTGCTGGACTTGCTCTAGAGATAATTGTGATTAATAGTATAGAGGTAATTGTGCCACCTGCACCATGAGTAGCTTCGGTGCTGTTTCCTGTCTCTTTCCATTGTCCCTGCAAATCTGGGGCAGTTTTAAACTTATGTGATGTTAGTCTGGACTTCAGCAGCTGAGAATCAGCAGAATGAACTAAAATGAATATGTTTTAATGGAAGGTGTAGTCACTGTGTGCAATCCTTGGTGATCATCAGGAAACACAGTAAAATTAAAATAGCTGGTATTAACAGACTGCTCTAAACCAAGATTGGTTTCATGAGTCAAACTAGTTTGTCTTTGCATTTCTCCCTTTAGAATATTAGTGCTGAATTGGTGCTCATGTTCAAAAAAAAAAGAAATTTAAAAATTATTTGCAGACCCTTTTGATCCTGAGTTGCTACTGCTGTTTCTTAACATATGCTCAGAAAATCTCCAAGGATTGTCTGGATTCCTGTCACGTGTCTTGACTCTGCACATATTCCTGCCTTTTTCCAGGAAGAGTGGAAGTTTCTACCTGTGTTCAAAGCTTTTTGCAATTTCCCTTAAATCTGTAGCTTTGTTCCCCTAAAAGTTTTGCTCCCTATGTTTTGCTTACTCTTGTAAGAGTAAGCTTTTACAGTTACACATCAAACAACCTAGTGTTCATATTCATTAAATAACCCAATAACTCATTCACACAGAGATGATTATATTGATCAGGTAGTTGTCTGCTATCATTTTTTTCTGAGTCTCTTTGCCTTTAGCTTTCAGATCTTTGTATTCTGAATTGATTGTAATTTTTTTTGTCTGTTTCATGCTGTTTCAACATCTAGCCCACCACCCTGAAGAAGACCTTGCAGTGCTTGGAGGGAATCCACCTGAGCCAGTCTGGGGCTGTGCTGACGCTGTACGTGGACAAGCTGCTGTGCACTCCCTTCCGAGTGCTGGCCCGCATGGTGGACACCCTGGCCTGCCGCCGTGTGGAAATGCTGCTGGCAGCAACTCTGCAGGTGCACAGAAATCCCTGCCTGGGGAGCACTTTGGGTAGTGCCAGTGTTATCAAGAGCAGTGATTTAAAGTACATCAAAATATGATTAAGTGATTTCATTGGATGGATTTTTTAAATTAGTATATAGATGTGTGAATGTTCACTTTATTTCAGTTTATCTGCCTGTAACTTTGTTAATCTGGTAAAAGTATTTTTGGGGATTTTACATATATCTGTCCTGTAAAATTCTTGTGATTCTTCTGTATAGAACAGCATTGCTCAGTTACCAGTTGAAGAACTGGATAGAATTCAGGAGTACCTTCAAAACAGTGGATTAGCAGCAAGGTAAATAATACCAATAATACCATTAAAATATCAAACTAAGTAGTATTCTAATACAAATCATGTTAACTCTGTTTTCCCACATTTTGGCTTTTTTCTTAGAGATCAGATAGTGGTTGTTTTGGGGGTAAAGCAGAAGTAAAGCCTCTTAGAAGATGCTGGCATGTTCTGGCCCAAGGGGCAGTTGTGTTGGCTGTGTTGAATTTGCAGTAAGAACTACTTAAGAACTAAAGCAAGCTCTACAGGGTTACCTCAAATTCTCTTTCCCACTCAGTATTTAACTTTCGAGAGACAGCAGCTGCAAATTAATTTCTTGACAAAATCTCTTTACTAAAGCCAGCTTTATTTTCCTCAAACTTGCAAAATATTGTCAGTTCAAGCTAAGTGGGCTAGGGGTTTTTTTAGTGTTTTGGTTTTTTTTTTTTTTTTTTTTCTTCCTGACAGCTGTGTTATAAGTTTTAACTGTTTAGTCTCCTGGCTGTTTAAACTGCTGGTATAAAAAGGAGCAAATTACTCATTCTTTGAAAAACTTTTATTTTATGTTGGAAGGATCATTATTTACTCCTCCTGTTACTGCTGTTTGAGATTAATCTCTGTGGACTGAAAAAGTAGGGGAAAACCTAAAATGTGAGACTGTAGTAGATCAGTAGTAATGTGCCTACATGGGTAATGTTGTATTTGATTTTTAAAAAAAACCACAAAAAATTACTTTGTACAAGTTCTTGATAGCAGTAGTGGAATTTAAAAAAAAAACCAAGAAAACTGTACCAAAAAAAAGAAAAAAAACTCTGACATTGATATAAATCCAGAAACCAGAGTTTTTAGTATAGTGAGGGATCATTTTTTTAAAAAATAGAAGTATGTTTTAGTGGATTTTTGTTTAGCATCTGTTAAAATGTATTTTTTTGAATTCAAATAATCTGCACACTAACATTGATTCTTCTTACTCATTAAAAGATTAGCTGAATAAAGCTGTATTTTAAGCTTAAGTATATCACAAATTTTAACCATAAATTAAAATCAAATTTTTATTTGTTGGTGGTGTTGAGTTAATTAATTTTGGCCTCTGATACCCAAAGATAGTTTGCATCATATGGCTGCATGCATGTAACAAAAAACTGAAGACCCTCCTGCTTTTCTGTCCTGGGATTAGAACAGAGTCAGTGGATATCTTTCTATTTTTAAATTATTTACAAAACTAAGATAGCTCTCTGCTGATGTGTTCTTCTGTTTTCAGACACCAAAGACTCTACTCACTCTTGGATAGGTTTCGCCTTATGGTAGCACCAGACACAGCCAGTCCTTCACCTCTGGTTACCTCACACCCACTAGATGGAGAAGACCAACCAGCTTTAGAGAATGTAGTTCTAGACAAAGTAAGATGATGTTTAGAAAGAGTCACTAAGAGTGCCTTGGTTATTTTTACTGTGCAGTAATGCTCTCAAGATTGTCATATTGTATCTCAAATATAGAACAGTGATTAAGTTCATGTGTGTTGGCTGACTGTTGAACTTAGGATGGATAATTGGCACAAATGCAGATGTTTGTTATATTGACAGTGCTCTGAAAAATTTACCAAGTTTGGTTTCTTTGCTCAGCTTTAATGGAAAGATTTATATACAGTTCAGTAGAGACAGATAAATAATCTTGTTTTCTTGATGTGTTTTACTACAGTTATTGGCTTTATTCATTTGCTGTAAGTTGTTGGCTGTCTCTTGGAAATTAAACATTGCTTGTTCAGTTTCTCCTTCTCAGCTTTAAATTACTTTCAGAGAGCAATCAAGAATAACGAACTTTTTCTGTCTTTCGTGAACTCAGATGTGTTTATTTCCAAGTGAAGTTAAAGGATAAGAGCAAGTCTTGGGGTCTTCTGTGTCTTCTTTTTTTCTAGTTTCTCACATGGTATAAATAATTTCTGCTTTTCATCCCTCCATGTTCTACAGTGATGCGCAGTAATAGGAAACTTATGTAACTGAGATGACAAAAATTATTTGATTAGCTGATAGTCTGGATGAGTGTGAGCAGTCATTGGCTTAGGGGAGATGTTGAGACCTACTGGGACAGCAGGAGAAAATGCTGTGCCCAGAAACCATTTACCCATAGCTTTGTCTTCAAATTACCCCAAAAATCTCCTTTGTCTGTTACTGTAAATTCTAAACAAAAGTAAGTTTTCTATGTTTCCCCCACAACTTCTGCATAGTTCATAGAATCATAGAATATCTTACGTTGGAAGGGACTCATAAGGATCAGTGAGTCCAACTCCCTGCTTCTCACCTAAAAATAAATCCCATGACTAATAGCGTTGTCCAGATGCTCCTTGAACTCTGACAGGTTTAGTTGTGTTCTAATTAATTAATGTCAGCAAATTGATTTGAGTATTTATATATATTTGTAAATATAATACACACAATATATATTTATTATAGTTATAATTGGTATTTATTATATTTATTATAGTTATTGTTTATTTTAATATTTATATTTACTATTTATATCTTATTTTTAATACATAAATATATAAATATTTATTTGAATATTTGAAGAGTTTTCTTCCTTGGCTATAGTATTGGTTTTTCTGTTAATTGTGTGACTACTTAGTATTCCATGCTTTTTTCCTAGATAGTCTGCTCAACTTTAATACAAGTACCTGCACTACATATTAAGATTCACTTTTCCTCATTTCCTGTCCAGTCTTTGTGGAATAGACAACTTGTCACTGAACATCCATTGGTCCAGTTTAAGATGTTCCATTTCCATTCACCAGTTGTTTGCTTTGCTTTTTAATTTGAGGGATTTTTTTTAATATTAATGTAGCCTATGGATGTTTTAGATTCAGTGCTAATGAGCAGTTCTTCCTCTGCCCCCCATATACTGTGTTGTTTTCTGAAAACAAGTATGTAATAAATTTCCTTTTTTGATCATTGAAGGACTGGTATGTGTCACTAGTGCGGTCCCAGTGCTCCATCAAGTCTGACTCGGCACTGCTGGAAGGAGCAGAGCTGGTAAATAGGATTCCTCAGCCTGACCTGAACTCCTTCATGACCAGCAAGGTAACTTCTTTGTTAGAGGCAGAGGATGGAATTAGTTCAGGTGTTCCTATTGGTAGTATTAATAGATTACATTCTGAAGTGTTTACGTTCTTAAATGTAAACACTTCAAATTTGTGTAATACTGATAATATGTACTGATAATACTAATTCACTTAATTTTAGAAACTAAAATAGTAGATATTGGTGTGAAACAGTGGATATCGGTGTCTAGCAGTGTTACTAATAGTAACTTACTAGTAGTGCAGGTTGAGTAGATAGAGTGAAAGCAGAGGTTTATTTATGTACTGCAATCAGAATAATCCAATGTTACCACTTTACATAATCTTGTTTTGCCATACAGTCTCTTCCAAGGTCAGTTGTTTCTGTATCTCTTCAATATCTGTGCTGGATGATTTGCAGTAGGCCAGTAGCAGGCCACAGACAGTAAATCTGGCATAAAGGACAACTTGTATCTAAGAATGTCTTTTGTTCAAATTCTCACCATGGTATTTGCTGCTGGTATGCTGAAATAATAGTGGGGAAACTCTTTCTAAAAAGATAGTTGACTTGTTTGTTTGAAAACTTATTACTTCAAGATTCCTTGTATATATGTTATCTTTTAAGCTTATTCACACATTGTCCTGAAAATTTGGAATAAGCATATCTATTTTTCTTTCCAATATGGAGCCAATGTGGGCTAAACTATATTGTTATACCACAATAGAGCAGAGGTGCTAATAATAAGTTAGTTAATCAGTAAACTGTAAATTTACCATCACATTAGTATCTTAGAATAATACCACCAGAAACTTAGTTTTATTTAAAAAGCAATTTCTTTTTATTTCCTATTTGATTTCAGGAATTCAACCTAAGCTTGTTAGCACCTTGTCTAAGCCTTGGCATGAATGAGATCTCAAGGGACCAGAAGAGCAGCCTCTTTGAAACAGCTCGGAGGGTAACTCTGGATCATGTGTCCTCTGCTGTACAAAACCTTCCAGCCAACCACCAGGTTTTTCAACCACTATTGCCAACTGAGCCATCAGCCTACTGGAAAAAACTAAACGATATCTTTGGTAATAGAAATAATGGTCTTTTAAAGTTTATTCTCTCCTCTGCAAAGATACTTTACACATGTCTTGTGAATACATGAACTTACTATTAAAAAAAAAAAATCAAGATACCTGGCATAAAAGTGCTTATGAAGTAGTTCTGAAAAACATTTATTGAATGGAAAAAAATTCAAACTGCTAGATTTCATCCAGTCTTATTTTATAGGAGATGAGGTGATGTATCAGTCTATGATGACACTTTGTCGTGCACTGGCTCAGTATTTGTTGTTACTCTCAAAACTACCAGCTGGTCTCCGTGTTCCTCCTGACAAAGAGGATGATATCCTGAAATTCGTAGTGATGTCAGTAGAGGTAAGAAACTATACCATAATTAAAGATGTGATGAAATGTTGGGAGAGGGAACAACTCTATCTTAAACTGATCACCACTGAGTAATTTTTGACTGGGGCAATTCTTTTGTCTTAACTAGAAATTTCTTCAGGTTTTTTTGTGTTTGACCTGTGCTAGTAAATCAGATCTGGGTTGTGGGACAAGCACAGCTTTATACAAGGAGAGGTTGATTGATTGATGGAATGCTGCTGGCATTTGGGAGAACGGGTCCTGCACTGATTTTGGGGACACTTTATAAACAGTATATAAATCTCATAATTTTCTTGTACTTAAAATTGTGTTCTCTCAGAAAAAAACCCCAATACTATTTGCTACTAAAACATTATATTTTGCTGAGTTAAGAAAAGGTCACCCTTGGTTAGAAGTTGTTCTGTTGTGAGAATTTGCTGTTAATGGGGAACATCTCTTTTTGTACAGGCACTATCATGGCATTTAGTGCATGACCAGATTCCATTAAGTGTAGATCTTCAAGCTGGTCTGGATTGTTGCTGTCTGACACTACAGCAGCCTAGTCTCTGGAATTTGCTGTCCTCTGCAGCTCATGTGACATATGCTTGCTCCTTAATTAACTGCATCAGATTTATCATAGAAGCAGGTGAGTGCAGTTTGATCAGCTAGGAAAAAAAAATTGTTAATAGATTGCCAGTCATCACTGATCAAATGTTGCATGTCTGGAATATTTCCTTTGAGTCCTTATTAATTGTTTTACAGACTTAGTTTTTACTACTTTAATTTTCCATTTAAAATTTAGTGTTTACTTTTGAACTTGGCAAATGCCTTGGATAAATGCAGTCAAACTTTTGACTGCTGTGTGGTGTTGATTAAAAAATGGAATATGAAATAGGTAATAGCTGTATCATTCAAATATTTTTCTCCAATTCAGTTGCTGTGGAACCTGGTAATCAACTTCTGAGTCCTGAAAGAAAGAAGAATACTTCAAAACCTTTAAGTGAGGGGGAAATTGATTCAAATGTACAGAGTAAGTAAACAGTGAATTTTGCTTCTGCCCTAAACTTTCACTGAAGAAGTATTTTTACTGTCTATTCCTATTTTCCTTTCCATTACTATTATTTTTAACAATGAAGGTTCATCTGAGACCTTATTTGTATTTGGTAAATGTCTATTAAATATAGGTTGCCATATTTTTGACAGGTATAGTTGTTTCTTCTTGAAACTTATACATTAATGCAGATTTTTCTTTTGAGGGATTCTGCTTGCTGTGCAGCGTGCTACAGACTGAGCTTTTTGAAGTGTGGGATTTTAAATTTTTATAATTCCTTTGTTTGTGTCCTTATTATGGCTTTGTCCTTTTAAATTAACATACTCTTTTGTTAAGAATTTTTTGTGTTTCTGTCTTTTAAAATTATTTGTCTTTTGGGTGGATTCATAAAACTGAATTTTTTTCTCTCTCAACAAAGAAACAAAACACATTATTGCAGCATGTGAAATGATAGCTGAGATGGTGGAATGCTTACAGACTGTGTTGTCACTGGGACACAAAAGAAACAGCAGCATCCCTGCATTTCTCACTCCTGTCCTCAAGAACATCATCATCAGTTTAGCAAGGCTGCCTCTAGTGAACAGCTACACCAGAGTACCTCCCTTGGTATGTTTATTATGCTTTGCTTTCAGGACTTAAAAGTTATTGAAGACCTTTGCAAACCAAACATGGTGCTGCATCTCAAGTTCTACAACAGTAGTACTTCAACCTTAAGCTGATTTGATCAATCAGTTTTTCTTTTTGAACACTGAGTAACAAGATGTACAAGGCCATTTCTCTGTTTCTCGGCACTCTGTTTTTGAGGGGATGTCGAAACAGGATTTTTTTGGTTGAAACTTTTGCCCCCTCTCTCATGTAGCAGTGTGCTTTTTCAGGCATCAATAGTATGTGAATTTTCTTCCTTGAGTAATATTTCAGTATCATTTCTGCACAATCTCTAAACTGAAATATGTGACAGGAATTTACTTGATTCTATGTCTAAACTTGGACCATAAAACTGGGTAATTAATTTACAGTGGGAAGTATAATGGAAAAAGCCCTAAAATAAGAAATATGGTGTACATTGTATATAAGTTTTGTTAGATGTGCCATCTTCCTTTGAGTATTCTTCTATTTGGAGAACTACTTTTATTTACTGATGTCTTGTTGCCTTTGAATGGTGCCTGTATTTTTAGAGCTGTAATATAAATACTATATCTGGCTTGGATAATTAAAATTTCACTCTACTTCTTTAGGTCTGGAAATTAGGCTGGTCACCAAAGCCTTTAGGTGACTTTGGCACAGTTTTTCCTGAAATCCCAGTAGAATTTCTTCAAGAAAAGGAAATCTTCAAGGAGTTCATCTATCGCATTAACACACTTGGTATGTACAAAATTCAGTGAATACACTTGGCTCTTACTGAGCATCTTCCTGTGTTTTGAAATTACTGAGTAATTGTATCTGAAACTGTTTGCTTACTTTTGTTCCTTATGTGGGAGACAGTATTTCAGAGCAGGTTAGTAATTGTGCTGCAGTAATTCTTACATTTTTTTCAATGAAGAGAATAAATTACAGAAATAAAACCAAAAGTTATTCCAGCTCAGGGAAATTTCAGTGTGCTCTTGCAGAATGACCATTTGTTTTCTGGAGCATATGCTTGACAACATGTTTGAGAATATTTTGTTCCCCCCCAACTTTTTTCTATTAATGCATAGTAGAAAGTTCTGTGATAAGATACCTTTGTATCAGCTCAGATGTTTGGATTGGACTAGAAAATCTTGAAGGAATCCTTCCAACCCAACCCAGAGTATTCTATGAGTGTCTTAGCACAGTGTTTCCAGTTCTCTCCACCTTCTTGGAGCTGAAGGAGAGAGGCTGCAGTGTTCTCTGCCATTCCCATCCACATCTATTAGATCACAGAATCCCAGAATAAGCTGAATTGTAAGGAACCCACGAAGATCATTGAGTCCCATCCTGGCCCTCCACAGCACCATCCCCAAGGGACACACCATAGGCCTGAGAGTATTGTCCAAACACTTATTCAAATCTATCAGGCTTGGTGCTGTGACCACTTCCCTGGGGAGCCTGTTCCATTACAGAGTGGTATGAAAGTTAATCTGTAGAAATAGTGTATCTTTTTTCATGCTGTTCCTTGTTTAACTTTGTATTGAGACATAAATGGCTCTGGGTGTTTCCATAGGATGGATCAGCCGTACTCAGTTTGAAGAGACTTGGGCTACTTTGCTTGGTGTGCTCGTAACTCAGCCCATTGTGATGGACCAAGAGGAGAACCAGCAAGAGGTAATATCACTCATTGTATTTTTAAATGAAATTTTACTTAAACCAAGAGAAGTGTTTCTATTAATACAACTGTGAAGCAGAAAAGAAGTGGCTAACACTAAGGAATTTTTTTCTGCTTTGTATTTCCTTTTTCTCATACCCTGCTGAGTTCAGACACATCCATCTTCTGGCTTAGAGCCTCTGCAAGCATGCAAACAGTGAGGAAAAAATTAATGAACCTGTTTCAACTCTTTATTAGTACATCACTCAACACAGGGTTTTTTTTTTTTGGTTTTTTTTTTTTGGTTTCATTTTTGGTTTTTTTGGGTTTTTTTTGTAAGATTCATGACTACAATTTAATTGACCTGAAGATGCATGTTCATGTGTCTTTCTCCCACTTGGAGACTGTATATTGCATGTCTGGGCTTCTAGCTTAGGGAAATGTTCAAAATTCAATGGAGAACATTTGGGGATCAGAGCTGAAGAAATTTATAGCAGAATTTGTGTCCAATTTATATACCAAATGATATGTATTTATATACCAATTCCTATACCAAATATTTCTGTCTAAAGAGCGTCACCAAAACTGAGGCTGACGGAGCTGGGGTTGTTTAGTCTCAGGAAGAGAAGGCTCAGGGGGATCCTCATCACTCTCCACAACTACCTGGAAGGAGAGTGTAGCCAGGTGGGGCTTGGTCTCATCTGCAATCTCTCAAGTGAACTCCATAAGCTGCACTAGGGGAGGTTCAGATTGGATATTAGAAAAAGAATTTTCCCTGAAAGAGGGGTTAGACTTTGGAATAAGTTTCCCAGGGAGGTGGTGGAGTCACTGTCTTTGAAAATGTTCAGTAGGGGTCTGGATGTGTCACTTGGGGATATGGCCCAGGGGTGACTATGGTGGTGCTGGATTAATGGTTGTACTGGATGGTCTCTGAAGGTCTCTTCCAACCTTGATGGTTCTGTGAAAAGTCAAGGTGAGAATGCACTTGGCTATCACAAAAGAGATTTTCTCTCTTCAGCTGTCTTAATCTGCTAGCAAACTGATTTTACTAGGTTCTAGTTCTTTGACCTGAAAGGTTATTTTCCTGGGCTTGTTCATGGTCCTGATGGTAGGTGCAGAGCCTAAAGCAGTTTGAAGAATTCAGAGGACAAACTGTGGGACAAAGTGGTTTGTTTCCTTTGCTTCCTAAGTGTCAGACTGCAAAAAGGAATAGGGAATCATCATCTCTCTTCCCTGGGTTAGCATCTGCCCTGTTAGTTATACAGGCTTGGACACCTTGACTTGACTGTTTCCTGCATAATGGCCATGTTAGGTCAGACTTAGGGCCATCTAGCTATTGCTTGTTCCTTCTGTCATGTAGAGAGTGTTTGTGGAACAAGAATAACAGTGCTCCCTTGCTTTCCAAGGCAGACCAGTATGTTCAAAATTGCAAATATTTAAGTGCAGCTGTAAATTTCAGTACATTACTATTTTCTGAAATAAAAATGAATTTTTTTGAAAAGTTGAACATAGGTTACCTTCTTCTAAAAAGGATCAGACACTTCTGTGGTCTGGTGGTTTATTTCAACAAGTAACTAATGGGTAGCTGGAAAGAAGGAGGCTAAACACTTTTTAATAAGTTCCAAAGTGGACATCTTGGGGTTTTAATGTTGTTGGGATGAGAGAGGATGCATGCAGCATGATGAGAAGGAAAGATGTGTTGCTGCTGCAGTCAGTGCTTTGTGTGCATTGTTTATGTCACATAGGTTTCTGTATGGGAAGAAGAGTGGATGTCAGCCTTATTAATAATAATTTAGTGAAACCTGACAAACTGATATTCAGAGCTTTGGGAATTTTTTTTTTTTTTTTTTTTAAACAATTGAAATGACAGTGAATTCATTTTACAGGAAGATACAGAGAGGACCCAAATCAATGTTCTTGCAGTACAAGCCATAACCTCCCTGGTGCTGAGTGCAATGACCATACCTGTTGCAGGCAATCCAGCAGTCAGCTGTTTGGAGCAGCAGCCCCGCAACAAAGCTTTAAAAGCTCTGGACACAAGGTATTTGTTTTCACTTGTTCTCAAATGCATAAAACTTGTGGTTAATACATAATGACAGTTGCTTAGTCTATTAGCAAAAATATGTGTGGATTGTATTTTCTAAGTAAGAGTGTATGTGGATGGATTTGTTTACATAGAAGTTGCATGGATTTAACATTGTGAACCTGCTGATTAAAAGATTATCTGAAAAAGATAGCATCTTAATAAAATCTAGTAAACAATGTGCAGAATATATTTTTCAACATTTTCATTTCCCTGGTACTGAAAATAAGCATAGACACATAACATTACAGAGTAAACTAGACTTGTACAAAACTATTAAAGGAAAAAGTCTGCTAAAATTGATTTCTCTTGGGCTTTTAGGTTTGGAAGGAAGCTAAGTGTTATCAGGGGAATTGTTGAACAGGAAATCCAGGCAATGGTGTCTAAGAGAGATAATATTGCTACTCATCACTTATACCAAGCTTGGGACCCTGTTCCATCACTTTCTCCTGCTACTACAGGTAAGTGCTTCTTTGTGGGGGAGAAGGGGGCAGTGAATTTCTTTCACATTTAAAAAGTGGAAAAGGTACTCTCAGAAAAATTTGAAATCCAGTTTGTGGGAAATGAAGCCATTTTTGTGTGTGCTTTGTTATGCACTTCTTAAAAATTCGTCTTGTCTTTCGTTACAGGTGCTCTTATCAGCCATGAAAAACTCTTACTGCAGATCAATACTGAACGAGAAATAGGAGATATGGATTATAAATTGGGACAGGTTTGTTAAAAACTCAATTTTAAATTTGATTTTTATTATATTTCTTCCAGTTCTGAAAAATTAGTTAAGCATTGCTTGACATCAAATAGAAACTGGACAGGTCATAACTGGGTGTCTGTGTCTCCTCAGCCAGAAGACTGTGTGCTCCCTGTCATTTCAATGAAGATCCGTTTGGTTTCTAAGATTTTTCTAGGCTGACTATTGGGGTGTTAAATGCACTTCTTTGCTGTTTGTTTTTCTCTCTTGTGTGTGTTGCAAGGTCTCTATACACTCCATATGGTTAGGAAATAATATCACTCCACTGAGAGAAGAAGAGTGGGGTGAGGATGAAGAAGATGAGAACGATGTACCTGCTCCTTCCTCACCACCAACCTCTCCTATCAACACCAGGTATCTATGTTTTTTGTCTCTTCTCTCTTTTGAGTCTTAGATAAGGTTTTATTTCTTCATGTTGAGTTCAATAAGCTGGGTTTATAAATTGGATGCTGGTAAATAACTCTATTATTTCAATTCAAGCCTTTTAGCAGGGCGTCAGAAGCTATTTTAACACTTGTTTATTGTTCCTTGCAGGAAACACCGGGCTGGTGTAGATATCCATTCTTGTTCTCAGTTCTTGCTGGAACTGTACAGTCAGTGGATATTGCCATCCAACCCCAGCAAGAGAACACCAGTCATTTTGATCAGTGAAGTGGTGCGATCAGTAAGTCTGAATTATTATTCAGAGTTGTAATTGAGTTTATGTTACCAAGTGTTGAAAGCTAAGCAGCATTTATAAAGCATCTTTTAATGTATGGAACACACAGAATTTTCTTGGCAGTGCTACTCTGTGGGCAGTACAGAAACATAACTTGAGCAACTACAGCATTATACTGATCTAAGCTATATAAACAATCTGCGTTGTGTATTCTGCTGCTACATTACAAATAATTTATTGTTACTTAATGTCAGTTGATACTTTACTTGCCTGCTTGCTAAAGCAAGATTTGCTTATCCTATCCCTTTGTAAGAAAATGAAGATGGAACAACAATGTATTTGAGAATTAAGTTGATTATTAAGTATAGAAGCAAAACTAGAGGACACAGGTGTGGAATGTATCTTTACAGCCATTATTCACTATCGTTCTTATGACTTAAAATGAAACTGTCCTTGCAAGAGAAGTATGTGTTGTGTGTTTTGGGATGGTTTAGTACATTGTAAATAGCAATGTTTGTTCGTGTCCCAGAGTTACTTAATATAGTGGCTTTGATTTTGTAAACCTTTTGGTAAAAAGGACCTCTAGGAGGTCATTATTATCCGAGATGAATGGTGGAACTAACTCTGGACAACAATAGTTAATAGTTATTTCAGACCCTTGAGTAAATGTGTACACATTTAATAGATCAGTTGAGGAATCTTTTGCTCACAATTATAACAGAAAGGAATCAATTTTTGGCTGTCTGCTTATGGGATTTTTTTTATATTCTATTCTAATTTCTGTACAGCTTCTGGCAGTGTCAGACTTATTTACAGAAAGGAATCAGTTTGAGATGATGTACACAACACTGACAGAGCTGCGAAAGGTGCATCCATCAGAAGATGAGATTCTTGTACAGTATTTGATACCAGCTACTTGTAAAGCTGCTGCTGTTCTTGGAATGGTAAGAAAGTCTCAGAAAGCTTATTGCAAATTCATGAGTGTCTAGGTTAACTCAGTTTCTGCTGCAAAACCTGGTGTACTTGGTAAGGGTGGTGTGTCTCTTAAGAATATCTGATCTGCATGGCTCTAAGAAGTAACAGGGTGTGTATTCTGGTCTTTCACCATTTGCACACATTATTATCTCCAATTGTCCTGTATTTAAACAGAAAGGTTGTTTGCTTTGATATTTTTTTTGAGGTTTGAGCATAATTTAATGTGCTTTTTGATTTATCTTACTCAGTTCAGTGTTGCCTTTGCCGTGGACTCCTCATTTGTTACATTTCAGGCCAAAATTAAGGACTTGTGGAACAGCTTTTGCTAGATTTATATTACTGGTGAATGGCTGTAATCTCATGGGAGGCTGGGGCAGTGCATGTGATGAATATATAGCCTCAGATAGTCAGATATCCCTTTTCTTTCCCTCACTCTTCCCTCCACTGCATCATTCTTTTTTGAAATGTGTAGACCAGAAGTACTTTACAGTGAACATTTCAGAGTGGAATTACTTAGGAAAAAAAAATTAAAAATCATTTTGGAAGGAGTTAGCAATTCTAGAAACTCTGAGACTAATATAAAGCTATATGGGTAATAGTGGTAAAAGAAATTCTGAAAGGCTTTTAGGGTGGGGCTTCCAGTAGCTATTGCAGCAGCAACTGTGCAAGGGAAGGCTGGGAAGGTGATGGCAAACATACAGAAACAGTTTTAGAAATCAGCTTATTCTGACTAGGCTGTCATTTCCCACTCAGTGAGCTAATAACACCTTCTCACAAACAAACAGCTGAATATAACAGCTTGGTGGGACTTAAAACACAAGAAGTTGATTCCATCAAGAGTTGCTTGTTGTTCTGTGCTCAGTTGTGTAGAAAATCTGCTTAAAAAGAGCAACTAGAGAGCAGACACTGTTTCAAACTGGCCTGTATCTCAGATACTTCATGAGTGAAGGGACAAGGTAAAGGAAGTAATTTCTACAAATCACTTAGTAAGGAAAAGACTTTTCATAACAAAAATTCAGAATAGATTTTGGATATTCCAGTAAGTTGTGGTATTTCATAACAGGGAGTGAAGTATCTGATCCCAGCTTGACCTGTGAATACGGAACATAAAACTGTGGAATCATTTAGGTTGGAAAAGACCCTTAAGATCCTTGAGTCCAGCCATTGACCTAACTAAACCATTTCCTTAAGGAGGCTCAGGGGGGACCTTATGACCCTCTACAACTTCTTGAAAGATTATAGCCAAGTAAGGGTCAGTCTCTTCTCTCAGGTGACAGGACAAGAGGAAATGGCTTCAGGTTGTGCCAGAGGAGGTTTGGGTTATTAGGAAGAATTTCTTCACTGAAAGGGTGGTTAAGCACTGGAACAGGTTGCACAGGGAAGTACTAGAGTCACCATCCCTGGAGGAGTTCAAGAAATGACTGGAGGTGGCACTCAGTGCTGTGGTTTAGTTGATGGTGGTGCTCAGTCAAAGGCTCGGTCCATGACCTTGGAGGTCTTTTCCAGCTTTAATGATCCTGTGAAGTACAGGGTGACAATCACTGCCCTGGTCCTGCTGGCCACACTATTGCTGACACAGGCCAGGTGCCATTGTCCTTCTTGGCCACCTGGGCACATCTGGCTCATGTTCAGCCACTCTCAACCAGCACCCCCAGATCTTTTTCTACTGGGCCCTTTCCACTCAGCCCCAGCCTGCAGCACTGCAGGGGTTGTTGTGACCCAGGGGCAGGACCCAGCACTTGGCCGTGTTGAACCTCAGATGTCAACATTCCTGCCCAGCTGAGAGTACACTTGATTCCCTCATCCAGATCACAGGATTGGTGGAGGGAAGGATGTGTAGGTCTGAGTACCAGTGGTCTCAGAGAACAAATAAATGGAATGATGTGCTATGAGTTGAGTAGACAGAGAGTAGATGGCAGGGTATAGTTGTCTGGTGCCAGTCTGTTTCAGATGGAACCATCCTTTGTGCTTAGCTGGAAGGCCAGAAAATTTCAGTCATTCAAATCCTGTATTCTTAATAGCACATACTATTTACTGAGCTAATCCTTATCTTGTTTGGGTTTTTTTTTATTTTAAATTGTGATAACTTTGTACAAGTAAAGTAGCATCAATTTCCTAATTAATCTGCAACTCATCTCTTGTCTGATGGTATCAGTCTCGTGAGATTTATTCAAAATAGTTTGAGCCAGGGCCTGGTTTATTCCCTATTTCCTGCTCTTTAATTTGTTCCAAGTATTTCTAAGTGGCAGGACTTGCCAGTCTTTAAACCAGTGTTGACTTCTAATGAATACTCTTGTTGGATGTATTAGGATAAAGCTGTGGCTGAACCAGTAAGTCGGCTGCTGGAATCAACCCTGAGAAGCACCCACATGCCAAGTCGGATTGGAGCTCTGCATGGAATCCTTTATATCCTTGAGTGTGACTTGCTTGACGAGACAGCAAAGCAACTCATTCCAATTATCAGCGAGTATCTGCTCTCCAATTTGAGAGGAGTAGCACAGTAAGACTCTTCTCCCTTTCCCCCTGGCTCCTAACTGTTGCATGTTTATGTGTGAACAAAAGGGCTCTCTGTTGTTGGCAGTTGCCAGTACATTTTAGAGCAGGCTGTTGTATCAAGCAGGTTTTGGCATTTTCATTGAAAATATCATCCAATTTTAGGTTTAATTTGATATTTGAGGGTGAGAAAACTGTTTGATAGTACAGGCTTTTGTGTCTTTAGTAAACTGTGTTACTTAAACCTCATTTTTCTGTCATTTTCATGATAATCAATGTTCTTATGGCATCTCAGCAAGACTTTCTGTGATTTTAAAAAGGGCTCACGTTTCATGTGCAAGAATACTTTGTATTTCTAGAAATCATCTATAGTGTCTCTGTTTGCAACCTAAACAACATTGGTGTGACCAGTAGTGTTTTTGCTCATTTGCAGTTGTGTGAATATCCATAACCAAGAGCACATTTTGGTCATGTGTGCAGCTGCTTTCTATTTGATTGAGAATTACCCACTTGATGTAGGGCCTGAGTTCTCTGCAGGAATTATACAGGTATGTTGTGATGCCTCCAGTCAGGGGTGGGTGTGTAACCTGAGATCACCACATGGCTGCCTTTAACACTTGTTAAACTTGGATACTGAGGTGTAGGTATGCTTTTGGGTTTAGTTTCATCAGTTTTTGTTAATACCTGATGCTATTCCATACTGTTGTGGTATGGTGCTAGAAGATGACCTAAATACACCTCAAACCAAGTAGTTGGCTTTTCTGCTTTTTTTCAGATGTGTGGCGTCATGGTGTCTGGTAGTGATGAATCAACACCATCCATTATTTATCACTGTGTCCTGAGAGGGTTGGAACGACTTCTTCTTTCAGAGCAGCTTTCCAGGCTGGACAGTGAGTCGCTGGTTAAACTGAGTGTTGACAGGGTAAATGTGCAGAGCCCCCACAGAGCAATGGCAGCCCTTGGATTAATGCTGACTTGCATGTACACAGGTATTCACTTTTTTTATACTTCTGATGTGCTAGCAGACTGGCTTACTAACAGTGCTAATTTTCTTAATTTTTTCTTGTGACCTAAAGTAAAAGAAGTGTATTTTAACATCCACAGTGAACTTGTAACAAATTATTTTGGTTTAGGAAAGGAAAAAATCAGTCCCAGCCGTATCCCAGATGCAAATCCTGGTGCTCCTGACAGTGAATCTGTGATCGTCGCTATGGAACGAGTGTCTGTCCTTTTTGATAGGTAAGAGGACAAAATGTGTAAATGGGGCTCTGGGAGGGAAATAATTGTGTTTGTCACTGTGTGGTCACTTCTCTATTTGGCAGTTCTTACAGTTAATTAATGAGGTTTCTCTACTTATTATTGCTTAAAAGTTACACTCCTGGTATATACAGTAACACTGATGGAATTGCTGAAGGCAGCAGAAATGTGCAGGAATGTAAATGAAAACCAGACATGTCCTAACTGATACTGTGTGTTGCACAAACCATAATACTTCACGAATGTATTTCCAGCTCCCTTCAGGTCAAACTCTCAAGTGCTTTTCAGGATGTCTTCTACATAATCACGGATATAAATCCAGTTTACAGGAAATAAACTTTCAAACTATCCTAGGAGTTTGAAATTTTTCCCCCCTTCCCTGCCCCCCAAGAGTTGTTCTTTCTGAGGCTGTTAAATAATTGCAGTGGAAGGGTACAGTAAAACTTCTGTATTCACATGGAACTCATTAATGGGAACATTGCAAAACCCCTGTTTTGATCTGACAATCTCAAGCTGTCTTGAGTGAGTAAATAGCATGTTAAATTTTGTGTAGTAGTTTGTGGGTAATGGTTTACATTTTTTAAAGTGTTCAGTGGTTTTTCCATAAACTGGAGGAGGGTTTTGCTTCTGCACTTGGTGAGAACAGAACTAGAGCAGTGCTTGAGTGTTTTTGAATATATCACTCTAAAGAGCTAGCAAAACAAATGTGACTACTACAAGCAAAAAAAAACCTTTTGCAGGGAAGAATCACATGATGGTAACTTGATCTTGACACATCAACAGATGCAGCCTTTATTAGAAACTTTCCAATTAGCGTTATTTAAACAAAATTGTTTGTAGGTGGGCATATCTTTTCCCCACTTTGCACAGCAACACAGCTTGCTTTTCTTGTTTGATATGTTGGTCATTCTGTTCTTGAATAAAAAAAGCCAAGATGTTATGAATGAAAACTTCTGCTTATAAATGGTCTTTTCTCTGATAACTAGGAGGAGTGATCTCCCTGTCCTTTTTTGTTCTTGTTTAGTTTTTTCAGCATTCCTCTTGGCAAGTCTCATCTCTGATGTAATTGCAGACCTTCAAAAAATGTGCCTATTTAAAAAAGAAAAGGGGAAAGTGTGGGGTAAGGACACACCTGTAACAGCTTCTGACAGCTTTGATAGATCTCTTTAGGTAGTCTGTTACTAAGATTACATGAAGATTTGGATTCGTCAGTGCTGAGAACTTGCCTACTCAGAGATGAAAGTAAAATGTTATGTATTGGAATTCAGTCATAAAGTATTTAATTTTTTGTTATTTTCAGGATCAGGAAGGGGTTTCCTTTTGAAGCTCGAGTAGTGGCTCGGATTCTTCCACAGTTCCTTGATGATTTCTTCCCCCCACAAGATGTAATGAACAAAGTCATTGGGGAGTTTCTGTCCAATCAACAGCCATACCCACAATTCATGGCAACAGTAGTTTATAAGGTAGTATTGGTACATTTATTTTTCTTAAATGTTTCAGAAGATTTCTAAATAATTGACAGCTCAGCTGAGGGGCCATATGCCACTTCTGTTAGATCTAGATTCAGTCACAGTGGTTGAGCTGTTCTGCTATGAGCTTTGGCTTCCAGGCAGCATTGAGGGCTAGAATTGCCATGTCACCTAGATGCCAAAGCTCACAGCAGGACAGTTCAGTCACTGATAATGAGAAAATAAAGAGAAAATTAGTGGTTGTGGTTCTGGTGCTCAGATTCTAGATCTGAGGGAGCCATCAGCTTGTGAACCCAACAGGCAGCCCTGTGGCCTCAGCTGGGCTTCTGGGCTTTTGGCTCTTCAGCACCTACTGGACTTGTGCATCACAGGAGAATGCATGTGCCCAGCACATGTGATCTGTAAAAAACAGGGACACCACACAAGTTGTATATTTCTGTAGGATTACTTCAGTTTGGCACATTTGTCATGAGTCCAGTTCACTAATTCATTAGACTGAGTTGTCTCCAGGAATCCGGTTTGTGATCCTCAGAGCTTTGTAGCCAGAGGGAATCTTTACAAGAGAAACTGTGCCTTTTCCCATATCCATCCACCCTGTCTTTATTCCTGTGTACAATATTTTGCAGGTGTTCCAGACACTGCATAGCACTGGACAATCCTCGATGGTCCGTGACTGGGTGATGCTCTCTCTCTCTAATTTCACACAAAGAACACCTGTGGCAATGGCAATGTGGAGTCTTTCCTGTTTTTTTGTCAGTGCTTCCACCAGTCAATGGATTTCAGCAATGTATCCTAAAAAGATTGAATGTGTGCCATTTCTGGGTAATTACAGTGTAAAGCCTTGAAGGATAAGAGTGCAAGTGTAAGACACACAAAAGGCAGTTTTACTGCAGATAGTAATGGTGTATATTGCTTTTTGCTGTTGGTAGCTTGGGTTTGTGGGGAAAAAAGAGAACGTTTAAACAGATTATGAGACCAGTTATCTAAAACTACTGCTTTAAGATCAATTCCTTTTGACTATGCAGGATGATTTGAAAAGTCCTTACTTTGAAGGACTTTTTAAAAGCTTCACCAAGATAGTATTGCTGTGACCTTTAAAAGCTTTGCTGTATTCCTTCTGCTAGATAAAATATATTGAAAAAAATTAAAGAAGCTAACAAACTCAAAATCAAAAGAATTATCCTCTATATACAAACTGTATTTTGCAGTTATCCCCCTGGCTGTGCACTGCAGTAATAGTGAGCTTTGGCAATGGAATGGCATTGGCCAAATAAATTTGAACAGACAAAAAAAATAATACATATATAGGTGATATTAGTGCTGGGTTTATTTAAAAAACAAGTAAACAAACCCCTGAAACAAACATAAAAATAACTGGTGCATTTTGTGACCAGACAAAAAAGTGGCCATTTGTCATGTTTGAAACGTCCTAATGACTCTTAATCACAGCAGTGCTCTTTGGCTCTCAGCAGTTGCTGATTGCATTGTTTGCTCCAATGGATAAAGAAAACTACTGCTAGCATGAAATTAATTTCTGAGGATAAGAAATTGTGTGATGTTAATGAAGAAATAGGGTTTATGTAGTAGCAGTTAATTGCCAGATGACAGTCTTTTGCACTTGAACATCGTTGGTGAGCTTAAGAATAAACTGTTTTAATGGTGAACAGTGTTTAAACTGCTAAACCAAAAGAGGAACAACTTCTGTCATTTTATGGCCTTAACTTCTATTTCAGTCTTCCACATATTATCAGCAGAATGGGAAAATCAGAGCAAGTGGATGTTAACATCTTCTGTTTGGTGGCCATAGACTTCTACCGACACCAGATCGATGAGGAGCTGGATCGGAGAGCGTTCCAGTCGGTGTTTGAGGTGGTGGCATCTCCAGGAACCCCATACCATCGCCTGCTGACCTGTTTGCAGAATGTCCACAAGGTCACAGCATGTTGAACATGCTGACGTGTGGTGGAACTGCATGACTAGTGTTGGAATACGGATTAAGAGGAATGCAAGATCAAGAAAATACCTGGGGTTGTATTTGTGATAATTACGGACCTGTCAGTTTTTCTTCCAGCATGCATGGACAAGTGCTCTGCAGCACTGGAAATCACCTGAGAAGTCAAGTGTAGTTGTTGTTGACACCACGTACCTCTAAGTGGAATGAAGTATGTCAGTGTTTTTCAAGTGATGTTGGGGACTAACGTGAGCCACACACCCTAGCTGTAAAATATGAGCTAGTACCACATGCAGGGTAGCTGGTGTTCCTCTTCTTCCCAAGATGCAGCTGAAGCCACTGTGGTGCAGCCAGTAAGACACTGACTGACTGTTATTGCAACCTGCAGTCATTAGCCAACTTCATAGTTTTATGTACCTGTATATACTGTTGCGTAGTACAGAATAGAATTTGTTTCCTAATGTCTCTCCCAAACCAGGAAAAGAGAAAATGGCTTTTATGATTTACACTTCCAGCATGTAATTTCTCTCTCTGGACTTTCTGATATCCAGTGGTGTATGTGTTGGTGATACCAGAGATATAGTGCACATACGTAACCACACGTTTTTCTTTTTTCTTCTCAGGATTTCAAATTTGAGTACAGTCTATCAGTGAAAGAAATTTTAACTTAAATATTTCTATATTATGTACAGTATGTAAAATTGTAAGATGTGTGGTGCATGAGCTGTGCTGTAATTGGAGATGAACAAAAGCCATGCTACTGAATGTCTTGACATCTGTATTGTCCTCATTTTTTTTTCTCGTGCTTGAATTCATGTTCCTATTGGAAATCCATCTTAATGTACAGATTACATCTTGTTTTGCATCTCACTTTTTCTTAAAGTGCTTTAAAACTGGAATATGTTGATTAATTTGTCTTGAGAAACTGTACTAAGGAGGCATTCTTGTGATCCACTTTACTGTAGCTTCTTTTGAATTCCTTAATTTTGAGACATAATGGTAAGAAAAGAGGACTAGTCACTCTGGATCAAACTTTAGATACTTAAGCAACTGCTCTTACTTGCTGCACAGCATTTTAAGAGACAAAATGGTGCAAGCTCCCCAGTAGTCAACAAACATTTGACCTTTCCTAACTGAGACCATGGAGTCATCTGGACCACTCTCATGTAAACAAATATGTGGTAGCAGTAAAGAGTCAGAAGGCTGCTGTGGTCTACTTTGGGACTGGCTAAAGTGTTAGATTACACAACCTCTTTTATTACCTGTTGTATCCATAATGCTTTACACACACAAATATCCATGAATTTCAGGACACTACACAAGGCCAGATTTAGCTTTACTCACCACCCAGGGAATGCCATTGATTCTTAAGCTTTACATGAGGAAATCTAGCACAGCCTTTGTCTTTAGTTGTATTTAAGTCTTTCATTATAGAGAAATGATACCTTGGTTCTCAGTCAGATCCTACATTTAACCTCTCTTCATTTTTTATCACACCTTTTGGTGACACTTGGAAAAATGAGATAGTGTTGTCAGGAGGAGCATGTACTGTATGTATTTCTGTATATAATGTATATGTTGAAATTATACACGTGACAACATTTAATGTATACAGATATGTATATTTGTATTTATTAAACCCATGTATTTAAACTAATTCCAATCTAGACCAAAAATTGTTGCTTCTGCCCTTAAATCTATTACAAAGGAGTTGTCCACTGGTGTCGCTTCCTTGTAGAAACTGGTAGAGGAAATTGATAGTATGGGCAGTAGAAACAACTGTAGATGTTGCTGTATTTAGCTCTCTACAGGTCTTATTATCTAGAGTAGTTATTTCTGTCCTTAGTTGGGTTACTCCTCTTTGGGCCACAGCACTGTGGTGATTTTTGAAAGAAACTGAACAGGATTTCAGAAAAAGGCTTAATAAAATAGATACTGTTTGAAAGTTTTTGAGTTGTATTGGAAATTATCCTAATTCTGATAAAAGTCAAATTCCAGGCAGTGAGATCTAATGCCCTGTGTTTGCATTAAGGGGTAGTATAGATCACTCTTCCCTTTTGTAATCACCAATAATCGTTTTGTACTGTAAACCCACACACCAGTCAGTTTTTGTATGATATGTAGTTTAAGTGAAGATATTTTTGTAAGCTATTTTCCAGAATTTAAAATAGATTTTAATATATTTTTTAAGCATCAGGTTAGTCAAATTTTCACCATATAACACAGTATATGTTGTGTTATGAAACTGTTAAATTCTTCATAATTTTAAGCTCCTCATGATTAACACAGACCAGCTGGTTACTTTACCTTGGGATCATGGGAGCTAGACCCTTTATGAAACTTTTCAAACCAGCTTGGGACTTGCTGTAGAATCATTCAAGCCAGTGAAGAAATACATTGAATTAAACAGTCAGCACAGCTGGGTGAAAAACATTAGATGTGACAGACTCCCATTCCTCAAATGCCAGCCTTAGAGCAAATATTTGCATTACCTGTTTCAAGACAAGCTCTAGAGCTGATGCACTCAGTTGTAACCTGACACAGATTCACTGGTAGTAACAATTTCATCTGTTTTAACCTGTCTTGGAGATTTGCTGTAGTATATACCTCCTGTAATGTGTCCTAAGTGTCTAAAGAAGGGCACCTCCTCTTAGGAAATTCTCTGTGACCTGAAGGAGTTGTAGCTTAAAGGTCTTCCTAGTGTGGGAGCACACTGCAGTAGTGCTTCAGTTCAGACATTTCACTGCAGCACACTTTTCTGTCTCCTTCCTTAGACATTCTTTCCACACCCTCATTTCTTTTGGAATGAAATCATACTGAAAATCACTCCTGTCTGCTTTTAGTGACACGAGCCACGAGGTGTGCCATAGAGGCAGTAACAGCACAACAGTGGCTAGTCAGGGATTCTGATGCTGGATTTAAAGGAAATAAAAATACTGCTTGTCCTTTGTGATTGTCTGTATGCAAGATTTTATTTCACAGAGTGTTTTTAACTTGCTGTAAACAGAAAGCTAATTCTGAAAATCAGGCTGTTCATTTTTTCATTGAGATCAGGGTAGAAATGTGCTTGGTCTTAAGACATAGATTTGGTGTCCTGGGTAAACAAAGCAGACAGCATCTTTAATGTGCTTTGCAGTGAAAGTGGCTTCTTTGCAGCCTTACAAGATGAGAGGTATGGCATGACTGGGAGCATACTTGAGACAGATTAATGTTTAAAACTTCAGTTACAATTCAGTTGTCAAAGAAACTACATTACTAAACTTATAACATGGCCCTCCCCTAAGAACACTCTATGCCAGCCAACTTGTTAGCTTTTGGACCAGCTACCCACTGGCCCATTAAATAAAGTTTGCTTTGTGTTTCATTTCAGCAGCCCTCTCCATTGCACTGAGTGCAAGAGTGAGGAGTTGCAAACGACAGCTTGTTGTAAAACGGTTCTTATTTGCAGGATTCAAAGTACTTTCTTTACTATTTATGTTGTTTTCCAGTTGCAATTGAATGTGAGTTTGTTTAAATCTTCTCTAAAGTGTATACTCAGATGTCATTTCTTGCCTAAAGTAAATGATTGTATGTTACTTTTGCTTTGGTAGGAATGCCTTCTTAGCACCAAGACATTGCTTGTTTTTTAACCACCAGCAGCATTCTGAAAGCACTGAGTAATGAGTGAAGAGATTTAGGTCAAATGAAGGGGGGAACAAGTGGAACCTTTTGGGTTAAAAGTAATTTGTCGATATTTGGTAGATTTGCCTTAAGAGCATTCTGTCTTGTCATTCTCCTTTTTCAATGGCTGTTAACTATATAGCAGATAAGGAGGTTGTGTCAAAACACTGCAGACAGTTCTCCAAGAGCAGCAGACCTGGTTTGTCTTAAGATTTTGTGGATCTGTCAGGGCTGAGCATTTATACTTCCATAATAAAAGAAATTTTAGGGTATAATGAGCAATAAATAATAGCAATAAGCAGTTTAATTAAATTCAGTCATTCAGGATCTTACCCAGTGGTTGAAAGGGATAGGAGAAGAAAGGGAACTGATTGAGTACATTCATTGTGTAAATCAGACTTTTTCCATGTACAATCCCAACTAAACTTTTTACTAAAGTAAATTGAGTGACAATGGTAGGTGCTTTCCTCTTTTAAAATAGTTTTGGTTATAAGGACACAATTGATGAAAGTTACAAGAGGGCAAAATACTTTGATAATTTTTAAGTAGTTTAAGTATTTTAAAGTGAAAACAAGCTGCTGTAAAAACTAGAGTAAGCAATGTAGCAAACTTTTGGAGAAATTATGTTAATTTAACTGAATACAGAGATTTTGGGTGAACTCTTTGTGCATGCTACCTAAGTATCCATTTAAAAATCTTGAGAATCCCACAGTCATACCCAGGAGAGCTTCTACTGTATATCAAGTTTTAGCTGCATTCAGATAACTGGGTATAAATGCTGCAGAGCATTTGTAAAGCATGTGCTGCTTTTGTCATGTCCATTTTGTGTGAGCTTATCATTGCCATCAGTCTGTGTATACACACCATCAAGCTGGATAAACTTGACAAGGATAAGGTAACGCACCCTGTGGTGGGGTATAGCTTGAGGGCAATGATGAGCAAAAGCTTGGAGCCCCAATCTGAAAAGCGATTGTACTCAAGGGAAAAGGACAGCATATAATTTTAGCTGTATGTTTAAGTTTAAAAAAAAAATGCTGAAAATACTGCACATTGAAACTAAAAGAGAAAATAAAATGCAACTATTACTGTAAGCGATTTTTCTCTGGTTATTTAAAAAAAGGCCTTGATGTATTCTTACTAGAGTTTTTCCCCAGTATCTCTTCTTTTCAGCAACTATCAAATACTGAGTATAATTAAGATATGCAAGAATACTTGAACTCTCTGAAAATGTAGCTATGCTGCACAATCACTGTGCTGTTTTGCAATTAACCAAGAACTATCACAGTTGAGCTTTTAATTGTATCTAATAGTCATGCTTGCCAAAACTTCTCTGGGATTCTAGATGAGATCAGAAAAGGCAAATTTTAAGTGTACAGCTGTATTTGTGAATGAGAGTGTATTTATCCACAGCAGTCCTGGGGAGGGATAATGTTACACAGGAGAAGAAATGGTTTAACTTGCCGAAGGTTGGTTTCCCAGCTGTTGGGTTTGCATCTTAAAAGAAATTTCTGGGTGGTCCTGCGGCTGAACACTGGAGGATCTCTTGCAATACTCAACGGCTCAGGGACATCTTGTTTTGATTAACTTTGCAGCACTTGGCTGTTCTCTGGAAACTCTGGCATAAAGTTTGAAGTAGTAGCTTGATGTACAAAGCACGTGCTGGCTTTGTCCTTAGTCAAAGTGACTTCTTTTACATCTTGTTTTTCCTTGTCGGCGTTGGTGGCGACTGATCCGCCGCTGTGTCACCTTTTAGTGTAGCCGTGGAGCTGAGACAGAACTGTGCTGTGGTAAGTGCCTTTGTCTGCAGAGCTGGAGACTTGTTTGAGTAATAAAGTCTTCATCTTTTTGTCACTCAGAGAAGAAAAACCATTTAATTTCTGGAAATATTACCCCTAAAGATGAATTGCCAGGCACAGGGAGATGAAGCGTTGCATTTAGTAGACTGGAACTTTTTAATTTACTAGAACTCTTACTTTCCCCACTGCCCTTCCTGTCCTGTATAGGTAAAGTGCTTTTTTTCCTACTTCTTAAGGCAGTGCAGCTGTAAAGAGTATTGCAGCCACCACTTGGGAATTGGCAGGGCTCCACCCCAGTTACAAGACAAAAAGCTTTGATTGCCTGTAGAATTAAACATAATTATACTGTAAGTTTTGCATAACTGTTTGAAGAGATGAAAAGATTTGTAACTTGTAGGTTTGTTAAAAAGTTGGAAGTAGGAACATGAAAAAATTCATAGAGTTTATATAGAATGTTACCTTTGGAGTGAGCCAAACCTTCTGCTTTTCTACTGCAGCCGTAATTCTGCCTTAATTTTGTTTCTGATCTTTCCCGTGGTGTACACATCCAAGTATGGCAGAGCAGTCCCTTTCCCCAGGTGCTGTTTTCGTATCCTTCAAGCTGCAAATGTCATGGGTAGATTTTGATCAAGTGCAACCTGATTGTTTTACCTCATTATTTACATTTTGGAGTTACTGCATCCTGGCTGAAAGTTTGGGCTCCAAGCAAAATGCATCCCTGAGGGCTGGGTTTGACCATGCACCAGATGCCCCCACAGAGCTGTGAGCCAGATTAAGTCAGACCATTTAAATACGAAGTTTTTTGCTAATCTAGCTCATCTTGAATTTTATGCACTGTAAAACTTCAAGTCAACATTGAAATTGCATCTCTGAATTGGAATCTTAGTCTTTTCTACCCCTTTGTTCTCCTGAGGAAGAGGCACTAAATGTGATGTCATCCCTGTCTTGCTGTTAAATGGTTCTGGGATTGAGGCATCTGTCTTGTCCAATGGAAAGGCAAGTGTAAAGCTTGCTAACTTAACTTTTTTTGGTGTGTCTTGTTAATGTTGACATTTCAAATACCATCTTTGGCATTTGATTTAACATCTATGAAAATAATGCAATTAATTGTTTAACTTTTATTTCAGGCAAGTTTGAGCAGATACTCTTAATTACACTTTGTTCATAGTAATTTTTCTTTGCCTTCTTAACTGCTTCAAACTACCACTGCTTTAAATGAACACTGGATGCTGCAGATCTGGGAGATATTTTTAAGTGCTTTCGAGGCTTCTGATCCTTCCGTCTCTTGGTGATGGGGCTTAAGCTCATTCCTTCTCCTCCTGTCTTCTTTCCTCTGCCTTGGCTGCCAGAGTGAATATTTCACTTGTCGAGTGCTTTAAAATAAAAGTGGTATGTCATCAATAGATTGGTACATAACTAAGTAACAGAGGATAGGGCTAAATGATGCAAAGTACCTGGAGTTTATGAATTGATTGGGAGTCCTGAAGAAGTGAATCTTTAGAAGGGGACCAAATAAACCTGCAACTGTTTTGCCACCTAATGTAGCAATCTAAGAATATTGTTCAGATGTTTATCTTCATCAGTACCAAAATCAAATGCTTTCAGAAATGATGTTTCAGTCTGTACTTGTGCTGCTTTACTGCTTTGTGGGTGTCTTGGGGATGGTTCTGTCTGTGCTCACTGAAGCAGCATATTTATATACTGCAGTTACTTAAATGTGAGCTTGTGGATAATACCTGTTCCCATTGCAGTGTGATCTGATAATATTAAAAGAAGTGAGAAATGTGATCTGGCAGCTGGGAAACTTGCAGGCAGCACTAACAGTAATAGTGAAAGGACCTGCTGCTTCAGAAAACATTACCTGGGACCAAGTCACATTATCAATGGTAAACGGAGGCTGGTATTATGCTGACAGGTTAATTTTCCAATGCTCCCACTGGCCTGCTGTGGGGTTTGAGAGTATCCCTGTGTGGGAAAGATACAGCAAACCTGGTTTGATTTGAGTTGAGTTGTCTCAGATGACAGGATTAAGCAAATCTATGTTTCTTAGATTCATGAAAATCCAAACTGCATATTACACCTTTGAAAAGAATGGTGAATCCAGGGGTGATGATGGAGTTCTGTGAGAAGTTATGTTGAGTTATCGTGTTACACTTGAAAAGATTGCTGCACCATATGTACTGCTGAAAGTATGAGGTGCTCAGTTTGTTGCAGTGAGACTTAGAGCGCCCAAAAATTCTTTTGTGTTTTTGCTGATGATGGGTTAAATATTGTCAAAGTGCTTATTAATTATTAACTTAGTGAGGTCTGGCTCTCCTTTGTCTGTGCTGCTTTTGTTCTCAGTTTGACTGCATTAACTCTAGATGAAATATAAATGTCAGTCCCAAACTAACAATGATTGAACTGTATTATTCTGTGTGGCTTAATTACCTGAAAAAAAATCAGGACAGGAGATCAAATTTATTATTTCATGTGTACTCGGTCGTGTTTTATTGACTATAAAATCTCATGTAGACAGGATAACTTTAGAAGCTGAGTAGCATAAACAGGAATTTAGCCCTAAATTACATATTTTGAAGAGATTTTCAAAGCCTGTCATAAGATGGGCATTCATTCAAAAGAAAATAATGAAAAGTTGACATTTTAGCAGCACCCAAAAAGGGATAGTCTGACATGTTCTTTCCATTGTGCTTTTCTGCTCTAAAGCTCCAGGATGTGATGCAGGAAGGAAGGATAGGATTTGTGCAGCAGCCTGGTGTGTGCTGTATGTGAGTAAAGGACCTTTTGTCTGCTGAGGGCCAGTTATGGACAAGGAAAAGTATCCATGTTTGTTAAAAAAAAAAATTCCCAGCCACAAGCAGTTGGATGGTTCATTGCTGCCTGTCACAGGTCATTACTTTTTCTCTCTGAAAATATATATCATCACCTGGGTATAACATATATATAATGGTCCAGGCAGTTTGTGGACTGAGTTTGAAGAGGTCTCCTTGGAGACCAAAGAGCTGTGGTGCACCCAAGGACAGAGAAGCATTTATGACACTTCTAAGGACATTGTAGGACAGAGCCAGGATGATTCCTCTTGGGAAAGGGAGGCTTCATGTAATGTGGTTGCAAGATACAGCCCAAGGACCAAGGAAGGGTCGGAAACAGCATCCTCTCATTCTTCACCTTCAATGGCTTCATCCACTTCACCATATTATGCCTGAAAATGTTGAAGGTTCCTGTTATTGAAGGCATGAGAGCATTTTTTAGGTTGCTCCCAGCTTTTGGGTTTAGTTTTCTCTTGCACTATGGATGCTTAAAGAGCAGCAAAGAAAAGAAACCCGTTTTCAGTAAGCTGTGATAGTAAGTTGAAGGAAGGTTGCAGAATTTGAAGCTGCTTCTTAGTAGTGCTCTTTACCCTTAGACTTAGACCTTGAGTGTTCCTTTATATTTGATTATGAAAAGAATAAATACTTTATTTTTTTCTTTGAACTACAATTTTCCCTGTAAATTACTATTCCAGAGTCAGCCAGAACTGTGTCTTCTTTTTATATAGGTGCCTTTCATCCACTTAAGGAAAGAAAATGTGCTTTTTTTTTTCCTCCCTTGAAAATCAAAAATACTAAAAATGTTTCTCCTTTTTCTAGTTACAGTTGCATCTCTTCATATTGCTGCATTTTTCTCTAGTGAGAGTCTGATGTTTTGAATTTTCACAGGTAATAGTCTTGCCTTGTTTGGTTTCTTGATCACATTCCAGAAAGCTTCTTCTTTGAAAAGATGTTACTTTTAAGTTACACTGTGTTGATGTGCAACATTAAGGCTTATCAGACACTGGTTTTTGCAGATCCTCCTCCTGGAGGAGAGAAGTGATGCTTCAGCCCCATGGATGCATCCCACATCATTCTGTGGACTTGTATATGCCCATCTTGTCTAATGTTCCCCAGTTTCATTCTGTTCCACTGAGCCTTTGTGACTCCAGACCTCCCCATGGGTGGAACTGGGATTCCTGGAATCTCCACCAAATTTGGTGCTACTGGACATGAGCTTTGGTTTTCATTTTCCTTTCAAAAACATGCTTTCATTATGCTTTTAGTGCTTAACAAGAATGCTGAATGCAGGTTTTTCTCAGAGCAGCCCAGCAGAGTGCAGGCACAGCCCCCAGTGCAGCCCAGGGCTCCCTGTCCTGCTGCTCCCCACGGGCCCCCCATCCCACCACAGGTCTGCTCCACGCTGGGGCTGGTGCCAGCTGCCTCTGAGGCGTGGGGAGGGAGAGCCTGTCGGGGACTATTGGTGACAGATTAAAACCTGAATTCACAGCCAGGTGCTGAAGTGGCCTCTTCCCGAGGTAAAGGCTTTTGTAGCTTTTCCAGTTAACTTTGAGCTCTCCTGCCTTTCCTGCTCACATGGTTTAGCTTTGACTTTCTTCTCCTTATCTGTCACTAGAGAGTAATTGCCCCTTTCATAAGGACCTTGCTTTAACCTTGAACAGCAGTTCCCGTGGCACCTGATGTGCATTATGAACTATATATACTGATGAAAGAGTGAGGTACAGTCCTAATGTCTTCCTTGATGTTTTCTTTTTAAATCTGTTTCAAGGAGCCCTTTCAGATGGGACATGAAAGCCCTCCCATTATTATAAAATTCCTTATGAAATATTTTTGTTTTGAAAAAAGACATATTTAGAATAGCAGGGTAAAAGCACAGCCTTATCAGGCTGAAGCTGCAATATCCAAGCTGTTTCCAGTTGCTCTTATCTGTCTTTTCATCTGGTTCTAAACATGAAATGGGCATTTCATTATTCAATGCATACAGAGCCTTTCATTCTGGGGGATACTCCTGTACTTCAGTGGGGATTTTTGCAGTATGTGGTAACTTACAAGTAAAATGTAGATGTTTTTATGACATTGCTTTGACAGGGAGTGCTGCAATAGGATTCTGTACTGGAGAGGGAGAGCTCTCCATTCAGGACATAGTTGAGGAGACTCACTGAATCACAGCATGACTGAGGTTGGAAGGGACCACAGTGGGACACCTGGCAGGGTCAACCCAGGGCACACGGCACAGGACTGTGCCCAGATGGTTCTTGAATATCTCCAGTGAGGGAAACTCCACACTGTCTGTGCAGCCTGTCCCAGTGCTGAGAACAGTAAAGAAGTTCTTCCTCATATTCAGGTGGATCTTCCTGTGCATCAGTTTCTGCCCATTGCTTCTTGTCCTGTTGCTTGGCACCACTGAGCAGAGTCTGATCCATTTTATTGACACCCTCCCTGTAGATACTGACAGACATTGATGAGGGCCTCTCCCAGTTCCACCCTGAACAGACTCAGCTCCCTCAGCCTTTCCTCATAAGAGAGACTCTGCAGACCTTTAATCCTATTTATCACACTCTGCTGGACCCACTCCAGGGTATCCATGTCTCTCTTGTGCTGAGGAGCCCAGAACTGGACAGAGCACTCCAGATGTGTCTCACCAGGGCTGAGCAGAGGGGCAGGATCACCCTTGACCTGCTGGCACTGCTCCTCCTAATGCACCCCAGGACTCCATTGGCCTTCTTAGCCACAGGGACACACTGGTGGCCCATGGACAGCTTGTGTCCACCAGGACCCCCAGGTCCTTCTCTGCAGAGCTGCCTTCCAGCAGGTCAGCCCCAGCCTGTGCTGGTCCATGGGGTTATTCCCCTCCAGGTGCAGGACCCTGCATTTGTCTGTGCTGAATTTCAGAAGGTTCCTCTCTGCCCATCTCTCCAGCCCATCAAGGTCCCTCTGAAGGGCTGCACAACCCTCTGGGGTATTGGCCACTCCTCCCAGCTTTGTGTTGGCAGGGGTCTTGCAAAGGAGGCATCTGTTCCTTCATCCAAGTCACTGATGAACAAGTTAACACAGGGCCCAGTGCACTACCCTGGGGACACCACTGGTGACAGGTATCCAACTGGACCCTGTGATCATGACCCTCTGGGATCTGCCACCCAGCCAGTTCTCAATCCACCTCACTGCCCACTCACCCAGCCCACAGTTCCTGAGTTTCCCTACAAGGATGTTGTGAGACACAGTGTCTAAAGCTCTGCTGAAGTCAAGGTAGACAAAATCCATTGCTCTCCCCTCAGCCATCCAGGTAGTTGTTCCTTTGTAGAAGGCAGTCAGGTGGTGAAGCTTCATTTACCTTTAGTGGATCCATGCTGGCTGCTGATCACCACCTTGTCTTCCATGTGGATATGTGGCCTACCCTCACAGGAATAAAACTGAGTTGTTGTTCTGGAGCAGGAACCTTTTCATGCTTGCACCCTGAGCTGGCTGTGGCAGCTGTTGTGTCTATCTGTGGATACAACCACAAATTCAGAATTACTTTGTGAGTGGAGGGCACAGTGAAGGCTCCTAGGCTTTCTGCCTCAGATGGACTTGTAGGAGAAGAAATGGGTGCAGACACTAAGCTTTATTCAGCTTACAAGGGGAAAGCTGCAGAACTGCCAAATGTGCAGAAAAAGGAAAAGCAAGAAAAAGAGTAAATGTGTTGTTAAGGGTAATGAGCAATGCACATTCTCTAGCAGGATTAGGATGGGAACAGGAATAGACTTGCCAAGCTAAGGGAAAATCCTATTTTTGAAAAATGAAGGGAAAAAATCCTTTAATGAGTTTTGATAGGAAAATTGACAAGTATTAACAAGAATCAGGAAAAGTAGCAGTTAAATGGCCAAACTATGCAAGATGTTCACAAATTTTCAAGTTGAACTCAGCAGTGATTAAGGGGAATAAAAACTTGAGCAAAAATGCTGGAGAGTACTTGAACTTATTGTTAGCTCACTAATGTCTGTGACCCTTGCTGGTGGTGTTTGTACAAGTATAAACTGGGCTGATGTGAGCCCAGTGATCACTGCAAGTGCTGCCCTTCCTATAGAATCAAGGCCAGGATGAGAAGTCCCAGTGAGGAGTAGGATTTGTTGGTTCTGCTGCATTGCACTGATGCAGTTGTTTCATGGGACATGCGCACACTAAGCTTTCTTCTGCCCAGAATACAACACATGGGTTCTCCTGTCCATCTCCCACAGCCTGCAGGACTGATGCAGAACTTCTGGGAAGGAAGGGAAAATGCAAGCAAAGAAAATTTAGTGGGTAGCTCAGAGACAAAACGAGAAGTGCTCCTATGTTTGTGCAAAGGCAGGACACAAAGACATCAAGAGGAGGAAGTAAAATGCAATGAATAAAGTTAGAGAAGAGAAATGTGTTGAGACACAAGTGGTGGCTTGGAGAATCAGATTATACAGGTAGGAGCAGTGCAAAGCAGCAGAAATGATTAGTGAAGTGCAGAGCAGTGCTGTGTGCTCGGGGAAAGCAGCCCTGCTGCCATCACCACAGTGGGCAGGGTGCAGAGATGGACACCTGGGGTCCTGGGACTTCTTCAGCCTAATGTGAGAGAAGAGAAGAGAAACTTGCAGGAAGCCGAGTGGAAATCAAATGACAGCGTGGTTGTTGTGTGGTAAGGACAGAATAAGTGGCATACAGGGTGTTTTGGAATTCCAGCTTGCTGGGATTACAGGTCATGCCAAAAATACAGTACTGCTTAACACATGTGAAAATAGAAACTACCTATATTAAAAGTGTGGCCTAATTGTTTTAGTAATACATAGCCAGACAAAACAGCTGCTAATAATGCATAGAACAGCGAAAGCAGCATCATGAATTCTCTAGTTTCTTTTAGTCACCTCCCATGTGATGCAATAGCTGTACTTGATTAGCAAAAAATAAATGTGGAGAGAAGGAAGCAGCACAGGAAAACAGATACAGCCCCTGCCTTCAGAGGGCACAGAGGTGAAGGTAGCAGCAGAGAATGGGGTTTTATGCAAGTTCTCCAGGGAATGCAGGGCTTTCCCATGAAAAGCCTACTTGACCTGAGGCCAAAGACTTCAACAAAGAAGAGACTTCTGCTCCTGATACTACCTTTTTTTTCTCTCTTTTCTTCCCTGAAGAAAAAGAGGACTGGTGAGTGATCTAAGATTAAAGGTGCAGTGTTGCAATTTTGGGGCATTATGTCAATTGTGAGACATCAGACTGCGAATTAGGGAAAAAAAAGTCAATTCAGAGGCATTACTAGAAACCCCATTATTAGAAAACCCAGACATAATCTTTGAGAAACCCACGAATATTTGCCAAGCAAAAGAAATTCCCCAGTGCATATGAAAGCTTAAGAGACAGCAGGCAGTGCTCTGAGCATGATAAAAAATTAAAACCATTACAAGAGAGAGACCTGGGGTAGTATGTCCTGCAGGGCTAAAATGCTGATCCCCAGGGAGCTGCAATGCAAGCCAAGCAGCAGCCCAGTTCTGGGGGAGAAAAAGAGGTAAAATCTGCCACAGATTGTGTTGTTTTGCTGCAGGTGTACAGCGTGGGCCAGGAGGGGAGGGCTGGCAGGGAGGGCTCCTTGGCAGGGGGAGCTGATGCTGCTGCAGCAGGAGATCATCAGCCTGAAAGGAAAATTGGGCTCTTGTGGAGTTGGATGCTGTGTGCAAGCCAGTGTGAAGTTAGCAACACTGAAAGGGATTCACAGTCAGGAGACAGTAAATAGATGAAATTCAGGGTTAGAGCTGCACATTAATCCCTGCAGAGGGAAGATGGCAACAGGCACACATAACAAATGGGGAAAGTTACAGTTTGCTTCCTAGGATGTTAAAAGACTGTGTGTCATCCTCCTGAATCCGTGGGGGAAAATGATTGCTGTGTCTGGGGAGTCTGAGGAGCAAGGAGATTGCTTAGCAAGGTAACACAAAGTATCCAGAGAACTCAGTTCTTAGCTATGATTCTGAGAAAAGGATCAGTCTTAGCTAAACTGACCTTTTAATGGTCAGTTTACAGGTACATACTTTTTACTGCCAGCTCAGGCAGTGGAATTACTGTCCAGTACTCCTTGGAGATACATACCCTGTGGATGATGCTGTGCCTGATACCAGTGTCCCAGCCTTGCACTGCAGGCACTGGGATGGACACAAAGGGAAAACAGATGAAAAAAGTCTGTGGCCAAATCCAAGCTCTGCCCACCTGTTCCTATGGCTCTACCTGCTTGCTGTCAGCAATATAAACCCTAGAAACACCCAGAGCCTTGCCCTGCTTTGCTTTCAAGCTGGGCTGCAACTCTGGGAAGGTTCCTTTCACAGTCTTTCATACAGGGGAAATCTACCAGATTGTGGATTGCCTGGATTGTGTCCAGGCAGTTTGTTAGCACTGCCTACAGCTACCACTATCCCTACCCTTAGTTACCCAATAGTAAATCTTCTCTGAAACATTAATATGAGTTACTTAAATCTCTTCTGATGCTTTGATTTAGCCTGGTTTGAATTGCCAAGCAGCTTAATACACTTTGCACTAAACCCAGAGCAGCTGTGCAAGGTGACCCCCTGCCCACGCATCCAGCCCTGGGATGGCAGGCACCAGCCACTGCTGAGTTTGGATTTTGAAATGGTTTGTGAAACCCCCCATAATGTTCTGGCCAGCAGTGGACTGCTCCTGCTGAGCCCAGCAGTGTGGCTGTGGCTGGGATGGTCTCCAGCCAGCTGCAGCACGGTCAAGCCCAGAGCTACATCACTGGTGTGGGAGAAATTTTGCCTCTAGCTTCAGTCAGCATTTCCAAGTCCTGTAAAACCTGAATAACCACAATCCAGGACTCTTGCTTCAATTGCATTGGGTGAAAATGAGGGTTCCCAAAGCCCTACTGAAGTAAATTTGTCTCCTCAGGATACTGCTTATGTACCAGGATATTTTTTCCTTTAAGAAAGAAATGGATGTATGGATTATAGTTGATAGTGTTAGTGTCTGCTCTTAATTTTTATACTGTCACACACTTACCAGTGCAGATACTGAAAGGCTTGTGTGAAGGGTGTGTATTTACAGCTATTCACTCCCAGGACTCTTACAGGGAGGTTTCAGTATGCAAAGTTCCCAACCTTCCCAAATATACCAACAGCCAGTGATTGCCAGGTCACATCTGCATTAAAAGTCACATTTGTTTTAAGTTAAACTTTGAAATCTTTAGTTAAACTAAACTTAAACTTTTAAATCCATTTAATTACACTGGTGTAAAACTGCTTGTGGATGCTCATCTGTGCTTTAATTGAAATCTGATTTGCAGTGTTTTTTCTTTAGGAAAGCTGAATCTGTTTAAGAGTATCCACACGGGTTTGCAATTGGTTTCAATAAATAGAATTAAAACCAGGTTTTCCTTCAATTGCTGCAAGTTTTAATGCAAGCAGGGCCTCTGCAAAACTGAAAATCCCCCAATTATTCTGGAGTGTTTCTCTCCCCTGTGAGAATGAACGTTTTCATGTGTTTTCATGACTGCAGTGTGGAGGTTCTCCAGTATCCAACCTTTTCCTGAAACAAGCAGCCTACTTTGAGTTCAGCAGCCTCTCCCCTGCCCCTGACTGGCTCTCGTGCTTCCAATCAGGCACAGAGGAAACATTTAAACACGCAGCCCCTTTGCTCAGCCTCCCTGGCTCTGCTCAGAGCAGGAATCAGCCATGCAACTCAGCCCAGGTAAGGCCACACTTCACCATCCCAATTGCAGCCATGTTACATTTAACAGGTTCTTCTCCTCTAAGTGCCCTGATTTACTCTTTGCCCCCTCACTGCACAAAGAGAGGGGAAGAGTAAACCCCTCCTGTGCCCCAGGAAGGCAAAGGCATGGTGAGAGCAACTTGCACAGAGCTGCAGCGTCACCTGGTACAGCTCTCAGCAGCAGCTTTCCTGGATGAGAGTTGAGGGCTGGGGTAGGAGAGGCTGGGGATGGGGTGAGAAAACTGCCAGGTGCCCTTGAGCCAACCCAGGTCCTTATCCCACCTCTGCACGAGGCTGGTGAGGATACTTTGGGCATGTGGCAGCTCCCCTGCTCACCCTCTGGTGCAGCTGGGTGCTGCTTTCACCAGCACTGTGTAATGCAGTGTCAGGGCTGCCACCCACGGATGAACAGATCCTTTGAAAATCCACGGGAGCCTGCACCTCCTAAAATCCTCCTGTCTTCCATTTCCACATGCTGTTTAATTACCCTGATGCCTAAGTGTAATCTTGTGGCTGTTCCTTGTGCCCATGAATTACTCAACATGGCATGCTGGATCCTTAGCTGCAGGACAGTTTTTCCAGTTGTTTGTTTTGAAAGCTCTTAAGAGCAATATACTATCAGCTGAGGTTTCTAATTAACTCTGAATAGCTAGTCTGCTGCCACTCAAGTATAATTCTCATTAGCATCTCAGCTAACAAGCTTCAGTGTTTGCCCTCCTAATTAGCTTCTAGTTAGAAGTCTTTCCCTATCCTAAGATGTGCTGTTGTTAATTGCACTTCCAATTGCTTTTGCAGCAAACCCCTGAGAGACTGCTAAAGCTCTGGTTTGTGTAGCCTGATAGGGATCAGTGCCTGGGACACTCACAGCTACAGGTTCTCTATTCTCTAAGAGTGTGTCTTCCCCACGTGTTATGCATAGAGAAGGGGGGACAGAGCCACAGCTTTTAAAATGGACGAGGAAGTATTCTGCCTTTTAAACAGGTGGTAGAACCCGAAATGAGTCTGCTTAAAGCAAAGTACAACTTTCACAGCTAATGCTGCCTAAATGGCTTTCCAGGGTTGTTTCCCCGATGCAGCTGCCCGTACAATGGCCAGCTTTCTGTGCCCGTGGGTTTCCAAGGGCTCCTGAGTGCCCCACAACACGCCAAAACGCCCTCCTGCTGCTGGTCCCCAAAGCCAGTGTCTGTGTCTGCTGCCCGGACACAGTTTGTCAGGTTGGCTGTTCCTGCCGGGCTGCCGGCTCAGGATGGTATTTCTGTGGAATGCTCTTAGCACGGCTTGATGGATGCCTGCGAGCTGCATTAACCCCTTAGTCCCCACAGCTTGGGAGCTCTTCCAGCACAGTGGGGTCAGTGGGCTCAGAGAGCTGTGCCCCTGCAGACCAGGGGCTGAGGGGAGCAGGGTCAAGGGATCGCACTGGAGCATGCAGAGGAGAAAGGTGAGTCTTGAGTTTCACAGAGCGCCTGAAGCTTGTTCTGTGGAAGTAAATCCATTCTGTGCCTTTTCAAATCACACATTTATTTCTCAAAGAGGGGGCAAATGTTGCTCAGCTTGTGAACATTTCCTAGTAGGCTCTTCACTCCAGACGTGCCCAGAGCCCGCCTGTTACCACCTCCTAAACTGAAACCCACTTTTTGCTGAGCCTTCTGAAATGGGTTTAACTAATCCTGTGCATCTTGATGCTCTGTGTAGGGTAAGAAGAGGCCTGACTGAAACCAAATACTGAATTTTATCATTTATCCAGGGGTGCCTGGATCCTTCTATCTTGGTAACTTTGTCCTTCTCTTTTTTGAAATTGAGGACTAAGGTTTTGATGTTACCAAGACAAAGTTAGAAGGTTAAGGTGAGTCTTTATTTGTCTTGGCAGAATGACTGTAATCCTGTGATACTTCATCATGCTGTGACTGGAGTTTCTAGAGGACCTTTGCATGCAAGCAGAGCCCCCCTGAAGCAACATGCAGGTGTAAGGATGTGCTCCATCAGTCCAGTTACAGTATCCAATTATATTCTAGAAAGAGAGAAATTCTGGTGATGAATATACTCATTAAAATTTTAATTTAAGTATAGTGTACTCACACTAATAGCAATAGATTTAATTAGTCATAGGTCTCTCAAATCTGCTTTAAAAAAGCATGTAAGAGCTTCACATAGACCTGAGGTAACTGGGCAAGTTAAAAGGGTGAGAATGTGTTCACACAATATTGCATGTCTGGTGCTGTTCATATCAGGTCTAATATTATGGTGCCAAATGATTCATTATCATTTTTTCAGCTGTAAAAAGAAAATCAGAATTGAAGACACAGTCCTTGATGAGAAGCTGAGTTTTTTGATTTGACTTCCTATATCCAATTAATGTGTTGGAAAGTGAGAGTAATGATGGTGAGCAAATCTCAGTGTTTGAATCTATTTCAGTTATGTATCAAAGAGGCATATTTAAATGAGCTGCTTAACCTCTGTTATCTGCAAAACTGGATTCCAAATCACAAATATGTCATTTACTGTGCTGTACTTTAGTTACAGATGGCACCATAAAGTGAAGCACATGATACGATAAAAGTTTTTTTAGAAGCTTTAAAGTAAAACTTGAGTTTGGGTTTAGGGAAAGAAAATAAATATTTCCAATGAGGGATCTGTAGAGTAAGTAATAAATGCAGATTAAGACAAAGGATTGATCCAAGGTAGCAGACAGAAGAATTCAGAACAAAGAGTTCTTTTGGTAAAGCAGAGAAAGGCACAAAGCACTTAAGTGAAAGTTTCTAGATATACAATCTATCTCCAGCTACTGGGGGGCTTTACTTTCAGGGGAAAAAACCCCAAACCAATCAAAAGAACCCAATTTTCACATCAAATTGTGCAGATGCTACCACCATATTAATGTGAGCTATCAGACATGAATTTGTACGTCCTGCACATTTTATCCATTTGTGATAATAAAATAATTCTTTCTTCTAATAATGTCCATTTTGTGAGGACTTTCATGCTCTTAATTTCTGGGGAAAAAACCGTCAAAGACCACCAGAGCCTGGGCTGTAACAACTACTGCCCTTGCAAATTGCTGAACAGATAAAGCCAAGTGTGGAGAGCATCTCATGATCTCTATCCTCTTTTACATGGTCTGCCCTAAGTATTTTTGTCATTAAACCAGTTTATGCAGCACTGGCTTATTGCCAGATTTGTCACATAAAGTGTTTTTCTTGATGTGATTATAAGCTAAATTGGTGTCATGATCTTTTTTCTTAAGGCAAGCAATAAATTAAATTGTGGGATAGAAAAATGGTGACAAGGTACCATTTATGCTGACAGCATAGAAAGAATGATTTTGAAACAACCCATAAACACACTGATTGAGTAGGTCCCTCTACCTTGACTCCATTTGGTTCAGAAAATGCTCATGAGGTTTTTTGAGTCTGGAAATGGAAAGGATCTTGTAATCCTAATAGTTCTGTCTTCTAACAAGGCTGTGATCCAGGCCATTTCTTACAGCAGAACAGCCTTTCTGCATAGATTGTTAGAGAGGACATCCCCTTAATTATTTATACTACACATACCAGGTGTGCTGATTATGAAATTTCCCTCGAGGCTCCAGAAGGAAATGAAATCCTAGCAAATGCATGAGATAGTGGAACAATGCTAGAATCTCCTGGATGAAAATCAGTCATCCGTGCCAGTGATCCTCCTTACAGTGGTTTTTAGAAAGCATTACAAAAGCTAATCTTCTTAAGCTTGTCATCCAAACTATCCTGGAGGTGTGAAGAAACTGCCCTTCCAGGGAACTTCAGTTCTCTTGTGGAAAACAAAGAAAAAAAGGCTAGAGGAATACATTTCTTGTCGCATGTGTGGAGGTGTTGATATTGATGTTGGCTGTATTTGTAATTGGTATCATTGCACAGTGATGACTGAAACATGGTCATGAAACTGAAAAATTCTACATCTAAATGCTGGCTGAGAAAATATGAGGACTCTGTTTTGAAAATATGGGCTGCCCTTGCCTTGGCGAGTGAAGCAATTTAATTTGGAGGAGAGGCTGGTATTTGTTTGAGATGCTTGTTATCCAGAGGGATCAGTGAAGTCCAAGGGAAGAAATGGCCTTTCTCTGCAGAGGTAAATGGAGAAACACCAAAGACACTGAGCTGAGGACCAGAAAAGGAGAAAGACCTTGATGTAAGAGACAACAGGGAAAGTAACATGGGTGTGTGAAACAACATAAAATTGTTCTATGATTCTGTGATTTAATGTAATGGGGAAAAGACAACGCTGATTATGACCCAGAGCAATGTGCAATGACCATGACAAACTCAGTTCTCTCGTCCCTGTGCCAACAACACAATTTTTCAGAGGTGGAATAGGTAAATATATGAATGATTACATGAATTTTGCTGTTCAAAGGAGCAGCTAAAAGGGTAAGATACTTGCAGAGATCAGGTAGCTGGTGAGAAGGCTTTATAATATGAGCCTAAGAAGTGTGCATCCTTTTCTATCAAAAGGGTTGAGGAGGACTCTTTGAAAAGCTGGTGTTGTTCAGTAGAAGAGCAGAATGATGTTAGGAGTGCAAAGACATCTTTCAGAAAGTGGAGGTTGTGTTTGAACAGAGAAAATAGAAAAGACCATACAGGCAAGTTAAATAAAGCAAGTTAAATAAGGCAGGTGAAATCAATTTTGAGGAGCAACTTGCAAAACTCAAAGAAACAATGAGAAAACCCCTTCAAACACATGAAGGTTAGGGAGTCTGTCCATCAGCAGGCTTGATAGGCAATTGCAGTGTAATAAGAGCACTCAAAGTACACAGGGCTGTTACAGCAAGGCTAAATACATCTTTGATTTGCTGTTCATTATAAAACATCTCAGGGAGCTCTCTTTTCTGGAGAATTTTGGTATCTGAAAGCATCTAAAAGTGTGTTTTAAACTGAAGTGTCAGCAGAACAGGTTTAGAACAATTGGATAAATGCGTAATGCTATTGATAAAAATAGGTGGTAGCCATGGTAGCCACCCAAGAGTCCCAAATGTGGAGTTTTTAAATTAATGGTTTCCTTTGATATGAACTAAATAATTGATGTGGCAAGTGAAGGTGGCAAATCCAACTGATGTTTAAAGGGCTGGGTACACTGGTAAATTGATCCTGCCTTGGTCAAATTTATGGAAAATTAAATGAAGGCTTGTAAATATGACATATTGGATCAATGTAAAAATGAATTTTGTAGAAGGAAGCTGTTGCATTATCTGTGTACTTTGAAGCCCAGCAGCCCTTCTGCAGAGGTGATTCAGCTCCTAAGGCATAGCTGGACTTCCAAGGACCCTTATCAATAGTCCTCAAATCCCCTAAACAGTAAGGATATAAAAGGGAATGTGTTCCTGGAGTTTCGAATTGGTAATGGTTCTAACTAGGTAAAGGTAAAATAAAAGGTGGGGATTGAGTCATCCTTTTTCAAATTGCAGGACATCACCAGGCGGCAAGAATCTCTGTTGGTTTCTCTATTGTTAAATTACCTACTAAAGCTCTAGTGAAAAAAAGGAGAATTGACAAACTCACCAGTAAGAAATTTTCAAGGTAGGTTAAAATTAAAACTGGTTGTGAATATTCTTCATGTTCTCACCTAATCTAGATATCTGCAAAGTAATGCAGAAAGGCAAAAAAAGGGGAAAAAACTGTACATAGACATTCACAGAGATGTTACCATTCAGGAAAATGTCTTGTCATTCTGAGTAGTTCTTGGAAGGTATCAACTCAATCCTTAGGAGTCATCAGGATGATAAATAGGATGTAAAAGACTTTAAAGAAGACCTAAAATGAAACCAAAAAAAGGTTTGTGTGTAAACCCACAATGTTCCCAAGTGTTGCACAGTGTAATAACTGTGTCTTGAATACAAGAGAAATAGAAATAGGACATATGAAAGCTGCAAGAATGATCATAGGCACAGAAGGGTTTCTCTGCCAAGAGATTTAAACACAGGTTGGAAAGGACCTCTGGGATCACCGTGTCCAGACTGCTGCTGGCACCATGGCACACAGCTTTTTCATGTGCTTCACGTGTTTCTCAAATGCTGCCAGAGAACTGTCTGGTCCCTGAATGCATAAAGCTTGTTCAGCTCTGCCTACATGTCAGTAGACAGCTGTCCTACTCTTGTTATACCACCTATTGTGCATTCCCCCCTTGTTCAGCAGTGTCACTCATCCTGAAAACTGAGATAGATTCTAAAACAATTTTTTTTGGGTCGCATCTGAATTATCTATCATATCCACTGAAAAGCTGCCCAATTTTCCCTTCCCCATCTCTTTTATGTTTGTGAAAATCCTTTTTCATATTTATTTTGACATCAGGGAAGGGAAACTTTTGAGTTTTGGCATCTGTGGGACATATGGGGAGAGGTAAGCATGTAAAGTGTCTGATGTCCCTGCTGTTTCCCATAGTTCTCATTAAAGGAAGGAAGGTACAGAGGAATTTTTTGCTAGTTCTGTTCAGAGAAATGTTTGAGATAATCACTGGGAGAGAAGAGTTCACAGTTGTTTCTGATGCAGAATAATTAGGCTGACAAAATCCCCCATATAGCCATAGTTAAAGGAATTCTTCCCTTTTTTTATATCAGTTTTCCTTACTTTATCTGAGAAAAGATTTCACACCAGTGAACCCCCTTTTTTCCCATACTAAAAATCAAGTCTGTGCAATAATGAATCAGTCATAACAAAACCACTACCTCACTGTAGCCAGATACAATTTTAATTGAGGATGTCTGTTTTAGGTGGTCCAAAATTTTTTATATAATCCACGTAGGAAAAAAGGTTCCTTCATTTTCATAGCTTGATGGATGCTATTTTCTGGCTTGTAAAGTTCTTGAAACACATCACAATTCAGTGGAAGATGCCTTCAGTGATCCGCATAACCATTTCACATCTATACTATTGCAATACATCCTAGACACTGTTCTCTGGGAATCTGGCAAGGCTCTGGGCACTGTGACTGTGAGACTAGGATTATGTCTGAAGAGAAAAGGTGAGGCACTGCCCTGGTCTATGAAAAAGACATTTGCAGTTCTGCTGCTTCTTCTTGTTTAAAGCACGCAGGTTTATCTTGGTTTGTGCCAGGCCCAGAAAAGGCATCCATTTGGATCAAATCAAATAATATTTAGAATTTGAAGCATTTGTTTCAGAGGCCACACCAGTCTCCTGATGAACCACCCTTTCTGTCTAGCGACATAGCTTAAATCTGAGTAGAAGCTGTCTTTTTTAGCATTCATTGGGAGTCCCTGCTCCTTCTTGGCTACTGAGTGCTGTACCAACACCCAATCTCTAGCTTATGTGGAGCATCTTTGGTGACTGACCCAGACAGAAGTGTGAACTAGAGGGGATATTTTGCCAGATTTTGGCTGTATTTTGCAACCACAGAAGTGACTGTGTCACTGACGAAGCTCTGCAATGAATGTCCATCTCACTGGGATATCTGCCTGGGAGCTGGGCTGAAAGGTTTGAAGGTGTTGTGGGCTGGCATGAAGGACAGGCTGGTGGGTGCTGTAGGAGATCCCACAGTACTGTGTGGGAGTGTTGGATTTTCCTCACATGATCTTTGCTTCCTTCCATGTTTTGGGAGGATGATGGTGGTTGGTCTGAGAAAACAAACACTGCCAAATTGTGGGGAGTTAAATCAGTGCTGAGCTCCAGGGACAAGCAGGAAAATTCTCGACTGAGATGTTGTCCTGGTCTAGTGCAAATTTGGGAGGAAACCTTCGAATGGGGCTCCTCTGGAAAACAAACCCAAACGGCCCCTCCCCCAACTGGTCCGGGAAAGAATTTCCTTGGAGAAAAGTGGAAAAGACAATTTATTTAACAAACAAAGTGCCCACAAGCATAAAAAAATGAATATGAAACAATAAAACCTCTTGTTGCTCTGAAGCGAGATGGTAAATCCAGCAAGTCCTTGCCATGGGTAGCTCAGCTCGCTCAGTCTCTTACCAGTCCCTCTGGAGGTGCAGGCCCCGGTGGGCTGCAGGTACGAGCTCCTGGTGCCCCTCTGGCTTTTCAGTCCAAAGCAACCTTAAACAGTCCCAGAAAAAGGAAAAAAACAGTCCAGGGAAGTTCTCTGCTTCAGCTCTCCAAGGCTAATTAAAAGCAAAGGAGATCTCTGTCCTGTTGTTGGTCTGTGCTTTGGAAGAACCACGGTCCAGGAGAAGAATATGTAGAGTCAGGCAGTTTTCTCAAACCAAACTCAGCACTTCTTCTTCTCCTGCTTTGCCCTCAGAACCAGTCCTAAAGGCACAGAACTCAATATACAGCACAAAGAGGTCAGATGATTGGGGATACAAGGATCATAAGGTCACCCTAGGACTGATGTGAAAGAGGAGGAAGGATACAGGGCAGTGAGAGCTCTCTTGCCTCTGGGTAAGGGGTGGTGCTGGTACCAGCCTTGGGTTTGGGTGACAGGGACCCATGCTGGGAGAGTGACACAGTGGGCACAAAGGCTTTCCTCAGAGAGTCAGAGGAGGGTGATGGTGTGTGCAGCAGGGCTTGCTGCAGTCTGGATTCTCTTTCTTTGTGGTGCAGAACACACGCTGACAGAGAGCACAACAACTGCTGTGGGTATCAGGCAAGCTCTGTCTGCACCTTGGTGTTCTGTGGGGGAAAAAAAGCCTGAGCTCAGATATCCCCTATGGGGAGTGGATCCATCCTGTGAAATGCATGTGGGAAATCCTTCTCAACAGGCAGAGAGTACAGCTCAATCAAGTTGGGCATATTTAGAGAGACTATTAGTTACAAAAGCATAATCTGACCCTGATTTAGGGCTGGTAAGACTGCAAGGCTCTGTATTGGCATGTGGTATAATTAATTTTTTGATATTTGATTAAATAATAGGATAGGAGGAGGATTGGCTGGCATTGCTCTCCAAAAGACAAAGGCAATATTAAAATCTGTAATGCTCCCACACCACTGCAAATGCTGAAAAAATAGCTATAGCAAGCCACTGGAGACACAACAGTGTGGCATTTCTTCTGTAGCCATCAGGTGTTTGGCTGGACAGACCATAAGCTCTGTCTGTGTTCTTTAGCAAAATGCAGGGTTCTCTCTTCTTTTTCCTTAGAATGGAGGGAAAAAAAAAGGACTTCCAAGGAATTTAATCTCTGTGTAACTGTGTACTTTTTCCTAACACTAGTCTCCCTAACACTTTGTGATGCTCTAGATACAGGATATAAAATTCCAGCAGCAGGTGTGTTCAGAGCTGCGGGGGTCCAGTGAGGAGGTTGTGTTCCTTGGCAGAGATTTTTTAATTATCACCTTGCTAGGGTGAGTGGGAAATCCTGTCTAAAAATCATCAGCGTGGAATGACAGAGAATTTTACCTCTCACTTTCTTATTCTGTGGGAGGAAGTGTAGGGCACTTGCTGTTCACTTTTAATGCTTCTGGATAAACTAATGACTGTGTCATCAAGATGAGTCTGAAATCTAAATCAAAGTCTTGTGTCAGGTTTTATTTCTGAATGGGCCTGAAACGTATTCTGGAGATCTTGCACATATCTACCTACAAAACTATCTTGCTAAATATCTAAAATTAATTGCAAATATTTCCATTTACTCAGCCTATTCATCTATCCCTATTTAGAGGGATACCTCCTGTTTTGTCAAAAAGTGCCACTTTTCTACCTCATACCTCCTGTTTTTAGGGTTAGTTTGTTTCTGTGAGATTAAAATCTGATTTTTTTACTCAAAATACTTATTTGCAACTTCCAAATAGTGTTTCTCTTCTTTCAAATGCATATGTAAAAAATTGGAAGAAAAACCTAATTTGAAGAAAATCAGGCTCACAGTATTTAAAAACACACATGTAGACTTGCTCTTTAATTAAAGCCTTTTTCCTAACAATAAAATGCAGAGCTAGCTGATACTTTATTGTGTTGGGTTGTGATAAAAACACATTGGCTAACAGCTATTTTAAGCTGTTAGCCAATGTGTTTTTAACAGCTACTCTAAAAATTCTTTTAAGAAATGTCTTTAGTTAAACTTTTGCAGCTAAGCTCTTCTAGTTTGAGAATGAAGAAGGTGCAAGAAGCTCACTAGGCATGCAAACACTGGAAAAACTTAGAAACTTTCTGTAGCCTATTGTACTCCAGAGAGTTTTATGATCTGCTTAGAAGTCAAGGAGCCCAGACTCTTTCCAACCTCAACTTAAACAAAGGCTTAAAAATTCAAGGTAAAAGCACTTTGGTGGTGATAAGAGAGATTTTAGTTTGACATTTTAACCCTGAAGTAAGGTTAAGACTTCAAATGGTGGGAACAGTTGTTGTTTGCAGGATCTGGTTCCCTCCACAGTACTTTTCTTGCTGTTTGCTCAGACTCCTGGAGACCCTTTTCCCACCTGCATCCCCATGCCAGCTCTCACGCTGCATCCCACGAGCAGCTCCCACACTCCACAAGCTCCAAACCCGGCCAGGTGAGTCAAACCTGCCCCTGCTGCTCAGGTCTCAGCTCACAGCCTTGCACTTGCTGCTTAAGATACAAATTATTGGTGTGGTGGTTTTCATATAATAACTTAATGGTTTTAATACTCATCTCAGAAGTGGTCGAACTTGGGTTTGGGTCCTCCTTCTCCCAAGGGATATTCAAATCCACCTGTCCCTTCCCAGGCTGTAGGCAACCTCTCAGCCCTTCCTATTGAAGTTGTGCCATGGTGCAGAGAAGGAGTCGCAGACCTGGAGAGGAGAAGCAAGTGGGGGCCTGACTGTTGCCTACCTAAAGGCAGGTGGGGAGCAGGTATCTGGCAGCATTCCCAAGGCTGCTTACTGTATCATTTGCATTAAAACATCTCTGGATAAAAATCAAAACCAGCCCTGGAGGCTGAGTCCAAACCCAGTGCCTCTATCCACGGGGAGAGGTTGTAACCGCCTTGCCCTGGCAGCAGATGCTGTTTTGGGGCCACCCCAGCCACACCCTCTTCCCCCAGCCACATCTTTAAATGGAACTCGGAGTGTCTGCTCCCTCACACGGACACCAGAGCCAGCTGAGGAGAGCTGGCCCTGCCCACCACCCCCCAGACCCGAGGGGGCTTCACAGGCATCAGGGCCAACAGGTTCAGCTTGGCCACAATGTTTGGATCTCAGCACAGAGGAAAGAAAACTTGAGGTACACAAATGCCTTCTTTTGGTGAAAAAGTTGGTTTCCTGTGGACTGTTAGGTTGGAGGAGGGGAGAAGTCATGGCTCATTTAGCACTGCATTTTACACTTGGAATTTCCTGTTGTGATACTCTTCAGGTCCCTGTGTGGCTTTGAGGACCTTGCCTGAAGTCAGTTGAGGGCATTTCATTGTGGGATGTGACTGAAGGACATGCAAGGTTAGCTTCAGCTCTGCAGTGTCCAATTCTCTTTTGAAAATTACTTCAGTTTCACAGTCATTTAGTAGCTTTAGAATTTGTCCCCTTTGCTTGTCTTTGCCTTCTCCTTGTGTAAAATAGAGATTACAATACCTTCAGGACCCACCATATGTTAAAGACAGATTTGTGATCCTCTGAAGGACAGCAGGCTGAGCATTGAGTGTTACCTTGCAAATGGAAAAGTTGGACAGATGAGAAAAGTTGGGAAAAATTAAACCTGCTGGTACCCTGGGTGAGAGTGGAATGACTTTTTTAAAGAGACATCTTTGGTTGGCAGTGGTGAGATGTGCAGATGAGAGTGTCTGTCATATTCTTCAGGCTTCAAGTGAGCAGCTTTCAGCACACAGGAATAAGTTTGCTGAACGCTTACAGGTTACTTATGGACTGGGAAATGGGGAAGCCATTTGTTGGTGCAGTTTGAAAACAAAACCAAACCCACCTGGCTAGACCTTTTGAAGATAGCCCTGGCAGCACGTGGGTGACCGTTCTGGGTTGGTAGGAAATGTCTCCTCACTGCCCTCCCCACATGGTGCCCTGTCCTGCCAAACTCTCTCTCCCCAGATGGGAAGGTCTGCTCTGGGTCAGTGATCTGCTGTGAGGAGCCCTGCGTTGACTTTTAAGGCTCATGGAGGATCTTCTGTTCCGAGGACAGCAGGTACCAAAGCTTTTCTTACACACCGTAAAACTCTTACAGGTATAAAAGTGCAGGTTTGTGTGTGCAGCCTGTGCTTTCCTTCTGCTCCTCTGGAAAGCTGGGAAAGGGAATGGAGCCAAGTGGTTCAGGGCTGCAACTTCTGAGTGTGTAGAAGGTGCTGTGTTGTCTTCTCTTCAGCCAGAGGAGGTCACATTGGTCACAGTTTCAGTCCCTTGTAGGGAGTCACTTCACAGGTTGGTACCTCCTGGGCAGAGGAGCCCCTGATGTGACACCTGCTCCCTGTGATCACCGACCTGAGTTTTCACAGGGTTTAACTGGGCAGTGCTTTGTCCTTGAACCATTTGATTCCTTCTGATGCACTGGCTCTGGGGGGGCTCTGTGGATGGACCATGTCAGAAATTTTAGTCAGTAGGCTGGAGGGGTGTATTTTAAAATGGGTTGACTTTTTTCTTCATGGTTTTAAGAGTCCAGCAACTTTTTGTGCTTCATGGGGGACAGGCCTTCTTGCAGCTCCATATTGGACTTAATATTTCCCCAGTATTTTACCTGCAGAATTCCCTGATGAGAATATTGCTTTAAAGACAGGCAAAGTAATTTCTTTTTTATGGTGATGCTTATGTAACAGTACAGGACACAGAAAAACAACTTGTGGCATCCAAGCATGGTTTTGATTTTTAGTAGTCTTGGTTTTGTCCTGAGATGGTGCAGTCTGTAAGGACATGCAATGCATTTCTGAGTTGTTGAAGGGAAAATATGACGCTCTTCCACTTTGCGAGGTTTAATGTGCCTGTAGAGACCTTTCCCTGGGCTCTACAGTGAGGTCTGGTCCTGCTTCAGCTGTTCTTTCTTCTCCTCTTCCAAGACTTACATTGGAATAGTTACTGTTAGAAAGCAACCAGGTAAAATAATGCTCGTGTGTGTATATATATAAGATATATAAGTATAAAAACTGTATGTATTTATATGTGTGTGTATAAATAAATAGCAACACAGATGTTGGCTCTCTCTCAAGTTCAAATGAAAACCTTATTCACTAGATTTGCTTAGAGTTTTACTGTGGTTTCATACTGAATTGAGCAATTGGGAATGAAAGAGAAGTGATTTTTTTACCATTTCTGAGTGCGCTGCAATCATAACATGTTAATAATCTAAACCAAAGCTGATCTTGCTTTCTCATATTGTAGCACGTTGAAAGTATTGAGAGGCATCTAAATTATCTTAAAAGTGAGAGTGATTCCAGAAACTTTGAGTGATTCCAGAATCTCACACCACCTGTAATATTTTAAATGCTTACATGGGAACTTGTATGTGATGCCTGCCTTAAGGGGTTCTCAGTTTTAAGACAAAAACAACATAGGGAGGCAGAGTAGAATATAGCACAAAAATGTTTCTAAAACATTTACAATAGTGAGATGTATAAAATACTCTCAAAATAATCCTGATAGTTGTGGTGAGCGATATTCAGGGTACTCTTCTGCTTTTACAGTAGAAGAGGCTTGAAAATGTGTATTTATTTTCAAACCAAACACTAGTAAATGTAAGTCTGATCCTGCTTTTGGGACCATGAATTTTATTACTGAGTGAAGCGTCTGGTTTTGCCATTGCAGGGGGTGTTTTCTGTTGCTTCAAAACAAAAAAGGATTTTTGGGCCTTTCTTTCAGCTTTCATATCTGGATAAATGACTCCTTTAACCCTGCAAGGCTCTGCAGAAAAAGTACATTAATTTTTTCATCTGGGGGTCTGCCATGCCCCAGTGGTTATGGCTTTTACCCCGAGGCTGGAGGAAGCCTGGATGTCAATTGTTGTTATCTGATAACTGTGTACAATACCCAGAGAGGTGCTGGGTGGATCAGAGGTCAGGGATGAAGCTACAGATTGGTCGATGAAAGAATTTGGCTATTGTGGAAGCAGGTTAAAGCAGGGATCAACACAAGCTACAGTGGCTGGTAATTGGTGGCTGCTTGTGGTTTTCTCCAGATTTCAGGCAGAGAAGATCAGGGAACTCCACAGGAATATTTTGTCTAACATCAAGCAGCTCTTGTCAGACTTGCTCCTTTGTTTTCAGGAAGGCAGGATGTTATTTTGGAGAACACTTATCGCCATTTTGCTAGGCTGGTTTTTATGGCCAGAATAAATGCATAAAGGTTGGTCTTATGTCATTTATAGAGAATGTCTGAAGGTCTTGTTTCTCACATGTGTGTTGAGTTGTCCAGTCACTCCAGCTTGTGTGTTCAGTGGTCCTGCCAGATCAGCACTTCACTGAAGTTCTCCATAATGGATTCGCAAAAAGTGATAAAATGCTCCAGAAGAGGCCTCAAGGAATGATTAGTTTAATCTTCAATTAGTTCCTGCTGAGACTTGATGAGAAATCATTTGACAGAGTAAGCATGGGCTTTAATATAATCTGCCTGTCCAGTTATCATGAAGCACACTGTGCAGAGAGGAAAGAAGCTGCAAATGGAAAAAGCCATGACACAAGCACTGAATGTTTTAGACTGCTGCCTGTAATGCATTTTTGGTCTGCTTGAGTGGCTTCAGCCCCTGGGACATTGCTACCAGGCATTAAAGTCAGTGTGGGGAATATTTTCATCTGTATGGCTGGTGAGATGCTGACAAGAGGCAGTTGTACTTTTTCTGCCTTTGATTGGCAAGGTTTGTGCATCAGGCTGTTGAGCTCTTTTAAAATCACAGCAAAAGAGGAGCTAAAGCCAGTCCAAGTAGTTTTTACAATAAGGGGAGTGAGGTGGGAGAAGAACAGGGTTGACTTTTTAAGTCCTTTGGAGTTGGCCAATTGCCTCTAATAGCAGTTGCACAAGAATGCCTCCCCGGGAAACACACTGTGTCCTCCTGTTATCACAGAGAATGGAAAACATTGGCCACTTAGAGAGAATGAGACATTGTGCTGTAACTGGTTTGATTTTCTGTAAATTGTGTAGTGTTGCTTCTCTGTGATCAAATGGTGGCTCATTGTTTCTTTGTTTAGGTCCCTTGTCCTACAGTCATTAAGGCTATATTTTATAACAAAAGAATCCCAACCTTCTGAGCAATTGAAGACTTGCTAAGAACATGGGGATCCTTCTGGCTATGCAGAAATCTGTCAGCTGACTGTTCAGGGATGAAACCAAATTAAAATTCCCTGGTGCCATTCACATCTGCCACGGACTCCCTTCAGACAGCTTGTCTGTACTTGCATCTTCATGCTGCATGTCTTTTGCATCTGTGTGGTTTTAGTTCCACGCACTTCAGGTCTGCACTTCCCCCTCAAACATCCCAGCTGGGTTTCTTATTTAAGCTGTATATGCCTGGTCCCCTGTGAAGCTCAGCTGGAAATAGGTTCAGCTCTCCAGTACTGAAAATCTGATCTGTAGCTCTTCAGTTTTGTTACTCTTCAGAAAAATCTTTGCTGACTTAGTGGAGGCAGCTTTTCTGCCAAAAAGAAGTCATTTGAATGCTTGCTAATCTGCCACAGGCAAACTGAGGCCAGTTAATCCATAATTTAAATTAATCTTTTTGATTGCACTTGCATGATTGACTCAATTGAGAAATGGATGATGGCAGGTACACTGTCACTCCTTTTGGTGCAGTCTTAGCTTTGCTTGCATCCAAATCTGCATCAGGGGAAGTTCAGATTGGACATTAGAAAGGGATTCTTCACTGAGAGGATGGTCAGTCACTGAACAGGCTCCTGGGAAGGTGGTCATAGCACTAAGCCTGGCTGACTTCAAGGAGTGTCTGGACAATGCTCTTGGTTACATGGTTCAGTTTTTTGGTAGTCCTGTGAATAGCAGGCAGCTGAAGATCCTGATGGGTCCTTTCCCATTCAGACAGTCTGTGATTCTGTGAATAACCACATTGCAGTGGGTATTTATAGCCAAGCAAATGATACTGTTTTCCCTGCATAGACCTACACTTGGGGCACATCCTCTGGGATACAACACTGAATGCCACCTTGAATGAAAAGCACCAAGCAGGATTTTAAAACCACTGGTGGTACTGGACAGCTGGTTTTGAACCTGGAGAAGTTTGCATCCAAATGTTGTTTGTGGGTGTGCATTAGTTCAGAACTTCTGAAAGGAGGCAGATGGTCATCCTCAGGCTGGCCAGAATGCTCCTGTGGCACCTGGGAAATGTGTCCTTGAGCTTGGGCTGATGGGTTTGCTGACAGCACTGCACTGCAGCCAAAAGAGGAAGAGAGGACACACTCCTTGGTTTAGTCTTAGCCAGAACAATGGAAGATAATGCCTGGATCAGAGTGGCATGCTAAGGCTGGAATATAAACTGAGTCCTGGTGGGTGGAGAGTGACTGGAGCAGAGTAGTGTGTGATAAACAGCAGAGAGCCAATGAAAGGGGAAAACAGGTGGAAGAAGCCAGGAGTCAGTGAGGAGCGTAACAGCAATTACAGTCCAGGCTAGTGGTGAAGGCAGCAAGGGGAGATGTTGGGTCCTGAGGCAGAAAGCTGGCTGGAGAGGCGCACTTGGATGCGAGAGGAGTATGTGACCCCTCATGGCTGTCCCTGAGATGACCAGGGAACAAGACTGTCTTTTAACCAAGCGGGATTGATGCCTTAACTTGTAGTCCTCATGTTTTCCAGATTCTGTACTGCATTAGTGTATATAACTCTGAACTTCATATAACGTGTTAGCAAGTTCTCTTCACAGTTCAGCTAGACAAAACAATCCTTTACCAGCCTGAGAACCAAGGACACCATTGCAGCTTCAGCCCCAAAAAGTATAAACAGCAGTGAATTGAGGAGGGTAGTCAGGGAGGATGGGACTTCATAACCTGAAGCTGTAATTGGACAATTACCCCTGATATGTAAATGGACCAAAACTTACAAAAGTGTGAGAGCATGTGACCCATTGTCCATCTTGGGTGTAACCTCAGCCAGGCTCTTGTATTGCCCAAGGTGTATCCTTTGAAGGCCTTTTAAGTAAATGCCTACTTTATTCCTTTAACACTGTCTAGCCTCTGTTCTAGGTAGCCTCTCAAGGCATCAGAATCACAGGACCCCAAATACTGCAAACCTCTGTGTTAAAAGGGGCAATGTTACACATGCATATTGAATAAACTTTTCTATGTTGAGATGGATCATCCTCCTGCCTATCATGAGACCTGATAGTTAATGCTTAAGTTCCCAATCCTGTCTTTTTCTGCAAATGCTACCCAGTGTTGTGGTATCTGAAGAATTTCTGTGGATCATCTGCACAAAGGCAGAAGTCATCCTTGTGGGGGAAGGATTTGCAAACACAGACCACATAGGACTTCACAGGTCCTATCAGTAGCTCTCAGGGGGGCTTAACTCCCCTGAAACAGTTTGAACATGGCATTGGGAATAAAGTGTAATTCACTTGGAAGATGTATATGCTTCCAGTGTAAGGACATGAATGCTGTGGGATGGGTGACATTGCTGTCAGCCCATCCCAGAAATGACATCTGCCTCGTTTATGGTCTCCATTTCCATTAGCAACCACTGAAGTAGATCTGCTCCTTTTCTATCACAGCATGAGGGTGCTGGTGAATTTGGTTTTACTTATCTCTTTGGCAGCTTCCAGATGAGGCAGGCTTTTAAGAATAGTTTTAAGAGTACTGTCTGAACTTTATAGGTTGCATCTTTTCTTGAATTTCCATTCCTGGGGCTGCTTTGCAGTAATACCCAAAACACCATTTACATTTTAGTATTTAAATATTTTATGAACTGATATGAAAATCTCCAGTGCCCTAAATATTTTTTCTGAAATATTTTTTAAAAATCTTTAAATTTTCCTCTGAGGGGCTCAAGAGCTGAGTGAACCCTTGTTAGGAGAAAGGGCTGCAGCTGGGGGTAGGCTTGGGTCCCCAAGCAGAAATGCAGGATAGAAAAGCTCCTGCCTTTCTCCATTTGGCAGACATCTTTGGATTTTAATGCTTTTTACTTTGAAAACCTGTGGGTGATTAAACTGCAGAGCAGCAGGAGCTAACCCCATCGCTGTCCCCTACGGAGAGGAGCTGGTGTGAGATGTTCCCGGGAGCTGCTGGGCTCACCGGGAGGGTGGCCGTGGGGTCAGGGCAGGGATGACAAGGGGCTGCTCCGGCCCTCCCACGTCCATTGCCAGCCTTGGCAGGGAGTCAGGCAGAGACAGTGTTCGGATGCAAACAGCTGTGAGGTGGATGCAGCAGGCTGCCAAGCCAGTAGCAGGCTCTGAGCAGCGAGGCCGGGCTTCTGGCAGCGAATTGCCAGCAACTTGCACTGCAGCTCCTCTGAGGTTGCTGGAAAAGGGCCCGCACCGCTCTTCTTTCTGGAAGAGCAGCGATCTGGAAGCCGCTGATCCACCGCAGCTCCAATGCTGGGTGCCACAGCGCTGCAGAGCCCCGCCGCGCCGAGCCCTGCGCCGGGGCCGCTCCCGCCTTGGCTCCGGCTCTGCTCCAGCCGGGCACGGCCCGCCATAAGGGATCGATGCTTCCATCACCTCCTGCTAGCATTTATTGGAAAATCACTGCCTCTCACGCTGCTGTTAGCAAGGGTGACACCAGCAGCGTTCATTCTTGCCGGGGCACAAACGATGCTGTGCGCAGCAGCAGCACCCGATCCATCCCGCTGCCGTCATCTGCTTTTTCGTGACACGGCTTTTTCCTCCTGCCCTGCTGAGTCATGGGAACTGCACTCGGCACAAGGCACAGGGCAGACTGGTGCACAACAGGGATTATTTTTCTTCTTTTGTGATACATCTCAAATCCAAACTGGATTAACTCACTGTTTATGTCTAAAGCGAAGTGTTTAGGACAGGTTCTCAGAGGAATTTGCTTCTGGAAGAGCAATATTTGCATAGCATTGTAGGAACAATTTTTAATGCATCAGACACTTTTCAGCACGTAACTTGCTCAAATGTGCTAAAAAACCAAACAAGGCAGGAGGACTTATTGACTAACCCCAGTAAGTAAGCAGGGCCAAAATAATTTTCTTTCAGCAGGGATTTGGGAAACCATTCATTGTGAACTGAGTGATTTTCGTTGTAATATGATTTGTTGCTTGCTTGCCAGAAAAGGAGTATCTGATACTATGTACTGCAGAGTTGTTCCATATGCTAAGGACTTGCAAATTATTTCTTAAGAGTAAGGAAATCTAGGAGATTCTCTGTTTGTTATAAATTGGGAGTATGACACATGTAGAATTGATGTGCTTTGCTTTCAATATTATATAACTAAATTTTTAATAATATGGCCTGTCTTTTCCTGTATGCTTGAAAATTTAGGAACATGTGTGGCTCAAAGTCCATCTAGTTTGGCATCCTGCCTGCATAATATGGTAAGTGCCAGACGTTTGGGCAGTGATTACTTGTACCTTCTGGACATAAGAGATTTTTTTTCTCTCTCCAATATGCTAAACTAGGGTCTGTAGCACGAGTGTCTGTGTTTCTGCTAAACTTAAAAAAATAAAGTAATTTTAAAAAGATCTCACTATTGTAATTTTTAGTCTGATTACTATGAACATACCAGTTTGTATCTGGTTTCTCCAAACAGTGAATTCTCTGGGTTCCCTGCAGTCCATGAGCTCCTTCTTCCAAAGCCCCATGTAATTCCAGTTCTCCCCCTTGCCTGCTTCCTGATCTGACCACAAAAACTGCTGAAGCCTCATTTCCCAGCTTGTCTGCATTCACCTCGCTGTCTCTCACCATCCTCTCTCCAACTGAATGTCGGTGCAAAGCTGGCTTCCATGGTTACTACTAAAATAGGCAAAGGAGATATTTTTGGTCAGAATCTGCCAGTTCAGCAAGATCAAAATGCTTTTGGGAAATGTTCTGAATACGGTGAAATTCAAGCAGGACGTTTCTTGCAAAATGAAATACAAAAACCTCTCTAGCTTCCTCCAGCTCACCTGCACCTTCCCAGAGCACAGTCCTGGGCTGCCCAGTGCCCTGCTCCGCCATCAGGGAGACCTGTCACTCAGCCCCATAGCAGGGCTCTTGTGTGGAAACCTTTTATTTCTTGGTTTTGTTCTAAGTGTTGTCATACCAAAATCTTCTCTGCCCCACATCAGTCAGGATGCCTTCCCTTCAGCCAGCCTCCTCCACATCACCCATTTCTGTTGTCAGAATTCTGTGCAGGTGTACAGGTGTATTTCAGATGTACATAAAAGCTATCCAACCATGCAATGGCCTTTGCTCGGTGATGTGTTGCTGTCACTTGCCCCTTCTGGTCTCTCCTGTTTGTTTCCCTTGTGGCATGTCCCAATTAAGTTGCAGACCCTCTGACGAGAGGGGCTGCCCTTTTATTGTATCTTGAGACACTGACTGTTTTTCCTCAGCCTGCATATTTTTTTTTGTTCAGTATGAACACTGAACAAAAAAAAAAATGAACAATGAGGGTCTATTATGAACAATAGACCCTCCTGCAGTTTGGATAGCTCTGGGCTTCCTTTGCAAATGCTGCTGTACTGTTAAATGCCCTCACAGGCAGTAGGGTGGCATGAGCTGTGTCTGTCTGCAACTCCACAACCCTGCCCTGATGGCTCTGTGATCACAGCCCTATGGTTTTCTGTGGCTTCTGAGCCTTTCCAAACCCCCATGACACCATCACTCAAGGAGACTGGCAAACTGAACAGTGCATGGACCTTACTGGAGTTCCTAAGCCAGGCACCACTGCCTGCAAGGTGCTTCCCTATCTCCAGGTGAGCTCCTTGTTTCCAGCATTCTCCTGAGCACAGCAGCTTCATTGGTTTAATGGAGGAGGAAAAAAAGACAGCCTGATCATCTGTCCCAGCCTATCTTCTCTGGCCAAGCTTTTCAGAAGTATTGGAAGAATATTTCCTCTCCCACAGAGTATTTCACAGAGTATTTCTTCTCTCATAGAGGATCATAGTACCACAGAGGGTCCTGAGTTGGAAGGGATCCACAAGGATGCACCCCAGGATGTGGATGTCCCTCCTGTCTGCCAGGGCACTGCTGACTCATGTTCAACTTGCCATTGACCAGGACTCCCAGGTCCTTTTTCACAGTTGCTGATCTCCAGTGTCTGGTTCCCCAGCCTGTCTGTACTGACATTGCATTTAATCATCTTTGCAAATTGCAGTAGGCAGCAGTCAGAGACACTAAACCCATAATTCTCTGTAAAACTTTAGAAAGTGAGCCTTCTAGCCCAGTGGATAGCAAAATGTGGGGCAGGAGACAGCCTCCCAACACATGCAGCCTTTCTGAACTTACAGTATCTCCCTGCAATGCAAACTCTAAATGTTTTTAGACAAACACACACACAGTACTGCACCCTTTTAAGCAGAGTTATCAAGGTGTGTCTGCACTGAAATTCCCAGAAAATGACCACATGCTCTGCAGTCACTGTCCAGTTCCAAGATTTGTTATTACCCATATGTGTTAAGCTCCTGGTGGCCAGACCAGAGGATTGCAAGGAGCAGTGACCACCCTGTGCTTTGGACAATCTTGCTTTTAACAGCTTGCCCCGAACACAAAGGGAGAAAGCAGCTTTATTTTTCTGGTGGGGTTTTGGTTTTTTTTTTAGTTTTATGTAATCAAGACATTACAAAATAGTCTACTGAGGTACCCATGTGTTGTAGAGTTGGACCTGTGTCTTTGAGGGGTCATGTTCCTTCAGCAGGAAACTCCTCCTGGTGTCACTGCTCCAAGTTGCTGCCTAAAAGGGTGTTTGCTGCCAGTTGGTATCAAGACTCTCCTGAACCAAAGCTAATGTTCTTCCATTTCTAAAAATCCCTATAGGCAGTGACCTGTGTGTCAGCATCCCTGTAGACAGCTCCCACGAGGATTTCATACACAGAAGTACATTTAAGAGAAATTGGAGAAATCTTTTGTGTCTGAGTGGAATAAATTCTGATTTTCCCAGAAGTTTCTGCCTGACTTCTACCACAGTCCCCATCAGCAGGATTGGACATGCTCTTCTGTAATCACGATGTAATGGCTCAGTTTGTGGGCTGGGCTCTGGTGCTTGAGTGACTGGAGCCGTTATCCCCCTGCAGGCACAGGGGAAAACACCATTCCCTAAAACTTGGCTAAAGGAAGTTTTATTTGGCATGCATTAGCCCACCCTTGCAAAGCTCAAGGCTGTATACACAGTCAGTTAGCACAGATCACCTGAGGTTTAGTCAACAGATATGTAAGGATTAATGGAGTTGTCTAAACTCAGTGAGAGCAGCATTTAGAGGCGAACTTCGTTGGATCCACAGCTGCACATTATAAACCCTTCTACCCTGTTTGAGGTTTGTTATCTTTAGAGATCACCATGAAAGGTGGAACAGCTGTGAGAGCTATTATTCAAGCTGATAAATAATGATTGCAAAAAAGGTAGGGTGTTTAGACAGATGATATGAAGAACAGATTTGCAAGAGGATCATTAAATTCATGCTTCTCTGAGCTAGGGTGCATTGAGAGGAAAGGCAGAAGTGAGATACTCAAGCACAGTGAGATATTCACAAGAATATCTTCTAAACTTGTCACAGCAGTGCCCGTCAGAGGAGGGACCAGGGTGAGCAGGAGAGTGGAGGAGAACAAGTTCCCATACAGAGGGAAGTTGTGTACAAAGGTATACTCAGGAGCTCTGTTATGTGTATCAGTGATTTCCAAGACTTTAATATCCTTATTTTATTGATGAGAACAGTTGCAGCTTCAGTTGCTTGCGTGGCTCTCGGTCTGGAGGAAGCTAGTGCTGGAGGACTCTGCCATCAGGAGTCAGAGGGGAGTGCAGCAGGGCTATCGGTGCCTATCAGTCTTCAGTCTGCAGCTTGTCATGTCAGCAGCTGTTATGGGTTCAGTGACCAGCCAGTCTTTGAGGTAGAGGACAAATCTTGACCGGCCTCTAAGTTGAGATGGGCAAGAAGCAGCCAAATGCTAATAGAGCTTCTCCTCCCAGTGCCCTCGTCCTGGGCAGGGACTGCTCTTGCTGACACAGAGCTGCTCTTCCCCTAAAAGGTTTGCTGGTCCTGTCTTAGCTGTTTGACCCAACTCAGGGACCAGGACAAGGGCTTAGTGATGCCTAGGGACTGCACAGATCTGCAGGACATCAGCAGAGAGGCACAGCCTGGAGAGGTGTATTTTCTCTCCCCTGGCTCTGGCAAAGACTGCAGGAATTATGTGGGGATAAAAAGCTTCTCTTGCTTTCAGACCCATGTAGGAAAACAGTCACTTTATCAACCAATAGGCACATGTGCCTTGGCGAGGCAGAGGAGGCATGTGGGGTCTCCATAATTATTATCAACGACTTTTTCAGAGGAGGGGGTAGAACCTGAGTCCTTGAAACTTAGATTCCCTTCAGGTGCTGAGAGGAGGGGAATAAGGGAGGTATTATTAGAAAGCATTTCTTTCATTTAACAGATGTTAAATTGCTCTATACCACTATATCAATCTGTCAAGTACTCTAATAGGAAACAGCATATAGAAAAGTTGAGATGTGAATTTCACAGGGAAACAAGTGCCCCCCTTCTGCAGGATCCCGGGGTCTGGGGGCCAGCACGGAGCACAAGGAGCAGCCACACATATGCCAGGCACATGTGGATGGAGAGAGGAAGGAATAGTTGTGGACTATGACAGAAAAAACTTGGTGCAGCTGGAAAGGTTTTCACCCACCCTGTCCTGGTTGTTGTACTTGAAACTGGATTAAAAATACCCTTAAAGCAGAGACCACACATAACGTTGGGTTTTGACAAGTTGTGTGTATAGTGCTATGGGTTTCAGCGGTGTTAATCGGCATTTTCACAACAGAGGTGGTTTAAAGACTGAGGGAGAAAAACAAACCTCTAATGGATGATTAAAGGTTGAAAAGCAAGCCTGGCTTTACAGTAGTATGTGTTAGTCCCAAGTCAGACCCAAAGCCATGGTATTTTCCTCTTGGACTCTGAGTAGCTTCCTTAAACTTGTCCTGGTGATCCCCAGTCAGTGCCTGCAATCACAGGCAGCCGAGGTTGGTATGGTTTTATTAAAAGAGCTGCCTGAAGCCCAAGGTTAAGTGACGGGAATTTCAAAACAAAACAATAAATTAATAAAATGAATGTGTCATCAGCTGATCCTCTTCTGACCACCATCTGTCCCCTGATCATGTGACGTCTCCCAGCTGGCCACCCAAGAGACAAACCATGCAAGATCATCACCACAACATATGCTGCTATTTACACATTTTTAAAGGTAATAGTTGCTAGGCTGTCATATTAGTAGTTAAAAGCAGTTATTTGGAAGCTAGGGGATTTTTTCTTTATTTCTCTCTTTTTTATTTTTTCCCTTAGGAAGGCAGTGACTCAGCAGGTATATTTCTGACAGAGACATGTTCAGGGTTGGATCAGTGGAAGTTCCTATGTAAAGTATATGTAATTCTACCCCCCCATACCCCCACCTTGTTCTGTGATATGCTGTTGTGCCTTTTGTAATATGCAGTAGAATAAATAAAACAGAAAGAAGGCAATGGTCCCACAAATGTCACTAGTGTACCTTTTAGGAACATTATGTGCTCTTTGCCGTCTCCAGGATGCAAACCAAGCAGTGCATTTTTAAACTATTGTTAAGATCAAGGATGTGGTTATGAGAAGACTTACAATTTATAGGATACTTAAGCATTAAGGATTGAGGCACAGAACATTTCCTGGGGATTAACGACTGACTGGGTGAGCCTCAGGCCATTAACCCCTGCCTGCCATTAATCTTCAGGAAATGCCCTGCAGTGAGGTCGTTATTGCTGTTATATGCTGAAACAGAAAAATAATAACAAGAAAGGTCCGTGGATTATTTATTTATATTTTACATAACACAATTCTATTGGGACTGTAGGAAATGAACATCTTTCTATTTAGCTGGTCCTACTGCTGGAATTAATGCGGTTCCTGCATCTCACTTTTTTGTGGAAGATTATTGTCAGATTGCAGGAATGTAAGTGGGGCAGGATTTGGCCCACTGCTTGTATTGCAGTGTTTAATACAATGAATAAGACCTGCTTCTCTGATATAACTGCTGGCACAATTTAGCCCTATATAAAAACCAGCTCAAAATGCTTGTTTTACAGCAAAGCAATTTATTCACAGTTCTAAGCATCTCGCAGCCTTTTTTTAACTCGTTGAATAATCCTTTTAGGTTGCCCATAAAGCAGGTGAAATGCTTCTGCTGCAGTCCTAAGGCAGAACACAGGCTGCATAAATAGCATCTAAATTACTAGGAATACAAAATACACATACAGTAATACATACCTACAAAGGCAAATTCATACTGACAGGACTGCAGTGTGTGCTTATCAGCAGCAAAACATCTCGGGGAAAAAAAAAGTGGCTTTATATTGAAATTTTGTATATATTTCTCTCTGTATAAACACTTATATACTATTTTTTGCATGTTCTAAAGCCCAGATGCAGGCTCCTTTTTAATGAGCCTGCCTGCTTAAACATTTATTAGCTTAGAGATGTATAGTTTTCATAAAGCTGGCTGATTCTTTTTGCAGAATATCTTTGCAAAAAAAAGCTTTTTTTTTTTTTTTTTTGTGTACATGGCCTCAGTCCTTGCAACCTCCTAGAGAGTCTGTCAAGGCACAACTTAAAAGCTCGTTCAGGCGACCATGACCCCCTGCTAGCAGATTGTCTGCCTAAAAGGTAAGGGAAAGCTAAAAAAGAAGTAGAAACTTAAAAGTAGCTTCTCAAAGGCTGCATAGATCTTTTTTTTTTGTTAAACCTAAAGTGTTTAAAAGCTTTAATATTGATGGCCTGTCAACTTTGTCCTGATTCTTTGGCTTTCAGTTAAAAGGTTTTTGTTGTTGTAGCTTATGCAGTTGCTCTGTTGCTATGGAAACGTGACATCAAAATGACGTTTCTCTGTTTAAAAGCTTTTAACTAAATTCCTGCCTGTCAGATGTAGGCCCCATTTTGTGCACTCAAGCTTCAAGCTGTTGCAAAAAGGTTTCATATGTTCTGTTGTCATTCAAATTCTTTATCCACATATGCATGTCTTGCACTACAAAAAACCTAAACTAAAAACTCAATCTATATTAAGTGTCCTCTTTTAAAACCCTTTTAGGTCAGTCAGCAATGGCTGCAGCAGAAATTCCCAGTTACATTGTCTCTTCTCAGACTGAGAAACACAGGAGGGCCAGAAACTGGACTGATGCAGAAATGAGAGGTTTAATGCTGGTTTGGGAAGAATTTTTTGATGAGCTGAAACAAACTAAAAGGAATGCCAAAGTTTATGAGAAAATGGCTCACAAACTCTTTGAAATGACTGGAGAAATTCGCCACGGAGAGGAAATAAAGATAAAAATTACAAATATGACATTCCAGTACAGGTAAGCTTCAGTTAATTCTTTTTATTTTAAGAGATTTTAGCAGGGACGGCGCAGTGATTTTTGCCTTTCAGAAAGAAGTCTCCTAGAGGAAATCTGTCGATAAAAGATTAAAGATTGTTCCTATCGCTTTTAAAATTCTCTCTTGCCAGTGCTGTTACGTCATTGTTAATTTGTCCCCCCCATTTCATGTCAAACTCTGGGACAACTTTGTTTCTTTAAAATTATCTGGCATTGTTATGATGCAGTGGGATTGAAATGTATTTAATGGGGAAAAGAGATTTATTTTTTTTTTTTTGCTCTTTGCTGAGGGGACTGATTGTGTTAGCTTGGCAGCCAATTCCTTGCAGTGAAACTCCTGCAGTTTCAAGTGGCCACTGAGGATTGGAATTGCAAGGCAAAGTTTAAAAAAAAAAAAAAAAAAAGAAAACTAGAACAGAATAATGTTTGGGGGGGGCTGATGCTCCTCGATTTTGGTCTTGTGAGTTGAAGGGTTACACTTCACGGGGCCAAGAATAATTGAATGTCTTATTACTGAGTGACACACATTGCTATAATTATAAGCAGCAGCAGTGAAAGAACTATTATATCTGCAGAGAGAATCAATGTGCACCGTCAATACTGCTCCAAAGGAGTCGGGGGGAGGGCGGAGGTGTCTATGAGGGGATGATAAAGAACAGGCAAGCAGTCAGGAAGGGAAGTTGGCTCCAGAAAATGTGAGGCATTTGTGGATTTGTTGTTTGCAGGGAGAAAAATAATTAGAACTTAACAGAAATATTTCCATGTTCTTCTTTCTTTCTTTCTTTCTTTCTTTTTTTTTTTTAATTCTTATCTCTGTGAAGCACAAACTGCCTCATACTGGAAATCCTGAGTGGTGATTTGAGCTAGGTGCTTGTAATGCAAGAAAATCAAATATGTGACTCTTTTATTTAATCTCTCCTCAAAGCTCATATTAATAATAAAAAAGGTTATTACAGCAGGCAACCATGTTAAAACTGCTCGCTTTTCTGTAAGGCACCCTTACTGTATTTAATGCAGAGACTGCTCATCAAATAGAAAACTAGGGAAAATCCTGTAAACCCCTTAACTTTGAATGTCCTTCTACATTTCTGTGATCCACTGGCATAACGTCTAACATCATTTGTCATAATATTAAACCTGATGTTTTGTGGCAAATGCTAACGTCTCCAAAATGTTTTGCCAACCCTGCTGTAGTCCCTACGGTTTTCTTCACCCAGACTGTAGATGAAAAAGCTGGAAGTAGGATAAATTTTTTGTCCAGCGTCACCCAGCAATTCACACTCGGATGCAGATTTAGGAGTCGGGAGTTGCTGGCTACCAGGCTTTTGCTTAGTCTGCTAAATCTGCAGTCCTCCCTGCTGGGAATTGCATCTCGCGGCACTGAGATTTTACAGGTGTCTGTAGCAGCAACACTGCACGATAGTTAAGTGCCGTAATTGCCAAGTGGAATAGGTTATTTCTGTCAGCCTTTGTTCTAAATTTACAGTGTTGTCATCAATCAGAGAGTCTCATTTTTTTTCTAATTAATGTTTTTACTTTAAAGTTGCACTGGGGGAAGGGGAGAAATAAGATCACTCGCATACATGCGCTGTGTGTGTGTGTGAGAAACTGCACTTCTAAGAAATATCCTTCTATTTCTGTGAACTTCTAAGATTGCTTCTGTTGCATGTTGTCAATCTGCTTTTCTATTTTGCAGTGCATGGCAGCTCCCTGCTTATTGATTGAGATGCTAATTTAGGAGAGTTAAAAACTGCCTTGTGCTGTCACAGAGCTGTTTCATTTTGTGCTCTGGAATATAAAATGCTTCTTACTGTTTGTTCACACGCCTATGTGCTTTGCTGTCAAGGTGAGGTGGTATGGAGAACAGGGACAAGCAGAAGCTGTTACTCACAATTTCTAGTTTTCTGGGTACTTTTTGGTGATGTGTGAGGATAGGGAAGGTTGTGGTGAAACTGTAAATGATGTGAGTGTCCACCGACTGCTGGCTTTGCTGTGAGGCAGCCGAGTTTTAATCCACATTTGGGTGCCTGCAGGACACATGCAGAAGATGCCTTCCATCACTGTATTTCTGAGCATCATTGCTGCACTGTGGCACAAACTGGAAAAGAAGATTCTGAGAGGGGGAAAATGCTCTATTTTGAGATAATACTTTGTGATGGTTACATTGGGTTAGTGAGTGTGACATGGGAGAATGTAGCACCAGTAGCAGGAGTGAGGGGGGTATTCTGCACCTAGGAGCTTATTTGTACCCCCACTTCAGGATCCTGTACTTCTTTAGGCAACTCTGAACAGTGCTGCAGAGGTGGAGTGGCTTCTACTCTTCCTTTAACAGTCAGAAATAAACTGCATTAAACTATTTAATCAGATCATATTATTTAGCTATATGTCACAATTCCATAAAGGAACATAAAACCCCTGTCCTACAAATTACTACACATACATATGTGGATGTATATATATATTTATGTGCATTTTTTCTATAACAGGAAAAAGCAGTACTTGAATTTTTCTACTAGTCTTTTAAACCAAGTTCAGTTTTAGAAGTGCTGTCACTGGCATGTCTTATCCAGCGACATCTGTTGAAACAGATATTGATGGTCTGAAACATACAAGGTTCTGAAATACAAAGCAGTGAACGTGTTTATAATGGTGCTCTCCAGTCTGAGGATCCCATGGCACTCTAAGAGGCAGTTCAGTAAATGGCGTTTTCTTTATTCTGCTTAGTGCAAGCCATCCATTAAGGGTAGAAGGTGTCCAAGTCAGACACACATATGTGTAAGTAGGGAAGGAGTGTTAAGGCCAATAATTTTTGCACTTGCTGCAGCAAGTGCAGCCTACATGGGTGTGTGCAGTGGCAGGGGGCTCAGAAGGGGCTCCCACCCCAGGTATTCACCCTGGTTCTGGGTGTGTTTGGATCCCATGTGGCATCTTGTCCTGCCAGGTAAAGTTACTTCAGGTGTAGCTCAGTGTGCATGAACATCTCTCACATAAGCAATTTCAGCATGATCATATCCCATTCCTCCATATCTGAGGTGAAAATATTATTCAGGTGTTAAAATGCCAAACAGAAATCTGTTTTATCTCATTATTTCATCTTTGAATTCTTGTGTTTATTTCTCCCTGCCCTATATTTCAGCAAGGTGACAAGAGAATGAAAAGATGTTTAGAGAACAGTTAGGCTGAGATGTGGAAAGCTTTCTTTATTAAGAGAAGTGGAAAAGTTTGTGAATGCTAAAGGAGTTTTAGAGGTACATAAAAATGTGCACTATTTTTCAGAATGTAAAGCAGATTTTTTTTGGCCATAATACAAGAAGTTATTTATAAGAATTGCAAGGCAAGAAATGTAAAACTAGTTAAGGTCATATAAATCTGTATTGCACTGCATAATAAGCACATGGAACTCATTGCCACTGAAAATCATTGACGCCAAGAGAGCAGCAGGTTGTTTTAGTATTATTATTATTATTTTAACTAAAGATTAGATTTATTAAATAAAAAACCAGATGCTGTTTGTCTTCCAATTAGGTAGAGTTATGAAAGACAGCGGGTTTCAGGATGTTACTGGCTGTTGATGGAAAAATAATCATGTGTTTTTATGGGTAAATACGCCCTCAAAATCTGTCTGTCAAACTCATTCTTGAAGTATTCAGCACTGACCTTTGTTGAAAGAGAGTGAGATGGTGCATTGATCTGGCAGTGCTTCCTGTGTTCCTCTGCATTACTGTAGTCCAAGTGCATTTGGAGGAAACTAATCAGAAAAAAATATACTGTGACGTGAAGTAATTCTTACTGGAGTCTCAGTATATTAAGGGACCATTTCATCCACTGTGGAAATTGACTGGGTGGAAAATTCTGCATAGCACCAAAAGTGGAAGGAAAATTCTTTCTGCAGGTGTATTTGAGTAAAGTTCTGCTTTTAGGGATTGCTGTAAAATTTGAAATATCTGCTGTGGATAGATCAGCCCCCAGGTTTTTAATGTTCCACTTCAAAGATACCTGTGTGGTGAGCTGCTTGAACCTCCCCATTTATCCATCCTGGAAGAAGGAAGAGCTGAGTCAAGCTTCCTGGAATTCAAAGTTAAGCTTTCAGATGTGCTCGTCACCAAAACTTTTCCTGAGATTAGCGTGCCAGCTCTTGAGGTTTAGCATCCTTTAGAGTTTGTGCCCAGTTCTTTGTGCTGTGCAGCCTACTTGGGGCTATCAGCTCATGTGAGCCTGTAATTATTCCTTCTAAAAGACAGCACTGTCCTGTCACTGCTAATGTGCTGATCTCGCTGCCACAGTGCTCTGTGACTGCTGTTAGAATATTGCCACTGACACAATGCACACCGGCTTATTAAAAGGAAGCAGGGTTTGCACTGCTTGCACAGGGTCCACAGTTGTGACTGATTCCTTCTGATGTTTAAAAATAAGAACTGTGTGAATGCAAATTCATTATTTTCAAAAACATCACCCTCCCCAAAGCCTAGAAAACAGGATGCAGCTGTTGCTCTTTGATTTGAATCGCAGTCAATTAATGTTAATGATTGGTAAATTTGAATCAGTCTCATGATTTGAATGAAAGAGTAGTCTAATTTTTTATTTTCATGTGTACATGATAGCAATTAAACATTTTTGCTTGAGTAATCCATTGCTATACTCTATGACATTATGCAACTGGGAAATTTGACCTCTGTTACAGCAAATGATAAAATATGAGTGCAGCCAAATTACTGCAAAAAGTTGAATTTGAATATTTTACTATCTTTCTCTTTAATTTCAATAATTTATGGCAGATGCACAACTTAGTATTGTACTTTCATCATCCTTCTTTTCCTCACCATTGATTGGTTCATAAACAGTTTCTATTTATTATTTATTTTGAAAGCTTTTCCTAGAAACCCCAGGAGAGGGATCTTGTATCCTTTCCTTAAGGCAAGCAGTAATATCAAATCCTGCAATAAAAAAAAAAAAAGCAATACTGCTTTGAGCAAAGTCTAAAAAACCAAAGGAAGTTTATAGATTGCTTGCTTTTTGCTGACTAAAATGATGATTTAAAAAAACCCTACGTCTTTAGAACATAATATTGTGATAGTTTTATTTTAGAAGGTGGATTAATTGTCACAGAGAATACAGTCTGAAAAAAGGTCAGTGGCAGCACAACAAATGACTCAACAGTTGTCTCAGTCTATTCAGTGGAGCATTTTGGCAGTGGGATCTCAAAGTCCATTAATTTATTCACTTCTCTGGAATAAGACAAGCAATCACCTTTCAAATTAACTGGGTTGGCATGCTTTGGGTATTTGTCCACTGGAAATCTGACTTTGATCCCTGAGTTTCTGCAGAGAGTTCTCAGTTGCCTCTGCTCTCAGCTGGATTTTAATAGACCCTCCTGAAACAGCAACAGGTCTAGATAAACTCAGTGTGAATTTATTTTGTAAGCTCTGCTGACTTTGTTGCTTTACCTCTGTTTCTTACCTCATTTTTCCTGCCTGGCTTGCTCACTCAGGCAGTGATGTGCCCAATTTCAAAGTGTTAATGTTTGGCTCATCTTGCTCTCTCATTTCTGGACTATTGCATTCCAGCCTTCCTATTGCCCTGCTTCTTTTAACATCCTCATGTTCCACTAAAACAAACAAAACCCCAACTCTATCTTTTGGAAGAAACTAAGATTGCTCTGATGAATTACACTAATGACTGAGGGCAGTAAATTAATCTCTGCTTTAGACTCCAGTTTTTCCAGGGTTACATTTACCTCAATGCAGCAAAAGCTCTCAGCTGTCTCACTAGATTTTCTGGACTTCTGGCAGTTGTAGAAAAAATATTTAAATGCCAGTAAATCCTGGAACCTGATATTAGTATTACAAAGGTAGCTATTTGGTTTGTTTTCACCAGAAAGCTAAACCATCAACACTATTGCAATGAATGGTCTCCCTATTTACCTCCACCTGCAGCATCTCTACTTCTCTTCCAAAGGACTGGCACTCCCTTTCCCCTTATCTTCTCATCTCTTCCCCTGTTCCATCCTTCTTTTCTGTGTGTTTGAGCCAGACTCCATACAGGTAGATGATTGCTGCTGGTGCTGCTTTTAAGCTAACACAGTTCTCTTGTCTACCTCCTGGTAGTGATCCTTTTATTTAGCCCAGAGCTATAGTAAGTAGTCAGAAATAGAATTAGTATCCATTCAATACATTCAGAGCCAGAGAAATACCTGTATTTATGTAAGTGCAACTCTACAGCTCTGTGAGCAGACAATAAACAACAGCTCTTCCTTCAAAATCATCATAGTTCTGTAAAAAAAGGGGGTCTGGGTTCACAGCTGAGCTCAAACAACAACAAAAAGGTACCAGCCTACTCAGGCAAAATATCTACTGCTGGAAACTTTCCATTGAATCAGAATGGTTCAGGTTGGAAGGGACCTTTAAAGACCATCTCTTTCCAAACCCCTTCCATGGGCAGGGACACCTTCACTAAACCAGGTTGCTCAAAGCCCCATCCAAACTAGCCTTGAACAGTGCCAGGATGCAGCATCCACAGCTTCCCGGGACAGCCTGTTTCTGTGGCTCACTACTCTTACTAAAAAATTCTTCCTTCTATCTAGTCTGAATCTACAATATAGTCTTCCCAGAGCCTTTTCTTCTCCGAGCTGAACAATCCTGACTCTCTCAGCCTGTCTCTGTGGCAGAGCTGCTCCAGCCCTCTGAGTATTTTTGTAGCCGTCCAGGTGGGGTCTCAGGGGAGCAGAGGGGCAGAATCCCCTCCCTCAGCCTGCTGCCTATGCTGCTTTTGTTGCAGTCCAGGATAATGGTTGGCTTTGTGGGCTGCAAGCACATTGCCAGTTCATGTCCAGCCCCTCACTGACCAGCACACCCAACTCCTTCCCTGTAGGACTGCCCTTAATCTCTTCATCCCCCAGACTGTAGTTATACCTGGGTTGCTCCAAAAGTCACCACAGGGGTGGGTGATTTAATGAAAGCAGATGCAAGTAATGAGGCTGAGGATACCTGATATCTTTATTTCAGCTTTCACTGCCCAGATGCCTCAGTTGGGTGTGGCTGCAGCAGAGTTATCAGAAATATCAGCAGTAGAAAAGGAAGGAATCACCCCTGAAAGTCTGGCAAGATTGAGGGAGGTCTCTAGGCAGAAAAAAAAGTCTATTGAATCTTCAGAAAGGCAGGAACAGGATTTAAGAGTTCTTCCCTTCAACTCCTTAGAAGATCATTGAGCAAGAAGTTTTGGAAGCAATTTCCAGTCATGGAAAGGAGAAGGTGGTGACTGGGAATAGCCAGAATGGATTTACCAGAACTGAATCACATCTGACTGCATGCTTTCTTTTCTAAAAGACCAGATCTGTGGATGAGGGTAGAGCAAAGCATTGTCTAGCTTGACAGGACAAACCCTTTTGACACCACGGTCTCCAAGAACATCCTTGTATCCAATCTGGGATGTTATACTGCAGATGGAAGGACTACCAGCTGGCTAGAAAACTCTCTGGATCTTTGGGCATGGTGTAGTTGTTAATGGTTTGTATTCTGCCTAGAGGCTCCTTCCCAGTGGAGGACTGCAGGTGTTTTATACTGGGGCATTCCCTGTTTAGTATCAACAATCCCAAGGTGAAGGTGGACTGCATGTTCATTATTTTGCAGGTGATGCCAAGCTGGGGGCTGCAGTCTGCACCTGTGAGGGCAGGACTGACCCTCAGAGAGGCCTAGACAGGCTGGAGAAATGGGCTGACAGGGTCCCCATCAAATTCAACAAGGACAAAGTCCTCCACCTGGGATGGCTACAGGCAGGGGACAGGCCTGCAAACAGGCCAGGGACGGCCTGGCTGGGCAGCAGCTGGGGACTTGGGGCTCCTGGCTGACATGAGCACAAGCCTGTTCCCGGAGTAGGCAGCAGAGTGTCAGCCCTAAGCTTGTCCTACCCTTTTTGGCACAATGCTTTGCAGTCCTAGAGGCTCAAACCATGTCCCATGAAGTCTTCATGCAGCTGCTGGACTTGGCAGTGGCCTGGCTGAGATGTGATCACCCCTGGCTTTGGCCATCTCACCAATGGGGATGACTGACCAGTGAATGCACTGCATAATTGCAGTTTAGCTTTAAACCCCATAGCTTGAACATATCGAGGGTTTCAAAACAGGCAAACAAATGTGGCATGGAGGCTTGGCTACTAGCTTATAGTGGCATAATTGATATGGTTTTCATGCAAATAGCCTCCACAATTGAACTAAAAATAAGCAATATTAATTGATGGTTGTTGTCAGGCCTGTGTTTAGCTATTTTCTGTCTGTGCTGCATGGATATGCATGTATTTGTAGGCTGTGCTCGATATTCTCTGACTATGAAATCGCAGCAGTAGGTTGTGAAATATGTATGAAATTAAAATTTTGAATGCATAGAGGGCATAAAAGTATGGATGGCTGCGAGGCTTTGCTTTGCAGGACTATGATGTGCATTTCTAAACAGCTGGAAAAGCTCATCAGACCTTGCAAGGACAAGGAAAAAAGAATCCTTAAATGGCTTTAAAATCTAAGCAAATCTTACTGCCTTCTTTTCTCACTAGTGGATTTCCCCTTACTCTAGGCTGACAGTGGTTTAAAAGAAAGAACTTCAAGTTCTCACTTTTAAGTTTGGCACTGTTTTTTTCATGTTTACATGTTATTTAAGTCTACCCCTTGCAGGACTGGTGTGGGCAGGATGGATTCTGAGAAGGAAAAACCTGAACAGGGTGGGCCAGACGTCCAGGAGTAGTTTTTATCCTTTTTTTTCATTGTTTTTTTTCCTGCAAATGCAAACCTCTAGATGTGAGAATCAGATTTGGTTCAGCTTTTTGTTAATTTGAATGAAATCTGGTTTATGAAAATGGGGCATTTGTCATTGGTCTTGCCTTTCCTGTTGTGTTCTCTTCCTGCAGTTTGATTTAGAGTAACAAGATCCGAACTGGGAGAGGCAAATGAAAAGAAAGTTTGGGACTCTAGCTGGGCCCTGGAATTTCTTTGAGATGTATACTACAACTATATACCTCAGTTTTATATTTCTCAGAAAAAAGAAAATTAAATAACACTGGGTGACTACTGAGGTAGCAGTGAACATGTCTGAGGACTGAATAATAAATCTCATAATAAGATACACATGAAAGACAAGGTCATGGTTGATAGTCCACTGTAATGTAATGTAATGTTTTTGTGCATGCTGTTTCTAATGCATTATTAACTGTTTTTGTTGTTTTTTCCTTTTTTTTTTTTTTAATTAATGAATCTCTATACTTTTGCCTACCCTGATCTTTATTCTGTAACAAATGAACAGATGTCTGTATCTCATGGTTGTTACAAGGATATTTACCAAGGAATTTCAGGGCTTTTAGGCAATATTAGAAAAAGGGTATGCATTACATTTATAGCCACTTGTATTCATTATAGAGAATAAATATTCATTCTTTAGAGCATGAAAGCTCACGGCTGCCCTCAGTTTAGTAAGGGCTGCGGTGTGTTGCCTGGTCCAGTTGTCAGGGACTGCTGTCAGATTGATTAGTTGGGTGTTCTTTAAGGGGATGAAATGATCCAACCACCAACACAATCTCGTTTCCATTAGAAGTAATGTTCTTTATTTGTATTGAATTTCATTGGGGGTTTACATGCAACTTTTTATAACAGGTCAAACCCAGGAAAAGAACCTGAAAGGCTTCACTGGAGGTTAAAGAAGAAAAGTGTCTAATTTTATTCTCGTTAAAAGCATTAAGTTTGACTCTAAATTGTGACCAGAATAAATGTTTTGAGATATATCTGTATAAAAGTACTTTTCGTAGGAAAACAAACTTTAATGTTGTGTGCCTTTTCTTACAGGAAATTAAAATGCATGACTGACAGTGAAACTGTGGCACCTGACTGGCCTTACTACAAAACCATTGATAGGATCTTATCCAAGGTGACAGACCACAGCGATGTGAAAATGCATGAAAATCAGCAGCCAGGCCCTTCTACATCCCAGACAGAGGCCTCACAGTCTCCATCAGCTAAGTCTACACCTCTGTACTTGCCATATAACCAGTTTACATATGAAGGAAGGGAAGAATGCTTTGAAGATGAACATTCAGAGAGCTCATCAAGCTTGCTTTCTTACAAGCTGAGGTAGCATCTATTTCTCCCTCTTTTTAGTGTTTTGCAGAATGAACCAAATTTGCTGTTTAAAGAGAACACCCTCACACACATTTTTCTCTAACAGCTCTTGTATTTTTTTCTGTAAATCACAAATGAGATCTGTTCCCCAGTCTCAGGCACTTTGCTGAATTAGGGCATTTTCTTTATTTCTTTATGAAAGACTGGAAGGGAGTAGGAGAACTGGGCAAAAAGTTGTATATTATTGCCAAAACTCAGCATGCATGTCACGGCTCACATCAGGGAGAGTGTTCATAAAAGGAGTGCAGGCATGTTCAAGGGAGTCCTGCGGTGCAATCAGAGATATAACATACTGCTTAGATGATTTTTGGCTTGCTCTAGTTTTGCTTTTGATGTGAGTAGGAAATTTCTCTGGCTTCAGTTATTATTAAAATGGTGAAAAGATGCAAAATAAATATTTCTGTGGACACTGAAAAGCTGCTCATGCAGTTTGAAAGTACATTACAACATTTTAAATACAATTGAGAATGTAATTTTTTCAAAGTAAATGCTAGTTTGAGATGCAAACATGTGATTACTTTTTTTTTTGGGGGATATAATTGGAGTTCCCTGGAAGGCAGCATTTTAACAAAAGGCAGGGTTGTACTCTTGATACAAATTTTAAACTTTACTGGTCTCAATTTTCATCCAGAGTGGTGTGAAATAAGAGTTGATTACAGTTTTCTGGCAGGAAAAGAGTTGATCCTAGAGATCCTTATCATGAGTCTGTGAGGCTTTAACGTAACAGTAAAATTACCTGTCAGTCATGCGGCTGTAAAGATGTTGAGCTGGAAGAAGAACCAACCGAGCAAGTTTGAATTATTGTTTCCAGACCCACTCTTGGATGAATAAAACTAAGGTAAATCCATTCAATCATTCAAGCAAATAGTCCTTGAATAGCCGATTATTTTTTAAAACTTTCTCTTTTTTTTGGCAACGAATATTTATTAGGGCGCATAACTTTTGAACGATAGCAACCTTTTTGTTCACAAGCAACAATTTTTTTTCATCCTAGTTCATTGTAAGTAGTTGATATTCCTGATACACAAACTCTCTTGACTTGAGGATTCGCAAATTTCACAGGCACATTTCAGATGCAATAACTTTATTCCCAATTGGATTTACAATAACATTATTTAATATTTAATTAGAAGGTCACATTTCCACAAACGTTGTGGAGTTTATTCACTTGACTACTTGATAACATCAGGCTTTTTAAAACTGCTGGATGTTAAGTTTTTTCAGCTTAGGGACAACTCCAGGACAACACAGATTTTGTACCACAAGAGGGGACAGAGGTCACCATGCCAGGTTTCACTACAGAACATAGACAGCCCTCACAGAGATCAAGTTAATCAACCCCAAACCCACTTCTGTTGTGCCCACAGTTTCCAGGTGGACCCCCACTCTCATGTAGATGATTTCATTTACAGCTAAAGTGGACATAATTCAGTCACTAAATTATAAGCTCTGGAAAATTTAGGCTATAATACATTTTAGCCAGCTTCAGGTTCACTAGTTTGTTTATTTTTTTTAAACTTTATCCAAGGAAATAACCTAATCTGTTCTAGTAAAAAGTATTTAAACTTTACTTGGCTAAATTTAGAAACTTCAGCTCATTTAAATCAAGCCCCTGGTGGCACAGGCTGGCTTTCAGCCGGCTGCAGGTCTGGGGCAGGTGATGCCCCTCAGCCCTTGCACTGCTGCTGTTCCCTGCCAGGAGTGGCTGTGCTGGGCGGATCAGGAGGGGCTGGGAGCTGCAGGGAAGGGCGGGGCAGCTCTCAGGACTTCCATAACTGAGGAATTCAGCCATGCTCTCACAGTCTCCGCTATGAAAGAACTTTGTGCAACAGAATATTGTGCATATCATTTAACAGCATGACAGTCACAGTCACAAGTTAAAATACAGTTCTCCTGTTTTGAAAAAAAAGGAGAAATTGAGCAGTAGATACCACATGAGAGATCAGTGTAATATTACAGGTGAGCATCGTGATCAGATTAAAAATTAGAAACCACTTGTGATAATGGGCCATGTGTCTGGAAGGAGAAAAAGTGTTATTCCAATAGTCATAGGGGATTTGAAAAGCTAGTCCAGCTTTGACCTGTTTAATTTAGGCTGATGAATGAGAGCAGAGTAGGGAACCCTTTCTTGGCCAGGAGAAAATACAGTGCTTGCTAATGATACCACACGGGTTAAAATCACTTAGAGCTGCCATGCTTAGACAAGGAAGTTAATTCTTTTAGAGTTACTAATGGAAAATTATGAACTGAGGAAGCAATTTTCAGCTTAAGCAATTAGTGTGTCATCCTGTATTTGAAAAACACTTTGAAATAGCCAACAAGAGAGAAAAGCATTAGCATAAAAAATTTGGGTCCATCTTGGTTATTTTATCAACGATGCCCTTGCCTCTGAACAGTAGACAATTGATCCAGCAGATTCAAAAAAGGAACTAAAGACAATTCTGGGAATTGAAATCAAAAGAATGTTTTAGGTCCTCAATTTCCCTATTTTTCTACTTTATGACTATGCAAAACAATTACTTTGAAACACATTTTGAAAAATACACACTCATGTCTATATGTAAAATACAGATATGTTTTGCAGCTGTATATTTTACAACTTGCATTATGGGATTTTTTTCTTCAGTAATAAAAATCCTAATGTTATGGCAACAATTGGTAGGGAAAAAAACCTTTCAAACAGTAGTTCTTTCTAAATAACTTTTAAACTTCTGAAAACTTTCCTGTTATTCCTTTAAACTCTCCAACACAGCTTTAGAGTGTCAACTTTGTATTTTCCACAGTATCTTTGAACATAGCAGGAGGCTACTTGGCTATATAAAATATAGTTTAAAAAAAATTCAATTGAATGCTTAGCTTTCATGATAGCGAAAAATGTCGTTTTATACTTCAATCAGTACATACATATTGTCAAGCTAAAGATAGTTGAAACTGGTTTTTTTTGCATTCTGTTTGAAAAACTTTGATTTTGGGACCTTCTTACAAAACCCAAATTTTGCTGGTTAGTAATAATATAATTAATGTGAGATAAAATTAATTTTAATTTTTGTTTCAAGTGTGTAGATGAGGAAAACATTTGGAATCCCTTTAAAGGGGTGCCTGATATTTGTTTAGTATTGTTCTGACACTGCTATACAGTACAAAACATCTGACAATAATAGAATTATTCTATTATAGTCATAAAATATAATGTGATGTGGCGAAGTCTTGTACTGCAGCTTAAACTTTTAAAATCCAGATTCCTGACACCACTATAAATGAGTTTTTATCTAATTGAAAACAGTATTTTTTCACCCTGTGGATTAATTTATGGTCTTTGTTTTCGTAGTAAAATAATGACAGAACATAATTATACAGGCTGTGAATGTAGTTCAGACTTCATGTGTTCTGCTATTTCTATTGTACCAAAAGTGGGGGTGAAAGAATTACTTCCATAGACTAAAAGACCATAATAAAACCACAGTGTTATCTAGTCTGACTTCTTGTTAGATACCATTTGAATTTGGCCATTCTGATGTGGGGCCCAGAGTTTTTATGCAGAGGGTTCTGTGGCATTCTTCCCTCAGCAGGGCACTTCCACACACAGGAACCCCTGTCTCTGCTGTCCTCCACTTCTTTGTTTCTATGATTTGTTTCACTCTGGGAAACACTAAATGTCTGGTCTAGACCTGATAAATTTAGAATATTTGGAATTCACTCTTCCCTTCTTTCTAGTAATTATCAAACCCTTGTTTAAACCAGTCCCTCGTTTCTAATGTGAATTTAGTGAATGAAATTTTCAGATGTTACTTCTACTTACCTTTCTTTTCAGTATATTGGAGAACTTTTCAGTATCTTTTGCTTTCTGGCAAGGTGGTTGTGTGCCATGACTGTGTACTCTTTTTGGTGTTTTAAAAATTTTAAATGTAGATTAGTTAATTTGGTGCAGAAAGTTTACACAGAAAGAAAAGTAAGAATTGGTAACATGAATTAGCCAAGATATGGATTAAAATAAGTGCATTAAAACTTGATGATGATGCTAATTTGGGAAACAACATCTTTGGCAAAGATTTTACTATTTCTAAAATTATGCTACGGCTATTTAAATCTGAACGGGCATCATCTACAAAGAAGTTTGAGCTTTAGGCTATGTACATTATGTAGTGCAGCTTAACTCATTATGCAGACTTGTTATCCTAGCAAGGTGCTTTGCCCAGGCTCCAAGCCATTTTTTGTGGTTCTTTTCTGTGCTTTACTTCAAGGATGAGTCTCATTAATTCCTGAATGCATTTGAATGATTGAACGAGCCCAGTTTACCAGAAGATCCAGGTTTCCTCATCCTCAGTTCTTACACTCTGAAGATCTCTATATCATCTCTAATATTAATATTGTTTGTATCCGGACCATTGTTAATTTTTTAATAAAGACATGGATTGTGGAGGTATGCTCGGATTTGTATGTAGCTAAAAATCCAAACCAGTGAGAAACAACTTTTAGGTGTTAAAGCCATAAATTCCAAGAACTGATGGTAGTGCCATGAAGTAGTTGGAAATGAGGAATTGTTGTTAGGGTTTTGTGAAGATAATACATTTTGATAAAGAGAGAACTCTTTGTATTCAACTCCTGCTTCATTAATTATTCACACACATCCCTGAAACAAGCTGTATTGGATAAGTGTAAGCAATCAATCAAGGAACTTTTAATTGAACAATGAATTAAATTGTTATTAGGTAGGCAGACAGCAAATGCATTTGAGACTTGCCTAATATGTTCCCTGATTATGTCTGGAGGTTTTGCTTTGTTCCCCCTCATGTCCATTACACACAGTCATTTCTGCTCGGTCTCCTAGGTGAGAAGGAACAATTTCTTTCCCTTGGTTTGCTTCCTTGGAACACTGCCTGTCTGTTTTAGAGTATAGGAGGGAAATAGCTTTGTGAGGTTCTGTTTGGAATATGGTCCCAGTGCCAGAGCTCTTCCACACTTTGTTCATGTGGTCAGAGGAATACCAATACCAAGGTCTTGTAGGCTCTCTGCTGTAGGCACTGGAAGCCCAGCAGAAGAGTACCAGCAGATTCTCTTTGAGGTCCTTACTTTCCTAGACCCCTCTTTCCTGAGATTTTCCTCAAAATCTACCTTCAGAGACTAGGCTTGGCAAAGAGGGAGGTGCCTCTTCAGCAGCTTGTGGGTGCTCTCAGGATCTGCTGCACCCCTGTTGTCACAGAGTTGTCGACTGCACAGAAATGCAACATGGAGAATGGGCCACTGGAACTGATTGATGCTACAGCAATGTTCTGTCGTTGCTTATTCTTGTGCCTACACATTGGCAAAGTAGACATGCTCCTGGCTGGAACTGTTTGAGGATACTGATGCTGCTTGTGTTACTTGATGCTGAACCCATATTCCTATCCCTGCTTCCCTCTTGAATTTGTTGTAAAAAATTATTCGCAGAGAGGGGTCTCTGACATACTGCCCAGAACACCTAGAACTTCTCAAGGAAGATGGCTCAGTATCTGAGGAAACACTTCAGTATTCAAATAACTCATCACTGGATGGGCACCACTGGACATTTTATATTGTTTCATGTTGCAAGTGCTGGTTGGTTTTAAATTGCATTCTTCAGAGCCTTCTTTTGTAGGGCCCTTCTCAAGAGCTCCCTTTCAGCAGCTGTTCTGCAAGAGGAGAGGATTGTAAGTAAGCCAATTCCTTACTGTGAACGACCATAGAGCCCTTTCACTATTAGTCTGTGGAGAGAAAAAGATTGGGACCATCACCAAAGCCAGGGCTTTCTGAAGGTTTCTGAAATAAGTATTTCTTTTCAATGAAGGCTAATTACCAAGTTGTGTTTGTTATGGTAAACAAATGTAGAGAGCCCTTGGGAGACCTTGAAGAATCCTTGTGTCATTGCTTTTGGGGGCACTTCACTGTGCTGAAACACAGTTCTGAGCTAGCACTCTTCAGTGAGTACTTTTTTAGTTATTAGCAGACTGCAGATACTGCTGACACAGTAAAAATTTGCTGCTCTTTTCTCTCTGGAGCTGTGCAAGGCACTTACTGTCTGGGATGTATGGTTTCATGTCTTACAGTTCTTTGATGGATTTAACTGAAAAACAGGTAAAATCCTTTACAGACTCTAGGAAAACACTTCAAAGATTCTTTTCTCTTAAAAATAAGGCTTATTTTAGATCTTTCAATCTAAATCACTCCATCTTGGTTTTTAATGTAATTTTTGTTGTTGTCTCAGTTGAAATTGAAACCCAGATGATGGCTACTGTTACCAAGAAAGACACACAATGCTCACTGCATCTCAGTACCATTGACAAGCCTCGGATTTTCTCTCTCATCCCTTGTTAAGGACCATTCTCACCAGTGCTCATGTTTACAACACACAAGCCCTCTTGTGGAGTGAGCTCGTACTGGTTTCAAGACAGGAGGTCTTACCAGAGCTACTTTCTAACACTGCATGGGGAAGAGAACAGAGATTCACAAATTTCCAATTTTTAAATCCTCTCTGAAGACAACTTTAAATTCAAAAGGTGACTTTGGCTAAAATAATGGCACCATTTCAGAAATTTTCTTGCTCTGCCCACCAGAAAGCACATATTCTTTGTGAATGTGACTACAGTGATGGGAACCTTGGAATAACAGATTCACTGTTGTCCTTAGACTGCTGTAGAACTTTTCCACTTGTTTGACCTCTTTGAGAGCCACATTTGAAGTAATTCTGGCCCTTAGAGTTAAGGGAGACAAATTTAGTGTTTTAGTGTTAGCCAAGACCCATTCTCACAAGATTGTGAGACTGTGATAATTTCAGTCCTCAGCAGTAAGCCTGACCCACAGTTTGAGCAGAGCAACATGTATTTATTTTATCTACATTTATTTGATGCCCCAAATCAAATATGCTATATAGAACCTGCAAAGCTGAGTTTGTTGTATACATTCCAAAGTAGATAGTATCTCACCCTTTTTGGGTCACCACATTCTTAAATGTCAAGGGACTGTGTCTTTTTCTTACATTTGCATTAAGCCTTTCAGGTGCTAAGGATTGTTTATCTCTCCTGCTGACAGATCTGAATGTCACAGTCACTGCTGCACAAAGCCTGTCAAGTAGGATAAGAACCTGAATCAAATTATGATACAAATCTGCCACAGCTGAGTGACCTCATCCCTACTACCCTTCTTCACATTAATAAAAACACATTCTTGAAGAGTTCAAGTTATCCTTATTCAAGGATGTTTTAAAATCTGCAGCATGTTGACATGGCATACTAGTCACAACTGTACTATCTCATTATTGCATTTCACCTAGAAAGGATACTGCACTTGGCAGAACACGACTGAGATTGCTGTTTGTGTCAAGGGACTTCAAGACACATCATCAGATATCTTTGATGTTGGGGACTCCAGTCTGGAGTTACAAAAAGTGTAAATGAAGACATGCTCTTTCACTTTAAGTTTGGAAAGGAGTTATCCAGCTCTAACTGGAGGTTTTTCAGATGTGTAGTACACTTACACTTATACCTTTTACTTGCCTTTCTTCCTCTTTCACATTTTAGCATGATTCCTTCTTAGACTGCAGGTTAAGACACACAGATCTATGTGTGTGTGTTCTCACTTGTATGCCATGTGGGCTGGTTTTGGCTGTGTTGCTCTGTCACCCCAAGTTAGAACAGCCATGAGATCTTTACACCTTGAGAGCACTGTCTTTACTGCCACATTTATCTCCCTTCCAAAACAGAAATCCAGCATGATAAAGCATAGAGGAAATTCTTAAAATAATCCCCAAACTCCACATGGCAGCTCTGCATATTTCAGATGAGGATGCCCATTGCCCTTCTCTGGACGTGCTCCAGCCCTTCCCTATTTTTCTGGTCGTGAGGGGCCCAAAAATGGACACAGGATTGGAGGTGTGGCCTCCCCAGTGCTGACAGTCACTGCCCTGGTCCTGCTGGCCACACTGCTGCTGATCCAGCCCAGGTGCCATTGTCCTTCTTGGTCACCTGGGCACACCTGGCTCATGTTCAGCCACTCTCAACCAGCACCCCCAGGTATTCTTCTGTCTTTTCAGGCTTTTACATTGTTTAAAATATTTTATGGTGGAATATATATATAAAGAATGGTCAGTGCCACTGCTGTGTCTTGGCACAAGGGCAAATTCTGAGACCCATAGTCTGGAGTGGGACCAGCCTTACTGATGCAATGCCTTAAAAAACAAGCTGTAAGATACCACCACATGTAACCATGCAGCACTTTCTCTGGATTGGGATGGTTATTGAAGCTTTAAAATTGGAGTTTCAACAGCCAGATAAGCCAAATATCTTTCTCAGTACAGTGTATAAATTCAATGTGTAAGACATGTCAAGATTAAAAAAAAAAAGCCTGGCATTCTGCAGGGAAAATTTTTACTAAAAACAACGAGATGTAAACCCTCTTTTTTTTCTTTTTTTTTTTTTTCTTTTTTTTTTTCCAATCTGTAGCACTATGCAACAATACATTAAATACTTATGTTTTGGCACAAACTTGAGGGGGAATTTATTGGAGAACACAGGGGTTTAAAAATATGACTAGGTTGTAACTTGGCCAAGAATATGCTATTGAATTTTGGGTTCTTTCTTTTTATAAATATGAGTTTAATTTCTAACAAATATTCACATTTCAGAGCTGAAGAAAGACCAGTTAAGAAAAGAAAAATGCAAAACTGCAGTTTCCAAAAGAAGAAGCTAAAATTAATGGAAGCCATGTTGGAAGAACAAAAGAAGTTGAGCAGAGCCATGGAAGAAACCTGTAGAGAAGTGCGCAGGATCCTGGATCAGCAGAACATCATCCAAGTTCAAAGCTTACAGTTACAGGAGAGAATGATGAATCTACTGGAGAAAATGATCTCCAAGTCTAATGTGTAGTTTCCTTTGTGAATGCCTCTGAGATTACTATTGCTATTATAGATAACCATTTATTGCACACCATATGTGTGTCTGTTGCCCTATTCCCAGGTTTTCCATGGAAATTAAAACCCTAGTGTAATCCTAGTTCAGCAACGAAAACATAATGCAGGGCGAGAACTGTCCAGTATGATAAAATTAGTGCAATATATGCCTAAGTTGAATTATTTTTATACAGAAAGGTTAAGGGATAAATAGCTCGGGGAACTGAAGTACTATTTATGCCTAAATCAGGTATTGTTTTGCAAACAGTGGTGTTGTATATTGCTCCCCATCAAGGACTGCAGCTCAGTCTGTTTTAGGAGAACGAAATAGTGCATTTCTAAATATGGTTATTGCACCTTGGCTTTGCTGATGATTAAACCCTGTTTTGAAACATATGCCTGATTGTATAAGTGACCTATGGTTCTTGTAAAGAGCTAGTTGGGACCATGAGATACATAATTTTAAACTCCATGCCTGATATGAATAGTACTCTAAAGTATGAGGGTAAAAATAGTCTATTCAAATACATTTTTTGATATAAAAAGAAATCCCCCAAACCACCTTACTATATACTGAATACTAAAATGTATAGAAGATACTTGAAGTTGCTTTTGATATTAAACGTTTAATTTTTTTTTTCATTATTAACTGGAATCTGTTGACTTAACAAACAACCAGCAATGAAAACTTTCATTTATTCTCTATCACAAAAGAAAAGTATTGTACTGTGTGTATATACATATATATAATGTCTATCAAATGAAATAAAGAAAAAGAAGAAACTTACTCTTTGTTGCTGGACAGATAGCATGCTTTGGGACAGCGAAGGATACTGGGAATGATAACCACAGTGAGAGGTCACAGTTACTGATTGCAGGGTAGAGATCCGCTGTGCTGATGCCCAGACGGACAGGGATGCACCACACGAGGGAGCCGCAGGCACGGAGGATTGTACCCAGGGAGCTGAGATGGAACACACCAGCTCGCGTTGGGCTCCTCCACGAAACGTGACATTTAAATAATCTTTCACTTAAATTCGAAAATTAGCCGGCACAATTTCCTACATGCCTTTTCCTTTTGTGTTCTCCTTCAAAAAAACACCCTGCATTTCTGCCTGTTTTACTGTATAGGCAAGAGCAAAGGTTGGGTTCCAGTATAGAAACTAAAGAATTTGCACCAGGACTTCAGGCCATTTTCCATTCTCACTATTGAATAATGTCCCCTCTTGAAACTTTGTCTTTGAAGGTGTTTGCATTCGCCTATATAATTTAATGTGTTGTTGCCTATGTAAAGGTGAGCTAAAATATTTTTAATCCCTGACACAACAAATTAATCTCTAATTATGCTTGCTGAACAGGATAAAGGTTATACTCACCAAGGAAGTTAATAATATGTGGAAATATTTCTTAGAAGATCCTCCAGGTATGAAGATTAAGAATTATGAAATAGCTAAATGTGGCCTATTCCTACAGAGTTTAATTAATGATAACAGGATAAGGCAAATGTAGTAGAAGACAACTTGAAGAACATGATGGCTGCTGAAATATAAACAAAGTAACTGTCCCTCACTCCACCTTTACTACAGTGATTGCATGATTGGAAAAATGCCAAATTTCTTTTCTGATTCTGCAAATACAGTTTTACACATTTCGAATGTAGATCTGTCACAGATTCAGGTAGGCTACATGCTCAGTGCTTCCTGACACTTTAACTTTTTTACAGCAAGATATAAAGAAATTCTCCCCTGACTCCACAGGAATTAATTGTATTTACTGTCACTATCTACTTGAATCATATAGTAATTAAATCCAATTAATGAGCAATAACAATGGCAGCACAGCTGAACCTTGTACTGTAGAGTAGGTAGTCCCCCTCTTTCCATGTTAGTACAGCTCCAGATCTGTAGGAACACAAGAATGGAGAAAATCTTATTCCTTGCCTGCTACCACAAGGAACCATGTAATATAATCCCTTTTGTAAATGTGTGGACCTGTATTTTAAAATGAGTTATGTGTTTTGTCCCCAGAATTATATGAAGAGCTGCATTACAGACAGGTAAATGCAGCTTATAAGATTGCTTCTAGGATAATTCCTGATTAATTTATGCCAATTTCTTCTTGCATCAACACTGATTTTGCTGCTTTATGTAGAATTTACTCTTGAGAGCCAGAGGTCATGCCCCATGCAACCCTTCTTCTGATGGATAATACTTATATAAGGTAGGATTTTGATGATTTTGAGATTTTGAGGGGTTTGATGACTAGGAGGTTTTGCTAATTTCACCCTTTTGAGTTCATTCATTTTAAGGGTGAGTGACCAGAATGATACACAGCATTCCAGATGAGACTCTGAACACTCTCTTACATAACTGCTTTAAAGGAAATGGTGTTTTCGGGTGATTGTGAGATTTTTTTTCTATATAAAATGTCACTTCTAGTAGCTACATTTAGAAGTTCAATTTTAAATCATCTTCTCTTTAACAAAAGGCTTTATTCCCATCCATACAGATTACCTGTGTTCTAGCCCTCTTTTGCCTACAGAGTGAAAACAGCAAAGCTGTAGACAAATATGTTTCATGTATGACAGAACTTTTTTAATGCTTTTTGACAAGCTGAAAATTCCCCACCCACTCATAGTTCTTGTGCTGCTGTTTCTTTTGTTCCTGTAAAGACTGAACGTTTACTTGAAAAAATAGGTTGAGTGTTTTTTGTGGGGATTTCTTGTTTTGTTTAAGGTAGTCACAGCCTTTTCATCTGTATGGGACAGTTAGCTGCAGGTAGAGATATTTGAATGTTTGTGATATTCAGACAAATTACAACTTGAAAGACCTGCCTAGAATTAAAATTCTTGGTAGAATTCCTGGTTTTGCAGAACAGAGACAGACACTGCTTCTGTGTCTGTATGAGTAGGGAGCTGTGTATCACAACTGTTCAAGGGGAGCACATGAGGGGTTACCCAAGCTTATCATTTTAACTATGACATTAAAGGAACTCCCTCATGGCTTCTAGAAGTGTGATCAACAAAGAAACTGAAGCATAGGAAAACAAATTTCTTATTTTCAGGGCAGTAACAGGGTCAACTCAGTTTGATATCACCTCCACCAAATGAAGTGCTTGTATTCCATATACACATGCAGATGGTGCAAATGGAAAAATTAAATAGGGGAGGGAATACACTGCCTGGAGGCAGGTGACTTTGTAAGTGATGTGACAATAAAGGGAAAGGAACCCGAAGAGGCAGATGAGAAAACGAGACATCGAGAAATATGCAAGCAATTGAGAAGGAGATTTTGATGAGATAGGAAAAAATATGTTGGACAAAGGGGCAGTGTAAATAAATGCCTCCAAAAACCCCAATAATGACAGGGATGAGGGAACACAACACCTTAGAAAGTGAAAATGAAAGAAAAAATACAAAGTTGAAGGAGAAAGCTTTGAGCATGAAAAGCTAATGCTGGTGAAATTCTGTATATTTTGAATGGAGAGCCCTTACAATGTTTTTTTCTTTTTACTCCTTGACTTCAAATTGGAGAATTTTGAGATTTCAGTTTTTTTCAGGCCTTGCCAAGTTTAACAGTTATCCACCAGACCAGGAGATATATTTATGGACAGGGATTATCTTTTATCATATTCTCCATAAACTGCTCTCTCTTGCAAAGAACAAAACCAGGACAAAAACATATATACAGGATTTTATTTTTTTCCCAGACTTAGCCTGCCCAATTCAGTGTAGGCAAATAGTTTACAACTCTGTAGACTTATCCTAAGCTGACAGCCTGATTCTGTGAACAGTCTCCTGTTCTAAAGTCAATGGGACTACCCAAATGAATAAATACATTGAAATCTTTATGTATGTGTTTGCAAGATCAGTTCCTATGCTGATAATGTAATATGAAAGACAAATTTAAAAAAGAAATTTAGGAACATTTGGTGGTGTTATGTCAGCAAGTAAATACTAACCATCTGGTCTCTAGATTGCTAATCTATTTCCCCTGATTTTATGGTAGCATGCTTCCTGTGTCTGCAAGCTTGAGACTACATCATTAAACTTTTGTGTTGATCTTTTTTAGTGTTTTAACAGAAACATTTGAAATTCTTTGCCATTTTGGGTGTGAATTTTTCTCCCTATGCATATTTTTTCTGGCTGGAAATTTTTCATTCTGTTACAGCTTATTTTGAGGTGTTTATTGAACCACATTTCTAATAAGGATGAATAATTTCAGGTATGTTCTATAAAAAGCAGACCAGTCATCCACAGTGAATGACATCCAGTTATGTAGGGCTGACTAATTACTGCCTGTAATTAGGCTGTAAGATCTCAGCTTGATCCTAGTATCACATAGTACCAGGTTGAAGGGACCCTGGCCCAGCCTTTCTTGGCTTTCTTTGCTGCAGCAGCAGCACCCTGGTCACTCAGACTGAGCTTGCTCCAGGAGCCTCAGGTCCCTTCCAAAGAGCTGGTCCCCAGCCAGACAGGTCCCCGCCCTGTGCTGCACTCCTGGATTGGATTTTTGCAGGTGCAAATTCTTGTCCTTGTGGAACTTCCTAAAGTTCTTGGCAGCCCACTCTTCCAGCCTATCCAGGTCTTCCTGCAGGGTGGCTCTCCCTCCTTAAGTGTCCACTTTCCCCCTCAGCTTGGTATTTTCAGCAAACTTCGTCAGGATACACTTGATGCCATCCTCCAGATCACTTATGAAGCTATTAAACACACATAGGCCCAATATTGATCCCCGAGGGACCCCATTTGTTACAGGCTGCCAGTTTGAAAAGGAGTTATTTACCACCATCCCCTGGCTGAGTCTGCACTGCATGGACCACTTGTCTAGATCCTAATGCATCCATTACTTTAGGAGGAGTGTCTGAGAAAACACATTGAAAGCCTTGAAGACAATGTCCATTGCTCACCCCACATCAGCTGAGCAGGTCACTGTGCTGTCAGAAGGTGGTCAGGCTTGTCAAGCATGACTTGCCTTTGGTGAATCCCTGCTGGCTTTTCCCAGCCATGTCCTTCATTTGACTTGTGACAGCCCCCAGGAGAGTTTGTTCCCCAACTTTCCCAGGGAATGGAGTAAAACTGACAGGCCTGTAATTACCTGGATCCTCCTTTCAGCCCTTCTTGTAGATGGGGTGACACTAGCCTTCTTCCACTCTTCTGGGATGTTCCCTGATATCCACAATTTCTCCAAGATTATGGAGAGCGTCCTTGGAATGCTCATCCTTGGAACATCAGCCAGCTCTCTTAAAAACCCTTGGATGTGTAACATCAGGACCCATCAATTTGTAGGCTCCTGTGATAGTTCACATACAAGCTCTTCTTTCACTGACACTCTGTTGGTGTTTGTATAAACCTGGATTTTTGATCCCAGGACCTGTGTCCTAAGGTTAAGACATGGGTGAATGTGTTGGGAATCTCTGCCTTTTCAGCATTATGGGTGACCAGGTCACCTCTGCTGCTTAACAGTGAGTCAGTATTTCCTTCTGTTTGTTGTTTATGTACACGAAGAACTCTTTCTTGTGTTTTTTGACTTCTCTGGCCAATTTCAATTTGAGCTGAGCTTTTGCTTTTCTAACTGCATTTCCTCACCCTGGCAGTGCCCTTGTAGTTCTCTATGGGTTTTCCATCTCTGGTAGGCTTCTCTTCTGGTTTTGAGCAGACTCAAAAGCTCACATTTAAGCCAAGGGAGTCTCTTACTCCGTCTGTTTTCCTTACCTTTAAAGAGCAGGAACTGGTTTTGTGCTTCCAGGAGAGAGTCCTTGAAAGACCAACAGCACTCACAAGTTCCTTAATCTTCCATGGAAGCCTCTGAGGGAATCTATCCCAATTGAGCTCGAAGCAAGCTAAAATTCTTGACTGTATGTTGTTACCTTAGGGGTAAGTTCTGGATTGCTATGCATCACAGGAAAAAAATGAATTGGTGCATACCATTAAAGGTATAAAATTTCCAACAGACTGAAATGTTGAGAAGCACTTATCACAGCTTGAGGAAGGCTTGTTTCACTGAGGGAAGCTATAGGAATATCAATTTTCTGTGAACTGCAAAGTAAACATATTTAGGAAATTAATTAAAACTACTTAAAAAACTCTCCATGATCCTTATTATTCTCCCTAGAGATTTAACTATAATTTATCTTTAATTCAATATAATCAGATCAAATGCAATCTCTTTTATGAATGCATTAAACCTTGCCCATGTGAACATATGTTAACTACAATGCCTATGCTTTCTTTAAACTTACATGAATAAGGTTTTATATATTTCCTTTTCATTTTACTTAACTTAGAACTTTACTAAATGAAGATTAAATACACTAGTGTTAATTTTTAACAGAACTAACTGTCCACATAGGATTTAGATCTATAGCTCATCTATTCAGGGAGTTAAGCCTATGTAGAGCTAGTTCACATTTGTTAACAATCAGTTAAAATGAGACTGAATTTCACCAGAGTTAAAATGGCATAATACAGATTATAACAGAAATTATGCCCTTGTTTTGTGTCTTCTTCCTACCAAGAAGTTCTTGTGATTTGGTTCATGCATTTTCATGAGAATAATCCATAGCCTTATTTTAGGAAGCTGGTTAAAAGGCATACTGTACATTGAAGAACTTTATTCTTAAGCAGACTTTCCTTCTGTAAGATTATCTGTATGTGTTTATTCGGGCAATGAACTCCATGCAATGTCCCACATGCATTGTGGTTTGCTTGCAAAGGGTTCCAGCATCCTTAGCTGACAGCCCTGTGCTGAGACACCAGGAATCAGCCACAGCTGTGCCTCTCAATCTCTCAGCTGGAGACTCAGCAGTCTTGTGATTTCACCTTGCCCACCCCAAATGAAAAGGACTTACTTTTGATGTGTAATGTATGTGGTTTAAGTCCACTATTAAGAAAAATACATCTTATGAACAAAAAACATAGGCTAATTTTCTAGTTCAGATGAAATTATGCTAGGCAATAACTTGGAGGATGCCAGTTATCAAGGAAAGAACGTGAGAATGCTTATGGAAAACCAGCTATAATCACCAGGACTTCAGCAGGAATTGCCTGGATCACCCAGCTCATGTAAGTGACCACAGATGTTGTATCCTTGAAAAGGTGAAAGAGGAAGTAGGCTGCCACAGACTGAAATAAATAATCCATTAACATTCAACTTTTACCATGGGACTGAAATTTTAGTAGGAGGCAAGACCTTAACCTAGTTCTGAGAGGAACTTAAGAAGCAATGGATAAGGTACTGAAAGAATTCTGCACATGCTGTCAAGGCCAAAATCACTCTTAACAAATGAACTTTAATTTCAGAAGATTTTTAGAATACTTGCAAATCTAGTCTTAGATGAAACTAAAGTTTTGGTGGAGCACAAAGAAATTATCCTCTTTTATGTAAGTATATCTCAATACATTTTATATGAGTTTTAATTACTGAGGTTATACAAATAATCAGGATGGTTTTTACCTGGAATGCGCAGGTTATCTTCTAATTTAATTTAAAAGCCATTCAAAATCTAGCTATGAGGTGGGGAAGATGAAGTCAGTCTGAGCTGAAGCAGATTTGAGAGCCAGGGCAGAATCCTGTCATTCTGTGTTATTAGGAATGGGTGGTGCAAAAGCACCTTTGTCAAGGTGGACCTAAATGTCACTGCAGTTGTGCCATGCCTTGTCAGCTGAACTTCAGAAGAGATAACCACAAGAGCTGTGTCTCGGGCAGGTATTGTAAGGACAGACTGAACTTGGTCCAAAAGGACTTTCTGTCCTCTCCAAAGTTTGCAGGTAAAGAGCTTGGATGAGACTGGAAATGGAAAATGCTTGGACTTGACTTTGCCACATGCTGACTGGAGCAAGGTGAGATGTGTTCTCTGATTCTTGGGTTAACTGCTGAGAGTAGAGGGTCCCTCCTCCCCAGTTTAATGCTGCATAGTTTGTCCTGGAGCCAGGGTCTTTTACCAGGGGAATTATGTTAAATAGGAATACGCCAAGTCGATTTCCCTGTCCATTACTGTTACCTCTTCAGTGCCTCAGGCTCTTATTTTCACTCAGTTTCTTTTCATGTAATCTCTGTGAATATGGAGAACTGTCAGCACGTTTTTTTCCTGAGGTTTAGGGATATGAGGGGCATTTTTAGACTGGCATTTGTACCTCATCACTTAGGAGATGTGCTTAGTGATAACTCAGCCGGCAGAGCCCTGATGTGTCACCCTTGTATGAGGCATGAGCCTGCAAGCCACACTGGAAATGGCTTCAGAGGGGAAAAATGAGGGAGACAGGAGCAGAGCACTGGAGGTTATCATGCATGATGCCAGTTTAGCTTGCTGTTTAGATGCAAGGATAGAGCTTGTGAGTATTGCAGAATAAGACAATAATGACTTTTTTGGCATGGTGCTTGGAGCCACAAGGAATAACTCCCTGAGAGATCCCTTTTCCTTACAACCCCAAAAATACATAGTACTTCTTCAGAACATGTAATTCAGCTGCTGATGATACACATTCTTAAACCCAATAGAACTGAAGGCACTCTGCTTAAATGAGCCCAATGGGACAAGAGATACAGCTTCAATGGAGCTACAAAGCCACAGCAGGTTAATTAGTCAGGCAATTTTGAATTAGAAAATTAAAGCTTCAAGGCTTAAAGATCAAATAAACAAACAAAACCAACAATCTCTTTAGAGAAAAAATGAAAGAAATAAACTAGATTTTTTTTCATTTTGGTGTATGTGTTTTAACAATATTAGGTGTCTATGACACAATACAAAATAAAAAATTTACACTCCTTTAGGCTCAGCAAGGTATTTATCAGGAACTGAGGAATTTTGGGTCTAAAGTCTTTGCCCACAAGAAATAGTGGGGTAGAAGTGCATTCTGTGCTTTCACCAACAACATGCAAGGCCAAACTCAATTCTTGGGTGTCCAGTTCTTGACAGAAGCATATTAAGTATGCTTGTATCCTTGAAGTAGATGTTTTAGCAGAAGTTTTAGTTCTGTATATTAGGGTTGTTCATCAGCACCAAAGTTTTAACATGACATCACCTTTAACAACATGTGGCCATACTTAAGGAAAGAAAAACTGACATCAGTGAGCACTACTTTGCGTTTTCAGTTTTTGACTACGGCAAAATGTTTCATTTGAACTCTGTTAGTGATTTGGGAAAATAAATACAGCACATTCTATTGTAGGGGAATTAATTTTCTTAGGATATTAAATAATTCTATTTATATTGTGGTGTTTTCCAGAGGCACAATCAGGACCATGGCCTGGCTGTGCCTTTTTTCACACACAAAACATTGTTCCAGACAGTTCACCATTTGAACATTCAATTTTGCAAGTGGCACTATCCACATATTTAATTGCACAAAAGAAACTTCCCACACAAAACCTATTTAACTATCTTTTAATGTTTAATTAAATATCATAGTAGGTAAGGGCACAATTACAAAGCCAAGTAGATGCACGAGGATCAATCCTTTTCACCCTAAATAGGATTTGGGAGGATATGTCCTCTATTGGCCAGTCAAGAATTAACAGGATCAGTATCCATCCCCCTTTATTTCTACTACTTCATAGCTCCTTGTAAGGGTTTTTGTACATCAGCATGCATGGATGGGAAACACCATCATCCAAAACAAAATGCATTTATACAGAAATATTCTCTTCCATCTCCCACTGCCAAGAGTGTCCCACACCAGGTAGAAAACTATGTTCAAAATAAAGGGAAAAGTATTTCTAAATATTAGATGAACTAGTAAACCAGGGCAGATGGTGATGGCTGTGTGTTCACAGTCCCCAGTGTACAAAACATGATCTTTGCTGACCCTTTGAAGTGGCTGGTTAACAGAAGGCAGACGAGATTCTGGAATTAAAAACCTAAATTCTGTAACAATGATTTTGCTCCCAACTATGTATTAACTGGCCAACACAAGCTAACTACAATGTATATGATACATAGTTTTCCCTGCTGTTCAGAACAAAATCAAGCTAGGAAAGTTGGAATCATGTTTGTAAACTGAACAAGCATTTGATACTGACAATCATGCACAATTTTATTAAACAGGTTGAAAACATTAAATGATAAAAGTGGTATTTATGTGAGGATTTTTCTGTACGTCTAAAAACTTTTTTGGAACAACTAATTCCTTTAACTAAGGTAATTAAACAATGGAAATTAAAACCATGGACTTTGTGTCAGATGCTGGACTATGTTTATTTTCTGACTTGTCATCTGGTGTTTGTGACAGCAAAATCACACTCCATTACAGGATGCTTTGTAAACCTCTCCAGATGAAGCCTAACAAGCTGTTTTGTGACAGCCACCCTCAGTGTGATTGAGATGTCTGTATGCCCAGCATTAAGCTACTTAGCCTTACAAGCCAAAGCTTTTCCAGCCCCAAAGCCACAAATCCTTATCACTGTGTTTCACACTCTTTCTTCCTTTATTGTCTCCAACAGGGGTGAAAACAGTAAGTTACAGCTGCAACCTTGTGTGGATTTTTGAGGAGCCATTAATCACCTTGTTCCAGATTGTAACATGAAGTCTTAATCACCATTTCCAAAAGCACTGAAGCAAAGCACTAAATTCATTCTGGATGAGTTGGATTTTTCTGACTGCAAGTAGAGTGTGTGAGTGTGCCAACACCTGTTGGCATGTCAGTCTTCAGTTTTCACTTCTACCTTCCTGAGTATTACTTAAATAGGAAATTCTGCTGTAGTACAAAATAACTTTCTGTAAAGCCAGGCTAATTGCATGCTCCTGTGCTATTACAAAAGCACAAGCAATTCTGTTGGCTATCACAAATACAACAGGTTCAGTATATTTGGAAGGGGTAATCTGACACTGCCATGAAGTAATTAGTTTATTAGTTTAGTAATTTAGCACTTGGCACTTTGTAATTAGTTTATTGTAATTTAGTAATTAGTTTATAGTTAGATGGCATTTTTTAGCATTCCTCATCTAAAAAAAAAACCAACAAAAAAACCAACATAATTCCTGTGTATTGACTCCATAAAGACACAGTGGGAGACCTGCAGTTGCCTCTGTGGGATACTTACAATTCCACTTTACTTGTCACTTTCCCAGAGATTTTCTTCAGTTACAGCTGTGTACAAGGTCAGGGTGAAATACACTGATCAATTTTCCATTCTGTAGGCAAGGAGGTTGTACAAGTCAGTCCTAGACCTGTTGGGGTAACACAGCAGCAGAAGTAATGGCAAAAGATATAAAGTCTTGACAACTTCATGTGGAAGATGGAAATAATTGGGCTATTAAGGGATGGCAACCTAAACCAACACCTTTGATTTGTGGAACACAATTCTTTGCCTGTGACATCTTCCCAGTCAAAAGGATAAAGAATTATAGCTTCTTTGGGCAAACTTAAATCACTGGAGTATTTTTCAAAATTACCTGAAAGAATCAACTGTAAGGTTTAAAATCAACCACTCAATTTTCTTCCTTATGTTTTGCATTTTTAGCCTCCCTAAGGACTTAATAATTACTTTTATGAGACACAGTACACCTGAAGAATCTCAGAAGTCTGTTACACTGATCTGCCATGATGTCTTCTGTGAGGATGAGAAAAAGACATAATGCTTATTTTATTTGGTTATTTTTTTCTTTTTAGAAGCTTTTTCCCATAAAAACTGCATAAGAGAGATAACAAAACTGGGATCTAGGTCAATCCGAAACATCTCAGATTGGTAGAAATCTCCTTGGGATGGGTTGTCAGAGAAAACAACCAGCAGAATGAGAAGGTGAAGGCCAGAGTAGAGGAGCAGGATCCTCTGTTTTTCCAAAGAGCTTTTTCCTTTGCTCTCTGTTTTTGTTTTTCCTGAAGATTCTGGTATCCTGCAAGCATTTCAGCTCAGGAAAGAATTATTAAGAAAGAATTTCCTAGACTGGATAAGAATTTCACAAATTACTGAAGTTAAACCATTAAGCCACAGCATTACAATGTAGATGTTATCTTACAGACATAACAGAAACAATGACTTGTGGGATAGATATCCCGCTCTGGAGACTGGGAAACAAACCCCAACAAAACCCCAGAAAAAGGCAAGAATTCTTCTTCAACTTGTGCCTGGTAGGTTCAGTGTCAAGTTTCCTGTGCATGGAGAAATAAAATTAAATACCCCGCATACAAAGGATTTCTACAAGTACACGTTAACAAATAAAGATGACATTTTTCTGCTAAGATCACAAAATCCTTTCAGGTTCTGTGGGAAAATCACAGAGATTTGGTTAAGTCTTCCCTTTTTCTGACTCCTATATTCATTACGAATTTCCTATCTGGTGTTAACTTTTTTTCCTCCTCTTCCTATTTCTCCTAAGTGAAATAAGGGCTACCAGTGCTGCCCTTTTGAAGTGAGGAGCTGTGCGTATTCTGAGCACTTGCTGCCTGTGTTCTGCTCTATCCGGGCGGCAAAACTGCCCCTTGGCACACAGCCTTTGCTCTTTAGGTGCCTAATTACTACCAAGTGCCTCACCTACCTCCTCAGCCTCCCTGGATAAAAGGCAGTGCCACGCTGCTCCCTCCCGCTCGTACCTTTACCTTGCGCCGTCTGTCTCACTTTATTCCCGGGCTTCAAAGGCGCGGCACACCTGTCTGAGGCAGCTCCGAGCGCCTCCCTGCCCCACCTGCGCTCCGAGCCGCGGGCTGTCAGTGCGTCCCCTCGCACCGTCCCGGGGGTCCGGGCTGCGCTCCGTTTCCCGGACGCGCCGTTGCCGCGGTGCCAGGCTGAGGCAGAGCTCGGGTCCCGCTCCCGGCCCGGCTCACCCGCTCCGATCCCGCCTGTCCCCCCACAGCCAGGGCCCCGGCCCGGTGCCAGACACCCAAGCTGTTGTTCAGCCACACGCGGCCGGTGCCTGCCCAGCCCTCCGGCCCCGCCGGGTCCCTCCTCTGCCCCCGGGGAGCTGCGGCTCTCCCGAACTCATCCACCGGCGCGGTTAATGTCCGTGGCGATGTGATGCACCAGGACGCGAGGCCGGTGAAAGGCTTTGCCCAAGGCCCACAGATGGGCAAAGGAAACTTTGGTGGTGGCAGTGGTCGCTGTGCCATGGGAGGTCCTGCAGGGCTCCGGCTTTGGGGTCTCTTGGTGCTCCATGTGTGTCACTAATGGGACTGTGAGCACAGAATCAACAAAAACTACACGTAGCAGCAGCAAAAGTGGCAGTGAGTGACAACCACAGCTTCATCTCCTCCAGCTGTTTGTCTCCAGAAGCAGCTGGTGGCCAGTGAGACTGGAAACCAACATTCTCCAGCCTCTGGTTATGGCGGGTGTCCAAGGGCCACGTTTCTCAGAGCTGAGAAACTGGTAAATTTGTTGTGGTTTGCAGCTTCCATGGCCACCCCTCCTCTCTGTCGGCAGACAGTCCTTGAAGGGAGCCCTACAGTATTTCCAGACACCTGCCTGCTGATGGGGGGAAATGCAGGGAACATCGCTATCATTCACCTTACATACCAATACCAGACAGGACTGACTCCTGAAACCACGAAAACTTGCATTTAGCAGGATCAGAGGGGTAGGCTGTGCAGGTTCACACCTGGAATTGTGTCCTGACATTTCCTACCCCTGCATCTCCCAGAGCCCAGCTGTGAATCACTGCTGCTACACTTGGCAGTCAGCTGCAAAAGTGTCTCTTGCAAACCTTTCAACACAGCCAGCTGTGCTCTGCTCTTTGCCTGTGCAACCTTGGAGATATTTGCATTCTCCCTATACATTGAGCTGGGTTATTTCTGTTCCTATTTATATAAAAATCATAGAATTATAGCATGGCTAGGGTTGGAAGGGTCTTAAAGATCATCTAGTTCCAACTCTACATAAACAATCCCTAAATAAATATCCCTAAATAAACAATTTCCACTGATGATGTTTCTGTGTTTACTTTTGTCTGAAGGGGTAACTACTTCCCATGACCCAGTCAGGGTCCAGTTGCAGTGGGCCAATTATACACACAGAGAAACAGGCAGTATGCACACAGGTGGTAAACCTGGCCCAAGGAAAGGAAGTGGGGAGAGAACAGATCCATGAAACACAGCAAAGGAGCCACGTGCAGAGCCTGTGTGAGGCCTGCAGTTCAGACCCCTGAAGCCTTGTGTGACCACGGACAAGGCTGTTCTGACTTACCATGGGGCACAGCCAAGGCCCCTTTTCCAGCTGTACCCGTCACACAGGTGGAAGAAGGAGGCTGAGGGTCTGGCACTACCCTGGCTCTGGGAAAAGGAAATCCACCCTCCTCTGAGACTGCTCCTCTTACCCTGGGGTGGCACAGCATGGTGCCCATCCATTGACCCAGACTCAGGAAAACCTTACTGAGCTACAGGAAATGGGGTTGGTTTTTACCAGTCAAACTATTTAAAAACCTTTAATAATGTAAACAAAATAGTGTTGGGTTTTTTTAGTTGTTTTTTTTTTAACAGTCAAGTAAGGAAAGCTGAGACTGAAGATCTTGCTGGTGTAACTGTGTTTCCTATTGTTTTTTTTTTCCCCATCCCTGAATATTGATACTCTTACAGCTGGCAGTAATTTGGGTGTGCATTAATTTCTGCTCCCAGAAGCAGGAACACTGGGAGCATCTTTGCTGGTACATGCTCTAAGTAACAACCACCACCAAAGTGCTGATACTGAAATTGCAGACCTCACACAGGGAAAACCACTGGGACCAAAGGCTCTAAAATGTAAAGTAAACTTTATTATCCTTGAACCACAAAATAGATTTCTTTGGTTGTACAAATTTCACTAGTTACAGTCTTGATGCGCTAATTTTCCCTCGGAGTCTCTTGGGAGAGAACGGGAGAGAATCCAGAGCCTGGCACCAGGTACCACACAGGGAAAGGAGAGAAGAATCACAAGTTAGTCACCAAAACCCAGCCAGGATTGTTTCCAAAACTGCTGTTGTTAAAAAGCAAATGCTAAAATTAGATTTAAAAAGGAAAAGCTCAAATTGCTGATGATGGAAGCAGCTGCAGCTGCAGTGTGAGATTATCAGAGTTCCCCCTTCACGAGTCTGTAAAATCAAAACATACAGAGTCAGTTAAAATGATCCGCTGGATTTTGGCATGAAAGGAGAGGCTCAACTAAAAAACTGCACCCAAAAAACTGCATCCAGCTCTTTCCTTCAGCAAATGTACAAGCAGATGTGCCTGCCACTGTGCAGCCACTGTGAGGCTCGAGGTCCAACCCTGGTCTTAGTGGGGAGTCAGAGAGCACCAATGGACACGGAACGGGACTGCGCCGAGCTCGGACCTTCCTCACGGTCAGAGGCAGTGAAAACCAAAAAGAAAAGGGTTGTCTCCCCTCACTAGTGGCAGCAGAGGCTGATGGCAGAGTCGGGAGCAGCAGCTGTGACCTCCACATCGGCAGAGCTCACGTGATACAGAACCTGCTCACAGCCCTTGTTCCACGTGTGGAAACCAGGACTCACACCCCCACTCATTTCTCATTTTCCTTTTACCCTCTTGTGTGGGCAAACATGCACCTTCCCTGTCCTCCATGGAAAGAGGCCTGAAGCCAACGAGCTGGCAAAGTGGAACTGTGTAGTTATTGCAAGGCACAGGCCAGCCCCCTCCAGCTCTGTGGTGCTCCTGGTGCTCCCTGCCAGCCCACACCACACCAGGCACCCCATGACATCCCACTCCACCCTGCAGCCAGCGTGGACACTGTGGACTCCCCACCAGCATCTCCCCTGTGTAAGATCCTCCAACTCCCCACCTGACCCCAGCAATGCCACATTCTACCCATCCCCAGTTCCTGAACTCTACCCAGCTAAGGTACCTGCTGTCACAGCTCCCACCTCTGCCAGCGTGTCCTACCCCAACTGTCCTGCTCCCACTGCTGTCACACACCCCCTACACCCACCCCTGCTACGGCTCCTGCCCTTCCTGCCCCAGTCCACCAGTTCAGCCCCGGTGCTACAGGAGGAAACTCTTCCACTTGTGTGCTCGTGGAATGGCTCCAGGTGTGACATCCAGTGAGGGACCTGTCCCCAGGACAGTGCAAAGCCCCAGCAGGGGCAGTGTCCCACCAGGACAGAGGCAGGTGGCAGAGAGCTGGCTCTGTTTTCCTTGAGCACAGAGTGTCAGTGGCAGAGGGAGGCACTTTGATGGAATTCTGGTGGGTTTTTTCCTTTTTTTCTCCTCTTCTTTTTGCCTCCAAGCTTCCCATTCCCAAACACTCCCAAAGGGAAGTGAGGTGACACAGTGCAGGAGGTGGGAGGAGATGCTTTTTGGCAAAAGACTGGAAATTAAATAGGAGTAAAGGCTGGCTGGACCTTCCTCCTGATTCCCACCAGAGGAGAAGCTCCTTTTAACCACTACAAAACCCAAGTTGAGGCAGTAACAGCTGGAGCCCAACACGCTCTCACACTCCTACATTCTCCCTGTCCTACCCTTCCCCACACACAATATTTACAGGCTAACAAGCTGCCCACTGTCCTGGCCACACTTCCTCTCCAACGCCAGCAGTCAGTCCAGTGTTGTCCCAGCTCTGGGAGGTGCCCCAGTGCACTGCTGGATGAGGAACGAGGGCGGTTCACGGCCTCAGAGGAGTCACTTGGCCACGGAGCTCACGGGAAGCTCAGGTCCCATCCAGAGTCTGCAGGCAGGGGGGCAGCCTGGGGCTGTCCCTGGAGCACAGGAGGCTCAGGGGGGCTGTGCCAGGCCAGCCCTTGGCCCAGGTGTGTCCCCACCTATGTGGGGACAGCTGTCTCCAGACTGCGCCGGCCGTGCCGGAGCTTCCTCTTGCTGCTGTACAGGGCCACGTCCTCCAGGGCTGGGGGGGCTGGTGCTGAGGGGTCCCGTGTCCCCAGGGTGTCCTCCTCCTCCTCCTCTGGCTGCCCGTCCTGCTCCCGGGGAACTGCAACGACAGGGGACATTTAGGTCTGAAGACAGAGCGCGGGGTTAAGTCAGGGAAGAAATGAGAAGAAATCCTTCCCTGAGAGGGGGTGAGGCCCAAGCACAGGATGCCCAGAGAAGCTGTGGCTTGCAGGAATCCCATCTGATGGAAGGAGTCCCTGCTCAGGGCAGAGGGGAGGACTGGCTGATCTCTGAAGTCCCTTCCTATCCAAACCATTCTGTGATTCTGGCAGCACAGCTGGCACAGGTAATGCAGATGTTAAGGCTATCGTAGGATGACAGAATGGTTTGTGCAGGAAAGAACCTTAAAGCTCATCTCATTCCACACCCTGCCACAGGCAGGGACACCTTCCACTAGATCAGGCTGCTCCAACCTGGCCTTGAACACTTTCAGGGAGTGTTGCAGGGTATTCCCAGGCACTGGGACAGCACTGGTCTGAGTCACTCACACAAACCCCATGCCCAGAACTTCCTGGTGCCCTGAGGCTCAGGCAGTGACCACTGTGGACCCTGGGAAGGAAGTGCCATGTGTGAGAAGACACCTGCCTGCAACACCCATCATTCATTGAACATGACTGGAAGTGCCAAGCTGTATGAAAATTCACATGTCCTGAAATGCTCCTGCTCTCCAGAGCATGGACCCACCCTGACCCAGGTCTGTAGGGGGCTGAGGGGTTCCTGTCAGGGAGGGGAAGGAGCATCTTTGGTCACAGACTGGCCCAGGAGGGCTTTAAACTTATGGGCACCACAGAGACAAAATGGGACAGCTCCTGTGCCTGAAGTGCTGGAATGGGAGGATCCAGAGCCTTGGGGAAGGACAGGGGCAGTGAGGTGAGGGTCTCCCTCTGTGTCAGTGCCCAGCTGGATGCAGGGAGCTGCACCTGAGGGGCTTGAGGAGCTGACCAGAGCTCACAGGTCAGGACTGCAGGGACAGGTGACATTCCTGACCAGAAGACTGAGGGGATGAGATCTCCAAAGACAATGGGAGCAGCCTCACATTCCTTGGGGCAGGGAATTACCACCCCAGTGTCTGTTGGAAGGACAGCCCAGGAGCAATCCATGAGCTCCAAGTGCAAATGGGCTCCTGGGAAATCTCTCTAAAGCCTCTGGATGCAGCAGAGAACCTCAAAGAGAGAAATCCATGAAAATCTGTCAGCTGAAAGGCTCAGTCTGCTGAGCTGTGCCCTGTCCCTCTGCTCCAGATGCAGATCTCCGGCAGTGTGAAGCCATTCCCCCTTGTCCTGTCACTCCAGGACCAGGTAAAAAGTCCCTCTCCACCTCTCTTGTGGCCCCTTTAGGCTCCCCAGAGCCTTCTCTCCTGTAGGCTGAGCACTCCCAGCCTGTGCAACCCCTTCAGAGAACCCTGCTGGGGTTTGGAAGCAGGTGACTGATCCTCAGACAAGGCACACAGGTATAAAACCAACACATGAACACGTGAAGACAGAAATCCAGCCTGGGTGGGTGGGGGAGGAAATCCCATGGCTCAGAGAGAAGTCAGTCCTTTTAGACCCTCTGAGGCCACAGGAGCCCCCAAACATGCAGGTTTAGTGATCCCCACACAGCACACTAGGCTTTAAACACATTTGGATTGTGGGAAAAGCTGGGAAAAGCTCTACTGAAAACAAGTGGGGCAGCTTTGGTGGGCAAGAAGTAGCTACACCCCAGGAAAAGGGCAGGAAGGTGCTGCCACAGGACCCAGCAGCCAGGACTTGTTCCTGGGTCAGTATCTTGCACCTGAGGAGGAGGAGGAGGAGTGATGAAGGCTGTATCAGGAGACACTACTGATGCCACCAAGCTGTATCAGGGAGTCAGATGAAGCTCAATTACAACAAAATGCATCATGATCTATACAGCTGAGGGGTAAAATGAGATGGAAGGGGCAATTTACTGCAGATGTGAATAGATTAAAGAAAGAAAGAACTCCAAAAACAAAGCCTCTGTCTCAGAAAATTCAAACCCATTGATGGCTGCAGCCTGGAGCAATTCTGGAAGGAACTACTTTGTGCATTTCTTCTTTTGTGTCCTTTTCTGGCACTCCCAGTGGCTCCCATCATACCCCAGATCAGCCAGAACCTTGTGCTGACTCAGTAAGTTCATTTTTACACCACTGGATGAGGTTTAGGCTCAATAAAAGGAATAGAATCCTGACTGCATAAAAGAAATGCACCATCCTTGGATGAGATGATGGTTCTATGGGCACTGGCAGAGATTTCTGTGTATCCTGACAACTTCCCAGCAATGCCATTTCACTTTGAGGTTCAGGTATTGGAAAAGATAGGAGAGCACAACTCAGAATATCTGCAGGCAGTCCTGGTCCCTTCCTCTGCCTTAGGCACTGATGAAATAAAAAAGGTCCAGATGAGTGTGGGAGTTATTCCCATGAAGAGGAGCCAGGATTTGCCAGCCTGGGAAGAAGGGAACTGCTGCTCTCTTGGCTGATGTGACTGGCACAGACAAAGTGAGGCACAGTCACTCACTGCATCCCAGAAGACACAAGGGAGTTATCAAGAAAAAAAAATAAAGTAAAAAAATGCCTCATTGTGGAACTTGGTATCACAACACTCCACAGAAGATTAAAAAAATCTGGACAGTTTTACAGAGGCTCATTCCATTGCTGATGCAGATAAAACACCTTGTTCAAGACACGCCTACACAACAGGTGAGCCCAGAAAACTGAGAATATTCATCTGTACAAGCTCATTTTCCCTGTTCCTTATAGTCTAACCCTAGGAACCAACTTCCAGCCAAAGAGGATCCTGCTGTATCCTGAACCAGCACAGGCCTCACTTACATGGTTCCCATCCTGAGAGAAAACAGGAAATACTGGGGGAAAGCACAGGCATTGCCACTGGTATGAATCCAGAGATTCCACTTTTGTGAAATGTTGGCATTTGGTGGGAAAGAACCTGGGAAATGCAAGTCTGGAGAAGGAAAGGATGGATGCAAGTCTTTGGAGCAGTGATAAGGCCAAAAGGGCTGGACAGGGTTAAATCAGAACCACAAGAGGGCAGAGAGAACATGTCTGGTTCCTCTGAGTGCAAGAGCTGCAAAGTTCATTATCCAACAGCAATTAGGTGGGTGCAGGATGAGGAGGCACCACTCCTGTGGAAGCTGCTGCAAACACCAGACAGCCCAGGTGGGCAAAGACCACAGGGACAAAAGCAGCTCCTCACGTCCCACAAGCAACAGGAGCAACCCACAGTCATCAGGGGAATTTCTGGGACCTGAGGGTTTCAAAGACTGGGAAGCAAAAGTCCCCAGGTGATGTGGAAAAGTTATGCCATAAAATGATGACACTGCTTGGTTCAACCTAAAAATGCTGCTCTGCAGTTCAGTAACTCCACAGCCCCATGGGAACCTTGCAAAAAGGCTTTTAAATACATTTAAGAGACGATGACCATGAAGTCAGAGCAGAGAATGGAAGGAACTGTTTCTGCAGGGACAAGAGGACAAGGGTGTGCTGGGAGGAGTGAGATGCCAACACCTTCCTGCAGTTGGATTTTCTGAGTTCCTGATATAATAATGGTTTGCTGGCACAAAGTTTAATAACTGCTGTGAGCCAAAACCCCTAATTCCATGACCCAGGACAATTCTGATCTGTTGGCTGGAATGCTGCACTGCCTGGGAGAGTGGGATGGGATGGGGATGGGGATGGGAGGCTCTAAAAGAGCCAGGAGAGTTTACTGGCATCCTCCCCTGCCATCCTTTCCACATGATGTGGGAAAACCTGCTTCTTTTTTTTGTGCCTCACACACATCACAGGTGATTTAAGCATTACTTTGGGTCCATTACTTACTTGATGAACCCCACACTCTTCTCTTTCTGGCTTCCATCCCATTTGAGGGCCCAACAGAGCAGTGACAGGCTACAGTGAGGTCTGAGTGCCCCAAGCAGCAGCTGGTATTTCCCAGACCTTCTCTGACCTCTCAGCTCCCTGCACTGACTGAACAAACAACCTCAAGAGAATAACCCAGAGCTCAGAGGATGACTCTGAGGGATGAAGAGCAGATACTGCTCCCAGGAAAGTAAGTTTTTGTTGGGTCTTACAGCAGAGCCTCCTCTGGAAACAGCTCAGCCATGGGTCAGCTGTGTGGGATGCAGCCTGAACTCAGGAATTTGTCAAGATAAAAGGAACTGTTGTTTTTTTTTTTCAAATAAAGGGGTGAAACATGCAAAATGGGTAGAAACAAACCAGCAGCAGCTGTTAGAGGCAACAGGAGTGCTCCTACAGAGCAGGAAGGCTCTGCCCAGCTCCACAGGGCTGCCACAGCCACTGGAATCAGCTGGGTGAGGGTCTCAGGTGTCTGTTACAGCTGGGGACAGGCAGACACACCCCAGCTGGACTGCCCAGAGATCCAGATGCAGATTTAATTCCTTTAATTCCTGCTGATTGAGATGGCCATGCCCACAGAGTGGAACTTGGAGCCATCTGGGCACTGGAGCACCAACTGCTCCAAGTCTGCCCCAGGATGAATTTTCCTGCATGATTCCCTGGTCCAGCAAAAGGGGCACAAGGCAGCCCCTGAAAGATGGACATCAGGCACCTGCAGCAGGTGACAAGAGGCCAAAACCTCCCTGCCACATCCTACTAACCACCCTTCTCCAGGACACAAGACTGGAGAGAACCAGGCATGCTTGTAACACACCACACTGGAAAAATTAGTCATCACTGGAGCACAATGCAAATATCCTACCCAAAATGAACGTGGTGAGCACGGAGTTTTCATTCTAGAACAGACAAAACACGACATTGCTTCCAGCAGCAGAAGGTAAAGTCCTCAGGGTGGTTCCACAAGCCAAGGGGAACCCCCTGGAAGCACAGCAGGGAGGGAGTGGAGCAGCCAGGACTGCTCTGGGCTGGGCTTACCTGAGTTATTCCTGTCATCGACGTGTCTGAGGTCATCAGCTGCATCAGGAGACTGCAAGAGACCAGCAGAGTTGACCATTCACACCTGTAACACCTGTGCCCAGAAATCCCCACCTTCCTATACCCCACAGACCCCCTGCTGCCCTCACAGGCACTGGCACTGCCTCAGTGGGGACACAGAGCCCCCCATGCCTGAGTCAGGCATCCCCTGCCTGGCCTGTGTGCAGGAAGGAGAGGAAGGAACACAAAAGGCAGTGTAAAGAGTGAAGGAAAAGGCTTTGAGCTGAAAGAGGGGAGATTTATGTTGGATATGAGAGAGAAATCTTTCCCTGTGAGTGGTGGGGCCCTGGCACAGGTTTCCCAGAGAAGCTGTGGCCACCCCTGGACCCCTGGGGGTGTCCAAGGCCAGGCTGGACGGGGCCTGGAGCAGCCTGGGATGGGGGAAGATGTCCCTGCCCGTGGCAGGGGGTGGAATGGGATGAGCTTTAAGGTTCTTTCCAACAGAAACCACCCCAGGATTTTATGAATTACTGCACTGCTGAGAGAGGCCCACAGACACTGCCTGAGGATTTGGAGGTGCAGCCTCCCTTGGAGGCCCCTTCTCAGCTGTATGAAGACCCAGTGCTGCATCTGGGGAAATCTGGGTGGTCTGGAGCTGCCCCCATGGGGCTCAAACAGCCCCCAACTCCCTGGAACAGACCCTGGAGAGGGGCACATCCCAGAGCAAGGCACTCCAAGAAAATGATTAATGACTTCCAGGGCCAGAGCAATACCACAGGGGACAGGTGCCAGCAAAGAACAGACACAGTAAAACTGCCTGAGAATCCTCAAACTGCAGCTCTGCCACAGCCAGCCTGTCTTGGGAATGACACACTTTGGGCTGGGGTCTGTCCCCACAGTGAGGTGAAGCCCAGTGTGGCTGTGCTTGCACGGGTATCTGCTTCATGGTCTGTATACAAAACTAAAAAACCCACCTAAAACCATTCAGACACAGTATCTGCTCCATTCAGCTGTCACAAATGCCATCAGGGACTGACTGACCCAGGCAGTTACAGCTCCCAGCCCCAGGAGATTGGTTCCAGTGGCCCCAGAGCAGGGGCCAGGGGTCAGGACCACCTCCAGAGCTGGCATTCCATGACAAAGCAGCTTCAAACAGGCCATTTTAGGAAGGAGAAGCACCTCACCCTCAGAACCAGGTGTTTACTCCACAGCTCACTGACAGCAGAACCACAACAGGCACCCCAGCTGCTCCTTGGGCAGGACACCAGACACATCCCAGATGGAAATTCCAATTTGGCATTTACTACCCATCATTTCTACAACTTTTTCTTGCCTTTTAGTTCTCATCTTTCACTTAAAAATATTTCAGGAGCCATTCTGGGAGAGATACAGATGTTTTACATCTGCAAAGCTTTTGTCATTCATTTTAAAACCATCTGGGCCAACTCTTTCCTAATTCCCCTTGGCTCTGACAAACCCTCAGTTTTCATCACGACCGGTGTCACTGCCCCTGCACAGGCAAGGCCTCTGCAGAGGGGTTCCCCACATCCCTCAGCCTCAGCTCTTCCACCAAACCAGGTCCTGACCTGTCTAAAGTGGCTCAGCATGCAGTTTTTATACCTGGATTTCGTAAACAGGTTTGGAGGAAGGAATAGCAGCAAATTCCCGGTAGTCAAACTTCTTTTCAGACAATGACTAGAAGGGACAGCAGAAGGGAAGAAACAGAAAAGAAAGCGTGAGGAGGGGGGAGAAACGGATGGAGGAGCAGCAGCAAGCTGAGCAATCTAAGCAGAGGTCACAGCAGAAGCAGAGGGACATCCTCAGGGAGAGGCAGGAGTGCCTGGATGGAGCCTGCAACAGGGGACATCCCTGGGACACTGCCTTGGGAGCTCTTCTGGTGTCAGGACAGGGGTTTGGAGTCCTACAGGAAACACCATGTGCTCCAGTGAGATGTTGATGCACACCAGGTCAGGCAGGAAACCTATTTTTGGGGAGGAATTCTTGGCAAGATTTCTGTTAGCTAGGGCAGAGTCAGAATTTCAATCCAGAGCTGTGTTATAGTGTCACCTGGCAGGACAAGGGCCCCTCTGTGCAGCTGCTCCCCACCTGCTTTCCCTGGTCTGTCTCACCAATTCTTACAGTTCTGGCCCATGGCATTTACTCAGGGTTAGGAAAAGGAAAATGTTGATTATATCTGCAAGTCTGTTTTGTGTTATTGAGGAAACACAGGGCCAAACTCCTTGAAGTGAAGTCAAAGGCTTTCAGACCTCAGGCAAAGGCCTCCTGAACCCAGGGAAAGGCCCTCTGAGCATGGTGAAAGGCTTTCTGACCATGGTGAAAAACTGTCTGAACAAGGAGGTGAAGAACCACGGAAAGGATGACAAAATAAAACGGGGAAACAGAAAGCAGATGTCACATGGGAGCTGCAAGAAAAGGGGTGTCTCTAGCCAGGAGTTTGGCCAAGTTCCATCCACTAGACCCCCTCACCATTCCCTGCACCATGCAGCCAGGCCTGGCTCAAGGACTAAGTGGGGACCCACAGCTCCCAGGCACAGCCAAGTAACCAGGGAATCCAGGATTTAGGAAAGGTGGAAAAAGCAGGAGAGTATCATACCAGCCTTCCTGGGGACGTGACGTTCCTGGGGCTGCAATCTGCAAGAGGTGACACAAGAGCACAGTTAGTGACAGGCTGGCTGTGTGACATTCACCCCCCTGAGCCAGTTCCTTCCTCAGCAGCATTTCAGTGTGGGCAGACCCTGCCTTCTGTCCGCCAACAAACACCTCTTTACTGCTTTTTCAGAAAATCAGGATGCTGGTTGTTTCCACCCTGGTTCCCTGGGAGCTCTCCTCTACCTGAGGAGCCATCATGTGTTCTGAGAGATGCCGCATGCCCCCAAAGACCTTCCTGGCAGGCTGAGGGAGGGAACGGTTTCCCACAGCTCTGCTGCTGAGCAGGTTTAGCCCCAGGAGCAGTTCCTGTCCCCCCTGGGGCAGCAGCAGGAACTGTTCAGTACCTTCCAGTGGCGTCGGGGACGGTGTTGGGGCAGGGGATGGAGACTCTGCCAGCTGCTCCAGGGTGCTGCGTTTCTTCCCCTCCTTGGACTTGGCAATGACCATCTGGGCTTTCAGAGCATCCTGTTCCAGTGATTTCATCCTGCCTCAGGAATGGGGTGGGGAGAAGAAGCCATCAGTGACTGCCCCTTGGTGAGGGGACAGGTGCCATCTGTGTGTGGCACTGCCCTGTGTCCCAGGGCCCGTGGGCTGGACACAGATGGGTGGGACAAAGCCCCCGAGGGTCCCTGAGGCAGGCAGGGGGACAGCTGGGCTGGCTGCCACCCCAAAACACACATGATCACACGTGTCAAACACACAGAGCTATGGATCAGCACACCAAGAAGCTGTGGGCAGTTCCAGAGTGCCCCACAACAGGACAGTGCCCTGAGCTGGGGACAAACCTGCGAGGATCACACCAGCAGGATCAGTCCTCGGGGGCTTTACTCTCCTTTGTGCTCAGTGTGTTGCACCTTAACCCTCTTCAGCCACCAGGAGATCATGAAAGGCCAGGCTGGATGGGACCCTGAGCAGCCTGGTCTAGTGGAAGGTGTCCCTGCCCATGGCAAGGGGGTGGAACAAGATGATCTTTAAGGAACCTTCCAACCCCACTCTGGGATTCTGTGAAATATTCTGTGAAATTCTGTGAAAAAGTGGGTCCAGCCCTCAGAGACATCAGTTCCTTTCTCCCCATCAGACAGCCCCAGCATCCCCCCTTGTTCTCTGGGCCACTCCCACGTCCTCCTGCCCCAGAGGACACAGACAGGAGCATGCAGCTGTGGGGAGGGGGCTGTGCACACCTGGATTGGCCTCCTGACCCCGGGAGAGTCGAGGTGTGGCTCTGAGCTGGCCTGGCCCCGGGAGCAGGAGCTCGCTGCCGGGACTGGTACAGCCTCCTGGCCAGATCCTGCTCGTACTGTTTAACACTGTCTTCAAGGGCTGAGGATCTGAGGAGGAGGAGCAGCAGAAGGAGGAGGAAAAGGAGGAGGAGGGAGAGGAAGAGATGATGGTGATGAACATTGCAGCAGACAAGAACAGGAAAAGAAAGAAAACAGATACAGGAACATACCCTGGTGAGGGGAAACACGGGTCTGACACAGGAGCAGCCTTGGCTCCTCTGGGTCCCAGATCTGATCCTGCCCAACCCTGGCCTGAGGCAGCAGGAGCCTCTGGGGGCAGTCTGGGATTGTGCCCAGGAACATCAGCCTCAGAGCCTCCACATCCAGGGCTGCCTTCCCCATGCACTGGGAGGGACCAGGAACACCTTCAGCCCCAGGGAAAGGCTGTGAGGTGGTTGAAGAGTGTGTGAGTCAGACTGAGGGCTGTGGGCACACCAGAGAGTCCCTCAGCACACACTGATCAAGGGTTCCATCCACCTTGGCTGGACCATGGGAAAATGGGAACAAAATGGCCAAGCACAGGACACGTACGTTTTGTCCTGGGACTCGTGTAACCGAGGGTGACTGTGTCCCTAAAGCAGTGTGTGTGAGGGAGGAGAACTGCCTAAATGCTCATGGGCCCCTGAGTGTGCACTGAGCCTCTGAACCTCCCTCTTCCCATGGGATACGGAGTGCTGCGACAAGGGGAATGGCTTCCCACTGCCAGAGGGCAGGGATAGATGGGATTTTGGGAATAAATCCTTCCCTGTGAGGGTGGGGAGGCCCTGGCACAGGGTGCCCAGAGCAGCTGTGGCTGCTCCTGGATCCCTGGCAGTGTCCAAGGCCAGGTTGGACAGGGCTTGGAGCCATCCTGGGGTAGTGGAAGGTGTCCCTGCCATGGCAGGGGGTGAACCAGATGAGCTCTAAGGTCCCTTCCACCCCAAACCATTCCATGACTCTGTGCCAGGGGCTGTGTATGCCCAGAACATGTGTGTAAAGGGGGTCTCTGTGTGTCCCACAGAGCAGAGGGGTGCTGTGGGAAAGGAGGGGCACCACACATCCTGGCAGAGCACTGAGGACAGGGAGAACAAGGAAAGCCCAAGGAGGTGCAAACTGAGGGGTCACGACTGACAGCACAGAGCAGAGAACTGGAAGGAAGCAGAAGACAGGAGATTAGAAAGGGAGGAACAAACCCAGTGGCACTTGGAGAGAACAGGGGTTAGTGGGGCTGAGCCCTGTGTGTGGGGCAGTGCAGAATGTCCCCTGCAGCACAGGGACCTGATCACATCACTGTGCCCTTTCCAGAGCTGGGAAGGAGAGACCCTGAGATCACTGGATCCTCCTGGGAGATGTGTGGCAGCAGGAAATAGTCCCTCCTTGTCTTACAAAAAAGGAGCACATTGCAGTCAGTGACTGATTCCTGCCCAAAGCATCGGCCAGGCCCTCCTCCAGGAACTGCACAAAAAGCTGGGCCTTGGCACTGGAAACAAAATGGAGCTGAAGCCCTGGTCTGCCAAACTTAAACCCAGAAGGGCTGGATCTGACACCTCAGGCAGCTTCTCCTTGACAGGTATTCCCTCCTTGGGAAGGCTCTTCCTTTGCCAGCCTCATTTTCCATGGACAAAACACAAAAAAGAGAGGGAAGGTTTGGGATGAGAGATCTCTCTTCTGCCCACAGTGGACAAACCCATGGTGCTCCACACTCACTAACCCTCTTGAAGTGTCATGTGAAACTTTTACTGTGCTCTGAGCGACTCCAGCCAAGTCCCAGCTGGCCCAAGACCATGGGCAGATGAACAGTAACATTACGGGAGCAAATCACCTAAAATCATCACCTAAAAGCATCCTCTCCCCTCCCAGCATTTTTCACATTTATCTGCTGGCACCACCAAGTTCCTGGAAGAGCAGAGTCCCGAGACTGGGGCTGCACACCTGAGACAGCAGCAGTGTCCCTGCAAGGACTCTGCTTCTCAAAGTCTGCATGGGCAACATTCTGTTTCTCCTTCTGACACCCAAACAAAGCTCCTACTCCAGCATTGCTGGGATACAATCATGGTTAGGTATGAATCAGGGCTGGCAGACCTCAGAAAGCCTTTCCTGTCATGTGAGGAACACACCTGGGGAGTGGAGGCACAGGGGACTGAAACCCTTCCATGTCTCACTGGGAAGGGATGGCAGACTGGGCACTACTCCTCTCCAAGCACAGTGGTGTGGATTTCCAGGAGAGGCCTGACAGGAGGCCCAAAGACAAGAATAATTCTGTGCAGGATGTCTCACACTGTGGTGCTTGCTCAGTGTCACACTGGTGGCTGCTTTTGGCACTATCTCACACTGACAGCTTTTCCTCAGACAGAGATGTGACTCCAGCCCTCTCCAAACACCTGCAGCACAAGGAACTTGGTGGTCTTTCCAACCTCATAAGGAAGGAGATGGCAGAGCAAGGCAGTCCCTAAAGAGGCTCCAAGACAGCTGGAGGGAGACTCCGGACAAACACCTGGAGGGACAGCACAAGGGGAATGGCTTCCCACTGCCAGAGGGCAGGGCTAGAGGGGATTTGGGAATAAATCCTTCCCTGTGAGGGTGGAGAGGGCCTGGCACAGGGTGCCCAGAGAAGCTGTGGCTGCCCCATCCCTGGATGTGTTCAAGACCAGGTTGGACGGGGCTTGGAGCAACCTGGAAGGTGCCCCTGCCATGGCAACGGTGGGACTGGATGGTCTTGATGGTCCCACTCACCCAAACCATCCTGGGATTCTGTGCAAACCAATCTCAGAGGAAATTTGCTCAAATCCCCAGAACATCAGCTCAGCTCTCAGTGAGGATCTGCTCTGCAGTTCTCCATTCTTGGAGCCTCCCCAGGACGAACAGCCCCATGATCATCCATGTCAAGCACAAACACTGGAATTGCTCACAGTGACCCCTCCAGTCTCATCTAAAACCCTGTTCCCTCTGCAAGCCTCATGCAAACCCCAAAAGAGACAGTTCAGACTGTCCTGTGATTGTCTCCTATAGGAATTATCAGGAAAAGAAAAACTATCAATAGGAGCAGCCTGACTATGTTTTGGAAAGAATCCTATGACACAGTGAATGTCTGGACTAGCTTCAAGTCTTAGGGTCTGTGTTAGGAAGTTCTCTTTCTTCCAGAACCATTTCTAGTCACTCTTTCACAGCTGAAAGATAGCTCATGTGGGTAAGAATGGGAATGGCCTGATCCTGCCAGTGTCTTGGCTGCAGCACCATTTCCAGCCCAGTAACACTGGAAATATGTATTTCCATTTTTCATTGTGGACAACATGACCTTGCAGCTTTGGTAACACCATTTCACACAGGAGTAAGGTGGGAATGGTGTGCTGAGGGAAGGAACACACCCACCACAACACACAGCTGTGCTTGTGCTCACTGTGCCTCCCCATGCCCACAGCTCTGCAGGCACTGGGGGAATGTGGGAGCCCTCCCACCTCCCCGTGCTGACAGCAGTGGACAGGCTCAGCCATGCCACCAGTGCTTTGCACTGCTTGAACAGATCCTACACAGCCTCCCTCAACATCTGCCTTTGAAAGGGTCCCTTATTCCCTGGTTTTATTTTCTTTAGGTGTCACACACAGAGGAGATCTCCGTTCTGTGAGAGGGTCCCTTATTCCCTGGCTTTATTCCCTTTAGGTCCCAGACACACAGGAGCTCCCCATTCTGTGAGAGGGTCCCTCATTCCCTGTTTTTACTCCCTGTAGGTCCCAGACATGGAGGAGCTCCCCATTCTGTGAAAGGGTCCCTCATTCCCTGGTTTTATTCTCTTTAGGTCCCAGACATGCAGAGATCCCCATTCTGTGGAAGGGTCTCTTATTCCCTGGTTTAATACTCTTTAGGTCCCAGATACACAGGAGCTCCCCATTCTGTAAGAGGGTCCCCTCTTTCCCTGGTTTCTCTTCCTGTAGGTCCCAGACATGCAGGTGTTGCCCTGAATTTTCCTGCTTTTCAGTGTTTGCAGTTTGTAGTGGAGATTCTCACGCAGCTTCATATAAACTATGTATACATTTAGAACTTATCTATTTTGTTTACATGTTTCTCCTCTCAGAGGAGGAATATGACTGATGGTGATGTTCACCACCAGGTCAGAAAGGTGGCACCCTGTGTAGCCAATCTTTTGCCTTCTGATCAAGACGTATAAAAGATGGAGTCAGAAATTACAAAAGAAGCTTTTCCTGCCTGACCTTCTGTGTCTGCCTGGTCCTTCATGTGCCTGAAATTGCCACATGCAGGAGATCCCCATTCTGTGGAAGGGTCCCTCATTCCCCATTTTTACTCCCTGTAGGTCCCAAACACGCAGGGGCTCCCCCACCCCGTCCCACAAGGAGCAGTGAAGCTCTGGCTCACCGTGCTGCCCTCCACATGGCCCGTTTCTCTGCCTCCAGGGCCCGGCGTTCAGCAGGGGACAGCTCCTTCTCCTTCTCCTGCCCCGCCTGCAGCAGCTCGGGGCTCTGCACCCGCAGCCGCTCCTGCTGCCGCCGCTCGGCCTTAGCCGTGCGCACCGGGGCGGCGGGGTCGGGCAGGGCTGGGCTCAGCCTGGGGAGAGAGCAGAGACAGACAGGGGCTGAGAGAGAGAGAGCAGAGACAGGGGCTGTGAGACCACCACGGCTCAGCCTGGGGGAGAGAACAGAGAGACAGGGGCTGTGAGAGAGAGAACAGAGACAGACAGGGGCTGTGAGACCACCACGGCCCAGCCTGGGGAGAGAACAGAGATGGGGGGCTGTGAGAGAGAGAACAGAGACAGACAGGGGCTGTGAGAGAGAACAGAGACAGGGGCTGTGAGACCACCACGGCTCAGCCTGGGGAGAGAACAGTAACAGGGACACTCTGGGGCCACCACGGCTCAGCC
>JBBMKD010000170.1:62354723-62472277 GCA_037834095.1 Argya squamiceps | reverse complement strand
CAAATCGTCCCTGCGGGCTCAGGTGCCGCTGCTCACCTCCCCGCAGCTCCACCCCCCGGGAAGCAGCTGCCCCGGGAGCCGGGCAGTTAATGGGTAACCCCGCGGGGCACTGCTCCAGCCGCCGACCCGCCGCCCGCCTCTCCGCCCGTGGGTCTCCCCCGTTGCCCGCGGGACGTCCCCGCGGGATGTCCCCGCACCCGCCGGGAGCGGGGCTGTGAGGGCGGGTGAGGGTGTGCAAGAGCTGTAGTCAGCCCACTGTGCCCCTCCTGCTGCCCCGGTAGAGCGCCCCGAACCCTCCCGGCTCTCCCCGAGCCCGTCCCGCTGGGGTGTCGCTGCTGCCGCCCCAAGTGCCGCCCCTTTGCGCGGCGTCCCAACAGTTCTGGAATGAATTTGCAAGAAAAGAAGCGGGGGAAAAATGCTTAACTGCCAACAAAACCTTTCCACCTTCTTAAATACAGCAGATACATTAGTCTGAATTGTAGGCGCATGACTGTCTGTACAACAGCTTTAGAAAACTTTGTCCTTACTCACATGAGTCTTGTCAGGCAAAACAGCAAATGCCCTATTTGTGTTTCTTACACTTCGTACGCTGTCTTCAGTGGGAGAAGAGGTTTTATTAACAACTACTTTTTAGCCTGCTGTTACTAATTACAGACAGTATTTTTTTTGAATGATCAGACTAGGTTCATCTAGAGGAAACATAATGGTCTGTCTTGCCAATTGTGAAATGCTGATGAGATTTTTTTAAATTGAAACATTGTCCTGCCCAAGTTCTCAAACAACTGGTAGCTGTCTTCTACAGGTTGTGCTGTTACATTTCTTGTGTAACTTGTCTATAAACATGTATCACATTTGAATAGTTAGTGGAATTCAAATGCTATTGCTTCATTTGAGCTTTGTAGGGACTTGGCATCAGTTCTGCCTCAACAACTGGCATCCATGCTGAAGAGTCTTTTGCATTACTACAAGACCTGTGTGAGGGATGAAGGAACAGTCTCCTCTGTGCTCTTCCACTTTGCATTCTTTATTCTCTTACAGTCCCACTATTGTAAAATAAAATGAAGCCAGACAGTGTCTGTGCACATTAACATGGATCCTGTAGTGCTGAGTACCAGCTCATTTTCAGAGGCTTTTTGGGAGGTGGTGGTGGTCAGTCATGTACTCCTGATGTTCAGGGGCTCCCTGGCTGCCCTCTGTAGCTGCTAAGTTACAGTTTAACATAGACTGTAGCAGGAGTGTGCCTTTTGTTTCTGTTCTTTTTGTTGCTGTGAGATTACAAGAGCAGAAGCAGGAAACAAACCACCTCTCTCCCCTGAAAGTAAGCAAATACTTGCTATTTTCTTTGGAGCAGAGAGTTTGAAAATGACATGAAAAGCTAGCATGAGTATGTAAAACCATTGCATACAGAAATGCAGTGTTTGTGGGATGCAGTACAATTCAACTGTAACTGGTATTTTTGGTGTTTTATACCCCACAAGTAATTGATTCAAATGGTAGACCAGAATGTATGCTGGCAGAAAACTTGAATGTTTTGTTTTGTTTTGCAGTTGTGTGTCAAAGCTGATGTGTATGGATAAATTATGTTATTTCGCATACTTGAACAACTCTTAATGTGTACATATTAGTGTTTTTGCCTGAAATGTTCTGTGAAATATTTTGTAGTTGTCAAGCTACAAAGCTTTAGTTCAGTGCAAGTGAATTGGTGTTTTTGTTTCACTGGATATGCTACAAGTTTTGTAATTTATTACAGGAAAAGGATATTCAGACATGATTACTTTGGAACTGTGGAAGTTTGTGCCACTTCTGTGCCATATCTCTTCAGCTCCATGTTTCAAGTCTGCAAAGAAATTAGGCGAAAAGTGAGCAATTAGATAACTTGATAATTTAGTTTTGAACTAGTCTGTTAACAGTTTGACAATCAACTAATACCTGCTTATGAGAAACACTATTTCCATAATTTTTTATTTGCCTGTCATGCCATTATTGCAGCAAAACATACTTGGATGCTGAGAGTTCTTGCAGAAGAGATACATTTGTCCTTTGTCTTGAAGCTTCCTAGGTAAATTTAATGAGCTGTTGTTTGTCCTGGGTGTAATTAGCATAAAAATTGCACAGTAATATTCAGGTACTGAGGGAGGGAAGAGGTGATCTAGTGAAGTAATACAGTTTTTCTTTGGTTGGTATCTTTTGTTTTGGGTTTTTTAGTCAATAGACACATTAATAGCAAAAACCCTTTAATGTTGAATTACTTCCTAACTTAACACCTACAAAATTTCACAAATATATTAATAGCTGAAAGTCTTCACACCTCTGGAACACCATTATTAGAGGAAAGTAACATGTTAGCAGCCTGCTATTTTGCTTTTGTAATTGTCAGGTTTTTGAATGACATTTCATTATCAGTGGTTATCATCTACAATAAATGCTTGATGTGTAAAGGTCATAGGTTAGGAAGGCAAGTGGGTAAATTGACTTGTAAACAAATTTAAAAAAAGAAAACCTTAGCAAATGCAGGATTGTGAGATAAGACAGGACTGGGGTTTGCCCCTTGCCAAGAGCAGCCTAACTACATTTTCTTTGTGTGTTGTTTATAGTGGCATTTAGGATATATTTTTATAGATTAGAGAGATAGCTGTAAAAATCCATTTTTCTTATTAGCCACTTTAACATTACAATATTGAATCTTAAGCTTTTTAGTAACAACTGCTTTTCATAATATTTTAAAAGAAAGTTATTTATAACCTCATACTCTCTTAATTGTTTCCTTTCCTCTTGCAAGCTAGTGACACAGTATTAGGTGCCAGATACTCTTGGGCTTGATGGTGACCAGGTTAACAGCACAGTTTTGGAGCGTACCCAGGGGTCACATTAGGCTATTCTCCAGACAGCTGAGAACAGAAATATTCACTATAGGGCAAATTAGAACATGCTATATATTAGAACATGTTATAGCTATATATATATATATTCCTGTGCCTAGATAGAAGGTTTTTATTTACTGTTGGGCATTTTTTTAGTTCTAATTTATTTATTTTGGAGAACTATATCTTGAAATATTTAATGATTACTCTCAAAAAGTACTAGACCTAATTAGAGCTGAATGCACAGTGACCTCTTGGTTCCCAAGTTTAGCCCCATCAGGAAAGGGTCAAACTACATTTAAGATACGATACTGGATGCAAGTTGATGAGGGTTTCTTATAGCAGTGTGAGAGTTAAGTTTGGTTAAATGTTTGCAAAGCACTTCCTATGTTATGATTTCCATTTAAAGGTTAAGTGTGAAGTTTTACTACTTCTTAAAGCCAAGGTGGTGGGGTTTTGTGTGTTTTTTTTTGGTCTCAAATTATGGGAAAAGTATCATTAATGAATCTGGATAATTGCTATATTAAAACAATTTGCAAAAACCATACTGCACTGAATAGTCACAGCTGCAGCATGGAGACATAAAAACCTGGTGTCTCTTTGTTTAAAAAAAATAAAAACTAAACCCCAAAAAGTAAAGGCAACTGGATGTCTTCTGGTATCTTGAAATCTGTCCTATTTTGGGTTTGGAAGGGTCCTGTGGGAATTACATCCTTCAGTTGAGTATTTAGCAGAATATTCGAGAAACACCAGTGGTTTCTTAAATTTGGTAATCTAGAAACTCGTATGTAGATAAGTAGTTAAGACTATCATCCTAAATCATATTTTAGTTTTGCTTTGGTTTTTAATTGGTAAAACTTTTGAAGTAATTGCCTTTTTTGTTCTAACCCAGGCAGAAATACTGTGAAAGTAGTGTGCTGTGGATTTGATCACATTCTGAGTGTGGGGTTTTTTGTTATTTCTGTAGCTGAGAGCAATGTCAGTAGAGTTTTATCCATGCAAATTGTGGATGGGACACTAATTTAGCACTTCAGATATGATAAAGAAATAAGTTGTCTCTGTGTGTATGTACATTTATATCTTTATGTACATTTATATCTTTATGTGAATGCATTTATCTAAAATGTTGTCTGCATTTTATCCACATATGCAAGATACTTGCTTTCAAGTATCTTATACACTTTAAGTATGTTACAGTGTGACTGAGTAAAGAATAAGCCTGTGGACCAACTCAGAGTAATTATTGTCAGATTAGTTCTCACTTGCTCAGATGGAGTTTATTGCAATTTTATGTAGCTGTAGTCCCATGTTATTTCTGTCAGTCATCCTCTAGACCTATGGAAGTGAGGGTTCCTATCGTGCAACGAGGGGATAGTTTCATAAGTTGAACAAGTTGTAATTTCTTTCATTTATGTTAGTCATTTTCATGCATTTTAACCTGCCTAGTGGGAGAAACCTCTCCAAAGCAATGGAATTTGCCCAAGTATATTTAGAACAAGACATCCAGACTTCAGTGCTGACACCAAAATGTGGTGAAATATTTTACTTCTTGCTGTTCATACAGAGCTGTAATATGTTAATTGTAAAGTCATGACTAGATTAATAGTGGCAGCATGTGTCTTTTTCACTCTTTTTTTTTCTTTTTTTGAATGTTTAAGCCAAACTAAAACACATGGATGTTGGAATGATGGTCTGAAATGCATTTTTACAGTGTTTGCTATTTGACAAATTGTTTTGAATAGATTAATTGACGGGTGTAACAGTAAATCTGATCTTGGATCCCTTTGGTCTGATACATGACTGAATGCCCACTTGTTATTGCATATGTAATTGAAATGTATGTAAGGAAATTGAAGTCTGAGACAATTTTTAAAAAAAGGCAGCTATTTTAAGCTGCCTTTACAGTCAGTGGAGAGATACAGGCAACTCTAGGGGCAATTAATCTCTTTTACATGATACATGTGATACCTGTTTCTGTACACTGAGTGTTAAGGGGATGAGGTATGGCTGAGTAGATGAGCCTGACCTTTCATTTTTATTTTGCTGGGAAAGGATGTATGAGCTTAAATAAAGGTTTTCTCTATGCTGGAAAATGCAGTGGTAGTACAATGGTGCAGTAAGCCAGAAGGTAACTGAATAGTAGGCAATGTGGGGGAGTTGGGGAAGCCATAACATGCTTAGTATAAAAACCACTGACTGTACATAAAAGACTTGGATCTTGTTCTTTGCCATTCTGTCATGTTGTCATTTTGGACAGCCACTTTATTTGCATTTGCAACTCCTTTCTCATTGCTAAAATTAACACTGGGGTACCTGTTCTTTTCAAACTGTTTTGAGTTAATTCTCTGGCAATAGTTTCTGGTAGAGTTCACTAGCAACTTTTTTCTCAACAGTAGAGGGAATACTGGGCGCTAAAAACCCTAAAATATGATGAGAATTAAAATCTCCTCTCTTTCTTTCTTTAGTTCTTCATCAGATGGAGTGATACTCTTGAAACATGACAAAAAACTGGACTAAATAGAAGTTTTCCTATTTTAGGAAAAGAAAAATCCAAAATGTACAGACCAGGAGAAACAGTCAAACGTCGACTCAACATGCATGCTCCTCCACGCATAAGAAGTGTGGAAGTTGCTCGAGGAAGAGCAGGTTATGGCTTTACCCTTTCTGGACAAGCTCCTTGTGTTCTTAGTTGTGTGATGAAAGGAAGCCCTGCAGATTATGTTGGACTTAAAGCAGGGGATCAGATATTTGCAGTTAATGAAATCAATGTGAAAAAAGCCTCTCATGAAGATGTGGTGAAACTTATAGGGAAATGTTCTGGAGTCCTGCACATGGTCATTGCTGAAGGGATTAGTCACATGGATTCATGTTCAAGTGATGAAGAAGTTGGTTTTTATGATGGGAAGGGGTGGCTGAAACCCAAACCTGACTCTAAAGCTCTGGGTATAAACAGAGCAGAGAAAGTTGTTGAAGAAATGCAGTCTGGTGGCATTTTCAACATGATCTTTGAGAATCCTGCTCTTTGTGCTGGTAACTCAGATAACTCTGCACCAAAACAAAGATCATTTTCAGTTTCTGCTGCTATGAAATTTGAAACTGGCAATGAAAGTGTAAGCAATCCAAACCTACTGTCAAAAGAAGAAATAGCCAAAGTTCTGAATGATGATTCAGTTTTTAGAATTGGACTGGAGGGTGCAGAAGACTTTGGATTAGATGCAAGCATTTTGAACGTTGCCATGATTGTAGGTTACTTAGGCTCCATCGAACTTCCTTCGACAACGGCGAATTTGGAAACGGAGAGTTTGCAGGCCATTCGTGGGTGCATGAGGCGTCTGCGGGCAGAGCAGAAAATCCATTCCCTGGTGATGATGAAGATAATGCATGACTGTATTCAGCTCTGCAGTGACAAATCAGGTGTTGTGGCAGAATACCCTGCAGAGAAACTGGCATTCAGTGCTGTTTGCCCGGACGATAGAAGATTCTTTGGGCTAGTTACAATGCAGACTAACGATGATGCAAGCTTGGCTCAGGAAGATGAAGGGGTCCTGAGGACATCTTGCCACGTATTTATGGTGGATCCTGAATTATTTCACCATAAAATTCACCAGGGTATAGCAAGACGTTTTGGACTGGAATGTACAGCAGATCCAGACACAAATGGCTGTCTGGAGTTTCCAACATCATCTCTACCTGTCCTGCAGTTTATTTCTGTCCTGTACAGGGATATGGGGGAATTGATCGAGGGAATGCGTGCGAGGGCCTTCCTTGATGGTGATGCAGATGCTCATCAGAATAACAGTACAAGCAGTAACAGTGATAGTGGAATTGGAAATTTCAACCAAGAAGAGAAGAATAACAGAGTTCTGGTGGTTGATTTAGGGACCAATCTAAGTAAACACATTCCTAGCAGCATATGGGAAAACCCAGTAGGAAGGGGACAAAATCAGCCTGCTTCCCATTGGAATGGCTTCTGTCATGAGCAAGAGGGAAACATCCCTTTAGAAGTAATTCAGAATGATAAGTCCCAAAATGTGAGCAAACACTTGAGCCCTTCTGCTCGTATTGAAGTTCCATTGGTTACCTCCCGAAATTCAGTACCCCCATCAAAGAAAAACGCTGCAGGCATGGGCAATCAGAGGTGGCTGCCTGTGCATGTCCTACAGGAGTGGCAGCATGGAAATGCCAGTGACCAGGAGTCCTACACAGACTCCACAGATGGCTGGTCCAGTGTCAACTGTGGGACCCTGCCCCCACCAATGAGTAAGATTCCAGCTGACAGGTACAGAGTTGATGGCAGCTTTGGTCAGCCGCAGCTGAAATCTCACAAAAGTGAATGGTCTAAGAAGATGTTCTTCATTCAGAACAAATTTGGACCCCCACACAGTATCAGGAAATCTAAAGAAGATAAAAAGGTAAGAATATGCTGGTGTTGGTTCATAACAGTATCAAAAAACCCCACACCCAAACCCATCTGCCTATGGTACTTTTACACAGTAATATTTGCATATTAAAATTTAAACATGTATTATATAATTTACAAAATTTCAGAAGAAGAAAATAGTACATGTCTCTCTCATCTGCAGAGGCATTACATATTTCTCTTTAATTAAGTGCAGCTCTGGAATTGTAGTTTTGCTGGAAGTGTTGTTTTGTTAGGGCTTTCTCACTTTTTTCTAGTCTCTTCATTGTTTCCAAATGTTTCAGTGGCACTGAAATGAAAAGGAGGCATGATATTTTAGCAGCTTCAGTTTCTTCTGACCTTCAGCTGCAAAAGAATGGAAACAGTCTGCATCTTTGGTCTGGTTCCTTTTTGTAGAAGGCTGGCTTGCAAATGTTGTTATTTTAGTGGCATCTATTTTTATAGAGTCGTAGTCTAATCATTAGTCAAAAACCTGGATTATACACTTTTAACTGAGTAAGACTGTTTTATTACAAAACTTCACTTCAGCAAACCTCTCAATACAAGTAGCATAAAAAACTGCCATCAAAAACTGGTAGTGGTAGGTCACAAATCTAACATTCTGCAGCAAGCCTGTAAATCAAAGTTTTTTCCAAATGACTGTTTCTTCTTGTTTTGTCTACTATTAGACAAAATGAGGAGACTTAAAAAACATAAAATTATGTGGGAAGAGTATTCAGCATGATTACATACCCTTTGAGACACACACTGCTGTTGAACTAATCTCAGGGGAGTCTATTGTTGATAACTGGAGTTCTAGAAAGTGGAGGCTATTGTTCTGATACTGAAAGGATCACTAGCAGTTTTGTATCCGAAATGTTTGCTGACTCCAGGGAAAGACAGAATCTTATACTCCAAATCAGCCTTCAGGAAGCTTTGTCATTCCATGCTTATATTACTGTTCACTTTAACAATACACCAGTGTATAACTCTTACATACACTAGTGGGGTTTTTTAAAATTATTTTCAGCACAAAAAGCATACAAAAGACTGTATGTGAAAGTTTTGTGTATTACTTATATGATTGTTTCAGATGTCCATCATGCTATCCAAATCTGTTTTGAAAAAATGTGTATTTTCTCACCTGATTAAAAATACACAACTGCTGATCAAGTGGACGACAGCAGAGTTTCATCAGTTGTTTCATACTGTTAGAAACAAAACCTTTTTGGGGATTAGGTTGCAGAACTTCAGAACATTTTGGGTTTGGCATGGAAAGAGAAATTATTTTTATTGCTTTTTCTGCACTGTAAAGCAAACAACTTTTGTGTATGCTCCATTATATGCTTTTTGTGCTGAAAGTATAAAGAAATAAACTAGTATGTATAATAGTTATACACTTGTGTATTGTTAAGGTGATCACTGCTACAGGCAGCAATGTTCTCCAGACCCACAATAAAATTAAATTTCACATGTTCTTAAATACAAGGTGATTCACACTTTCAAAAGTCAAACAGATTTGTAAACACTACCCACCCAAACCACTTAAGACTCAATTCTGTCTGCTGCCCTGAAGTCTGTGTGCTTCATGATCTCTTTGCTGATGGACCAAGGAAAAGGCCTCTTTATGTGCAGCACCTGGTGCAGGTGCACGATAGAAGTTGGTCCCCTGTGCTGCATTGGATGCTGCTGCTGCAATTCCCTCGGGGTCTCTGTAATAAGTTTGTGTCAGCAGTGATGTCCATGACAGTAATATGGATTAGATATTTTTCAGAAACACTTATTTCATGGAAGTCAAGATTATACTAATTAAAATCTCATAGAAAATTTTACACTTTGAGATGAAAGATGCTCTATATGTGGATAAAGTGTAATAGTATTTCACCCACTCAGATCACTGAGATCAGCATAAACCAATACTAAGTATCTCAAACTTCCCTTTTAAGTCTATCTGATAATAAAATAGGCATTCTGTTCTTAGATTAGTAAATTTGTTTGCAAGACATTTAAAATGTTCCTACATGTCTTTAGCATTTACTCTTTTCATTAAGGCTACAGACCTTCTTTTGCATTTTAATTTTATTTTTCAGTATTATTGAAGGCTGTTGGAACTGATGAGAAGCCCTCATAAAGGCTATTTGGAGTAATTCACAGAGATGAAGTTGGACAATGTTCTTAAATCTTTCATGAAAATAATTAGGGGATGTCATTACTGATGATCATACCTCTGTACTTCAGGTGCTGCAGAAATAGGAAAAATCTGTATTTGCATTTTAGAGGCCTAGTTCATTTTCATAAGAGGGAAATTTAGAATTTCTTATTACTCTTTGTAAAGGGATGATGTAAAACTGCCCATTCCAAACCATTATTCAGGTGGGTTAGCTCCTGTGTTCTGGAAAATTACATGTTCTCAGCTGCCTGTGACCTTTTTAAGTGGTAAGGACTTATTTTACACAGTTTGCTCAGACTCATTCCAGTCACAGAATAAAGTGTGTAAAGTGGCCACACAGGATTACATTCATATTTTTACAACCTGGTGGCTGAGTCTAAGTCTTCATTTGGCAGAACACTACTTAAATTGCTTTTGTCTTTTACATCAATACGGAAGGTAAAACATACTATGAGTGGGAATGTAGAAGCCACTAGAGGGAGAAAAGGTTACCCAAAGCTAGAGATTCTTGTGATGGACTCTGTACTTCCATATTAAACACTGTCTTCCTTGGAATTTTCATTACACATGAGTTTCTGGATGCAGTTCTGCTGTAGCAGAGCTGCTGTGCAGATAAACAATGATGATCACAGCATGTAATTCCAAAAAATATGCTGGACTGTACAGTGCTGGTGGGGGGGTAAGATGGGCATAAACCACTTCCAGATTTTATAGCTACACTTACAAAACATTTGTGAATTATACAGCACGTAAGAGCAGATGTGAGAAAGTGTTAGTGAATATATCTATTTAAAATTGCACGTTGAGAACTGAGCCTGAGAAGTACTTCTTGTGAGTAGGAATAGATATGGCATTTCAGACCTCAGGTTACTTACAAGCAAGTAAACACATTTTTTGAGCTTTGTTTTCCTTTAGTGATGATGTTTTCAGCTCACAGACTAGAATTGTGACTAATTTTGTGATAATTGGAAAACCCACTTTTAAAATAATAATTTTCTTTATGATGCTATAAGGCATTTTAAAATTCAATATGTGTGAATAGTAGAAAATAGTTGAAATGCCTAATTTCGTTGTTAGTGGATAGCATGATGTTTCTTGTTTTCTTTAAAATGTAATTATGAATTATCCCCAAATCACTGAACACATACTTTCACGATTGCTGTATTTTTTTCTTTTCTAAAACCTTTTAAAAAGGTTTCTGTGCATGGCAAGAGGAGAACTAAATCAGGGAGATTTTGGTTCTAGTCCACCTCTTTTGACTGAGACTTAACTAGAAGATATCTCTGACCTTGTGCACCTCTCATATTGCTCCCTGTATTGAGCTTCACATTTGTGGTGTTTCTTAAAAATGTCACATGTACAAATTTCTATTGAAGCACCTAATGAGGATTTTTTGGTGGTATCCATGTCTTCTGTACGTCTTAGATGAAAACAAGCAGAAAGAGGCCTGATGATGTTGCTGAAATTTACTGAAAGGGCAAATCATGGAAGGCAAGGTGCCTTTCAATGTGAGAACAACAAGGAAGATTTCTGGTGACAAGAAGCTTTTAAATTGCTCTAAGATTGGTGCTGGGTAGGAGTGTGTGCTCTCGTGAGCTCTGTGAGACCAGCACAGCCTGGTTATGGTTTCAGTGGGAATGGAATAATTTCTGATTTTTGTTTGTAATTCCAGTTGCACTGTCCTGCCTTTGCTGTTGCATTGCTCTTTCCCCCTTCTTTAGCATCCCCACTAAGTTCCAGTCACTTACCTGCTCACTCCTGTGCATGATTTTTGGGTGACGCAAATGAAAAGCACCATAAGCAATGTGAAAACATCAGGGGATGTCAGAATTGGCAAGGGACTTAAGAAATTGCTGAACAGGGAAGCATTCCTTTCCCTCTAGACTAAATTAATATAAATACGTTTGATTTTGTTCAAGCCTCACTCTCTGTTTTCAGGCTAGTGCCTGGCCAAAAATATGTCTGCCCATTACTGTTTTAAATTAAGTTTTACTGTGAAAAATACTCCTTTTTCCACTGGAAAGCTTAATAACAGTCAGTTTAGTCTTTGGGTTCTCTCTCCATAAGGACAGAATCCTAAGCAGTGACCTCTCACCATTCTCTTTTTAGAAAAAGAAAGTCTGTTTTAATAATGTGGCAGTGAGTATAACCTTGAAGATCAAAAGAGGTCTTACAACCTGAGCCTGATAACTAGGATTTGGGTCCTAGGTTTATTCCAAGTGAATATGACAAATCTATTGAAATGTAATTAAAAAGCTTTTTAAAATTTTGGGTATTGGCTTTTAGAAATCCTTTACTTTTTCACACTTGTTATACTTCTGTCCTGATCACATTATTGTTTGTGCTGATGAAAAGTTTGAATTTGTAGTTGGATCCTATTTGTAGATCTTAGAGGAAGACAAAGTAGAAAATCTTACTTTTTGAGACACAGTGGACAATAGTATTGTAAATGTGTATTTTTTTTAAACAATAAAATGTATCAACTGCTTGGTAACCTTCATAATTTAAGCTCCTGAAAATATAGTAAAAATGTAAAAGAGAGGAGATAGGTAAGCACTACTATGGGGTTCACTAAGGCATCTTTCCTTGCTAATCTAGTTCACGGGCAACTATTATTGTTCCTCTGTTTTGATCAAAAGTTTAACTAATTCAGAGTTGTCTTTGTTTCCAAAGCAAGTGTTACTGAAAAAGATATGCTGTCCAAGTTAAAAATGATTTTTTTTTTTTTTGGTGGTGAAAATCTGTAATTTGTTTCAGATCCAAGAATTGCAGTTTTTTACTGTTGGTAAGTGGATGGTGGACTAACTGCAAAGCAGATATTTTAGATGCAGAGACAATGTTGGCAAAGCTTTGTGGTTCCCATATTTGGTTTTTTTTTGTATAATTACATGGTTTTTTTCTCTTTCCTTTAGAATTCTGTTTGCTCACTGGCTTAAATTGTTCCACCACAGCTGTTTTTAAAGCAGAATTAATAGCAACTGGATTGCTCTTCTTATGCAGTACAATTTAATGTTAACTTTTGGATTTATTGGCTTTGATCTGATCTGAGATCTACCTATATACCTTAAGGAGAACTCCAGAAAAATCGCAAGCACCAAGCTAGATCTGAGAATGTGCTGATGGGAATTAATCTGCAAAGAGGCATCTATAGGAAATAGGTTCCTCTGATTTTTGCTGAGAGACAATGAAAAACAATTAAATATCTAGTGATTCCATGCAGCTTTTTATATGAATTTTAATCTTCTAAAATTATTTTAAAAATGGTTCTAGGATCTTGAAAGTGTATAAAAAGCCCAATAATAATAATGCTGGCTGTGTTTCTTTGAAAAAGAAAGATAAAATCTGGAAAGTAAATGTCTGTAGAGTGATGCTGACTTTTGTGAAATGTCCTCATTTCAAATTTGCGTACTAGAAAGAAAATGGCATGGAAAAAATAATTAGCACAGAAGGAACTGAAATAATGAAAAATAGCTTAATATTTATGTTTTAAACATAGGAGCTTTGAGATGGGAGATTATAAAGTTATTGTCTGTACTAAGAAAGATCTGAATTCCTTGCAGTTGAGAAGATTTAGAGGAGAAAAGGAGTTGTAAAATACCAGTTTTTCACTGGACAAGAAATAGGGCCATAAAATAAAGATCTTTAACGAAAATAAATATGGATTTGCTAAAACTTATGTGAACTTGTACTTTTGGCATTCCTGATATCACTTGTCTTATATACTCTGCAATTTAATAGTGTGGAAAGAAAACGCCCCATAATTGTACTTTATGTATAGCTTCATTTCATACCTGCTAATATTTGTCCTGAGAAATACTTACAATCTTTCACTCTACTTTCTCTTAGTGATATTATTTTTGTTTTAAACCTCCATCACCAATCACGTATTTTCCAATCAGAAGTCAGCTTAGTCTTATCCTGTCCAAAAGTTTTTTCATAATTGTAATATAATTGGTTGCTGTAATATTATTTTTGAGATGGTTACCAGAGTAACAAGCAGTTGTAAAAATGTGTGGACAATGTATTCATAAGGCTTATTTCTTCTGTTTTTTTCTTTTATGATGATTCCAGGTCAGAGTTTTGTTACTGATTATTTGGCTATATTGAATTAATGTTCCCAGCTAATGCCTACCTAATGTTCAAGATGATTTGAAACTAGTTGTTATGTCCTTTTTTGCATTTTTCTTCACATTTTCCCCTAGTTGTAGTAAGGTTTTTTTCTGTTCTTCTGCAATTTCCAACTACCAGGCTTCCAACTTATAAAAGATACTTTTACCTAGTTATACTGAGAAAATTATCTTTTTCATATGCATAAATAACATCAACATTTGTGGGTTTGGTAGTTTGTTTGTTTTGTTTTGTTTGTTTGTTTTGGTTTTTTGCTTGACAAGGGATTAGGATAGTACTGAAGTGTAGATGGGTCATTGTTTTATGTCGAATATCCTTAGTACAGGAGACAAGCATTAAATTTCATTTACTTGGATGTTCATGTCAGGGCAGTCTCTTTTCTGTGTCTTCCTGGAGTCCATATAGATCTTATATGAAATTTTGCATCATTCTTCCCTGTATCATGGGCCGAATTGGCATTTAAAGTGCCATTGTAATGATTAGAAGGGAGTGAAATATGTCATTATCATCTGATCAGTAAAGAAGTATTCTTAAAAGGAATATAGCATTTGAATTCTTTGTCATTCTGGTGTACCCCCCAAAAAAAAAATTTCAGGGATTGCCTTGTAATTAAAACCTGCAGAAAGGCTGACAGTAAAATTTGAATGATTGTAGACCTTTTCTAATTAACCCTCTGTCATCTAATCGGGTTTTGTGAGGTGCTGTCCCTCCGTGATGATGACACAAGTGCAGGGCAGCCTGAAGGGGGGTCACTTTATCCTGGCTTTGTCCATAGCACCTGGAGCCCTCTCTGTCAGCACAGATTCCTGTACCCCAGGACTTTCTGCTTCCTGTGACAGGCCAGGGGACAGGAAGGACCACAGCCAGCTCTGTTCCCCCAGACTGCTTTATTTCTTTCAGAATACCAGAAGCCCTCACCCAACATATCCCATATTTCAATCTATCCTGTTCTCAGGCCTCACAGACCCTCCTTTTCCAAGAACTGTGAGCTTCACTGTCAGTTTTGGGTGGGGGGCACGTGATGCTGGCAGGTGGGATGGGGGGCAGAGGGGGGTCCAGACCTGCTCTGCTCCAGAGGGGCCATCACCCAGGAGAGTGGATGCTTAGAGTGGGAGTGGACAAGAGAGGAAGACAAAGCCACACAGTCCAGGTCAGGATTTGAGACTAATATTGATGGCAGAATAATATTTGCATCAGCTGCTCTTTTTCTGTGATTCTTTCCCTATTTTTTGAGACTTTTTTGTGCTTTATTGGCATTACTGTGGCATCCCTGTTTCCCATCCCTTTTCAGAAAGGTCTAAACCACGAACTTGCTGAAGTCTTAAACCTGCACTCTTTTGAAACTGCCAATCCAGACTGACCCTTCTGCTGAGGGGCTCAACAGCCAGGATTAAATTTGGCAAATTTGGAATATCCACAGAAGCTTCAAATTATATGGTCAGTGTATCTGGGTTCCAAACTGTTATGCACTTCACCATACAAAGTCACAGAATCAAACCTAAAAAGAGTGGGAGTTTTTAAAAGCTTCAGTAGCTGGAATTAGGACAAATTAAAATTTGATGATTTTATAGTTAGTATGATTAAGTTCCATGACACATAAAACGTACCAAATTCTGTTGAGCTCCTTTATTATTTAAGCTCCTTAAATTGAGGCTGACAGTTCTGTGTGACCATTCTAGCATGTGCATGGTCCTTTTGTATTCTCTTAAATGGCCAGGACATAGGATAGTGTACTTGTTTCACCTGAACAGGTGGAAAAGCTTTTTCTATGAAAATTAGTGCATGCTGCTAATGAGATTTTTGTCTTAGATTTTTGTCTTAGAACTTTGGTCATCATATTTAATTACTTTCTTATGCTTTTTTAATCAAACATTTAAACTTTGAAAACTATTACACTGAAATATTGTGAGATTAACTTTTGTTGCAAAACAGTTTTGAAAGCATAGTTCTATAAATGTAGGTGATCAGGCTTGTCAGTGCTTTTTAAACATCTCTGATTAGCTTCCCTTCTTATATTTTACCTTTCCTTCTTGCTGGTCTTCCATAGAGCAGGCAAAATCTCTGTCCCATCAAGTTTAGTCCCTTTAGTTTCCTCTCAAGATCACAAACTATAATGTGTTTTCCATGAAAAGTTGTAAATTTGCTGGAAGGTGGCCTAAAGCCTTACAGTTTTTTCTCTCTCCTTTTCTGCCCTTTCTGGATTCCTGCTGCCAGCTCACTGTATTTTTTCGTTGTCAGGGATGCCTGAACTCCTAACAAAAATTTGCCCCTGCCTCAGTCTCTTGTACTCCAATAGCTGCCTGTCTCCTTCCTTGCTAACCCCCTCCTGCACCTTCAGCTTTAGAACTGGTACCAGAGGAGAGGAAATTTATTAGTAATATCCAGACAATAACTATAGGGAGGCACAAAGACTATTTAGCACAAAATGGAAATTTCAGGTTGTTCCATGTGATAATTTGTTACAAAGTTATAATGCTCAATAAAAATGCCTTTGCTGGAATATGAAGGAGCATGGTACAGCTCATGCTATAGCTGGGAATTCCTTTAAGCTAATTGAAGATGTTTTCTGAAGGTGTTTGGTTTCTTTGTGTTCTGAATAATTGATCAGGTTTCATCAGCTTTCTTCAGTGCACTCAGGCTCCAGGTCACAGTCACATATTGGCTGTCACAGTTGCATGTTGTGTTTCTTTAGTAGTTCCAGCTTAAGAGTTCCTATCGTGCTCAGAGCAGAGTTGGCAGTGAATATCATGAGTTGTGCTGGCATGACTGACTGTGGATCTGCCTTAGAAACAGGATTACTTCATTTTGTAAACTCTAGTTTACTGTTAATGGAGATGAGGGCACAGCCTGCTGCAATTTGTGAGCTGGCAGGAGTGGTCAGAGGTACATGCAGAATGCTTAAGCTGCCACAGCTGCTGAAAAACTTACATGGAACTGCTGCCTAACTTGATTATCAGTTAAAAATACTTTTAAGAGCCCATCCTTTTTCGTTCTATCTTTAAATAATTAGAGTTGCACAAATCATCTTATATTGGAACCTTTTTGTTCTTTCTGTCCATCTGTTTGCAGTCTAACATGAGTCACACCCTTCTTCACTCCCTCTGCCTTGCTAATACATGAAGTACAACGTTTCCCACTTTCTCATGTGTACTTTTCTTGTACACCATTCATGTTCTCAGACAGAAATCGTCCTCACTTGGACATGATCACAAAATGCTGCTATATCAGTCCTCCCCTGGTGACCTGTTTTCAGTGCTTGTCATATTTGCACTTGCCATTTCCTGTTTGCCTAAAAAAAAGGATAGTCTAGTAATGTATTAAAAAAAGATAAAGGACACAGATGCCATTAATTGTCTTTTTTCTCTTATGATTATACATTTAACTGGTATTTCAATCCATTCTAATTTTTACTTTTTTATAAGAGTAGAAAAAGGAATGGATTTTTAGAGCATCAGTACTTTAATTCCTTTAATCCTTTGTTGTTTTTCCTCTCCATCTGCCAAACCATAACAGGATAAATGCTTTTAGAGATATGTTCTTTTATACTTTCACCATGATAGATAGTAGTAGCAGGGTGGCAAGTATCTGCATTGCAAATAGGAGAGGATGTATTGCTGTAGCACATGCTGTTCACTGATCAACTTGTTTTCACAAATTTCTGTGCTTTTCTGTTGGCTTCTGGATTCCTAAAATTTCTAAGGTGAAGGCACTTAGTAAAATGTCAGGTGGACTTTAGTTTCTAATTCTGTTCTCTGATAGAATTTCTTAGATTTTTCTTGACTATTTAGATATTTTTATAGTTTCATAGATTTACCAACACTGTTTTTGGAAAAGAGTCTTTAAGGTAGGCTAACAAACAGTCCTAGGGCTTATAGGCAATCTGTATTTAAAAAAAAAAAACCCAAACAACCCTACAGCCTAATTTTCATGCAGCAAATTTCACTGTTTTAGCTTGGCAGCTAACAGAGAATGAAACAGCATATTTTTCATAGACTGGTTTGGGTTGGAAGGGACTTTAGGATCATCGCATTCCAAGCCCTCTGCCATGGGCAGACCTTCCCCTGGACCAGGTTGCTCCAACCTGGCCATTTTTTTGGTCATGTATTGTTCTGAAATGTTTGTGGATAATTTAGTGGTTTTTAATATCTGTTTAATAGTATAATAAAGGCTTTTACAAGTACGATAATTTCTTTATTTCTAACAGACTGCACAAATGACATTAATATCAGTCATTGCACTAACAATCTCTCTGTGCTCAAATACTGTGGATTTCTTTAGCTGTGCTGATTAGTACACTCTAGTTTTAATGGCTGTTTTCTGTTCAAGTCATGGATACTTTTATTTTCAGCTCTTCAGAGTCCCATGAAAAACATTTGCCAAAATGGTGCTGTTTGCTTAAGATACGTGATTCTTTCCTTTTTTGTGTGCATGTGTGTGTGCACAGCCATTTTTATAATTGATCTGGAGAAGGAGGTCTGCCTTCATAGTCTGAATGTCTGGAATAGAGTCAAGAAAAGATGAAAAGGGAGACTTCCCAGGAAATTAAATACTCATGAATTGCAGTCTTTTTGGGTTTTTTAGTAATGCCCTCCTTAATTTCCTAGATGATTAATTTGATTTTTCAGAGCAAGGAAGAGATTTTTGTCAGTTGAAAATATTTTCTTAATTGTTATCCAGATGGTTGGGGAAATGGTTACCTCAGTGCATTTTTATATTTTGTAATCATTGCTTAAGCACTGGTTTATTCCCAGGGTCTCTTTTTTCTTAACCTGTTCTTATCTTTACTGTTCCACTCAGGGCTCAGTAGTCAGTTTTGCATAACAATGTAAAAAACCATAATTAAAAATTTTGATTGGATACTAATTTACTTTCTAAGAGAAAATACTACACAATTTACAAGTGATTTTTGTCTGCTCTCCCTCTTTCTCTTTGTTATGCTTCTGACCACAAATAGGTGAGCAGCATTGACTTCCAAAATGGGGCATCTGGTTCTAATTGATCTTATCTATAATCTGCTTCTCAGTGGAATCTAATTAGATTTGTCTTTGGGCAGTTGGTTCCTCTTCCTTCAATTTGTAATGTTACTGTTTTAAAAATTTTGTGAGTGCATGTTCTCTAGGTGCTTGTCTTAATCTTCTAGAATCATATATAGCAGTCTCTACTATTTAAATAAATGCTGGACAGTTTATATTCTTTTTTGGGGATGAAATAGAATGAAAAGTGAACATGTATTTGTTATTCTGAATAGATATATCTGCTATTGATATTTTTTTCCTTTTTTTTCCTTTCTCCCTTTTATTTTCAATAAAAGATGAAGTTCTCTCAGGCATGCAGCTCCTTTTAAAAAACACATCAAAGACCATTAGGACCATACCGTGTAACTGTTTCATTAGTTTCAAAGTACCAGTTGTACTCACTCTAATGATGCCATTAATTTGCTGAGTCCTTGGTAGTCTGAGAGTTTTATCCCTAATTCTCAGATTAAAAATGAAAAAAATTAAAAATCACAGAACTAGTGTGGTCATACTGGACTGGTGGTGAAATTGAGTAGATGTACACATATATTCATATTGTTCTAACATGTTCTAACAGAAACATTCATCCAGGAGGAGTCTTGTTAATGTTTTGATCAGCTGTGCAGTGACAGTAGTGGATGCTGCTGAATTTAGTCAGGGGTTGAGGTGAAGTTCTCTGTCTGGCACAGATCACTGCATTAGGTGTAAACTTTGCATTCAGACAGGAAAGGCTGGTGTGGCTGTAAGGGATGAGGCAGGTGTGAACCACCTCAGCAGTACCTGCGTGGATGAACAGATGCTTTTAAAAGCTGCTCAGAAAGATGCTCAAAAAGACAGGAACTGTCCTTATGCCACTGGGTGTTGCTTGTCAACATTTAGAGAGAGAAATTTTCCTCTCTTCACGTTTATTTGATCATTTAATAAGAGCCATCTTAGCTTGTTTATAGTGTACTTTTAAAAGGCTCTTTTAAAACCTTGGAAGCTAATACCCAGTTATTAGATTTCCAGGTTGCTTTGGCAGAACCTGTCCAATTTACTTCTCAGCCAAGAAAAACAAAACCAAACCAAACCCTTAGTAAATTGAAAACTGGGAGGGAAAGAGATGTTACAGAAAAACGGATCACTTTTAGTACTGAATGAAGTTGAACTCTCAAGCCTGTTGAGGGGATGAACTCTGCTGCATACTTTTGATACAGATTCCTGTTTTGTCTTGACAATTCTTTGAGCTTGTAAACAGAATCTGTTGAGAACACTGGTGATGGCCAGAGCCCAGTTGCTGTAGAACAGTGTTGTCTCCGTGGGAATTAGCAAACAGGCAGACATCTCCGTGGCTGTACAATGCTCTGGCTGCTCTTCTCTGCTTTGTATGAGTGAGTGGTTGTTGGCATGAAGCTGTGAGGATGTGAAATTTCTGGTTGTTCTTTTCATTAATGTGATGTGCATAGACTTTGCAATGAGTGATCAAAGGAAGACCAAAATATTTCAGAACTCGGAGCACAGAAACTTGCCCAAAGGAAGAAATGAACACAAATAGAAAATTTAATAAATATTACAGATCTGCCAAATGAGCAATTATAAAAGTACTAATAAATATTTTTTTAAGCTTACTCTAATGAGGAAAGATGCTGACATGAAACAGAGGGGAATTTGCTCTGATTTAACGTCTTTTATTTTCTAAAGCAAAAAAGCATCAGTAGACAGGGAGGAATTTTCCCCACATTGAATGTTACAGTGAAAGGAATCCAAAATTTCAGGGACATAATCACAAGCTTTTGTAATGTAGTGAGTTTATGTACATCTGCTTAGCACCAGTCACTAACTATGTGCCTAATTTTAGGTTCAGGCTTACACTGTGCCATTTGGAATAAACTTGATATGTACATGCTGAGTAGCTTAACCAACATCTAGTGACTTTTTAGGGGAGAAAGAGTATGGTTATGGGGACAAGAGAAAACCATTAGATTGAATTACTGCAGCACCAATTCTAGTAATGAACCATCCAAGTAAGGCAATTGCTTTCCTCAGAACAAAAATTCCTGCAATTTTATACTGTGTGATTTAAAAAGTTGGACTTTGCAGTAGCAAGGCTTTAAAAAAAAGAATAGTGAAAGTAAGATTTTTTAAAAATATGGAGAAATGTTCCAAGAGAAGCTGGGTGAGATGTTTTCTAGGATGATAATTTCCTATAGAAAACAAATATTTTGCAGTTAAATGGTTTCCAGTTAAGACAGGAAAGAGCCAGGATCGTCTTGCTTTTATTACTGACAAGTATCATGTGTACATTTTAGCAACCTAACTGATGATTCATGTTAATACAGTAAATTAATGCTGAATGTTTAAGATATTTGACTTGAGACTGGAGAAGTCAACTTTAATGAACTTTAGTATGCGATTTTACAGGGGCATGGCAAATGGCCAACTTGTTTTGAAATTGTGGTCCTGTTACACTTCCTTAAAATTCAGATCTCAATATGATCAGCAATGTACTAAAATTAAAGAAGTAAATTAATATATATTTTCTGTTTTGTTTAGGGTGCAAAATTTGGACGTTCAATGGGATTAAATCAGGCTCCTCCCCCACGTTCTTCTGCTCGAAGATCATTTGGAAGATCTAAGCGATTTAGTATTACTCGCTCTCTGGATGACCTTGAGGTAATTAACTTTCACTTACAATTTAGAAGTTAGTCTTAGAGAACTTACAGTAGATCATGCTGATAATTGCTGAAAGAAAGTTAGTCATATAGCAGTATGATAATGTTACTTACTGTCATATGACATTTTTGTGAGGGGAATACAGATTTCAGGTATCAACCTGTCTTTTTCAATATTTCTTTAATAGGTTACATTGGTGCCAGCAGTGGCCATTCTTTCTGTGGGGAATTCTGACTTTATTTTTCCTATCACAGTTGCTCCTGTGTAAATCCAGACAATGCACTTTTGCTGATCAAAATGTTCATAATGTCTCAGAAATTAATGTATCATGATATATAGAAAAATGAAACATTCGTCATATTCTGGGTTTTGTTCAGCTGATGGATTTTGACAGCAGTTGAAAAAAGGAAATTCCTAATCAAGTTGGTAATTTTGGGTCCTTTTGAGTGTAATATTATGCTATTTTACATCTGGTGTAACATCAGCTGATGTCTGGGTCTCTGTGACCAAACCACATTGGTTTTGGTGAAAACAAGGAATGAAAAGCCACCCTCCTGTTCTGCTGTGGAACCTTCTGCAGGAATATGACTTCACTGTATCTTCACTCCTAGTGTGCCTCCTCAGGAAAACCTGACCTGCAGTGGTGTGAAGGTGAATGAAGAGATTCTTCCCTTACCCCTTTGCCATGCTTATTTGGAGGAAGTCTGGTGACTGGGGAGAAACAAAAATCTGTGCAGAGCTCTTGGCACAGGAGCCATGGAATATACACCACACCACCCTTCAGCACAGGAGGGAATGTGGCACACGGAGCCCTCCAAATGGGAAGGAGGTGTTTAAAAAGCATTTGAGGTGGGAGAAGGAAGGGAGACACTCTGAGTTTTCTGCTGTGGGAAAATGTAGGAAGAACCGCATTTCACTGACTCTGAGCTAAAGGAGAAGGGAGCTCAGTGCAGGGGATTTTTAGGGAGCAGAATATATGGAGGAGCTTCTGGCATGCTTAGGGAATGCAGGTAGGAATTGTAATTACTTATTTATCAGATGTTTTTCTATTTTTCTGTTTTTCATACTTTCATATTTTCTTTTTCTATGTTATCTTCTAAGCTTTTAAGTGTCTCTTGCTTTTTTTTTTTCTAGTTATGGAAAATTCTTAATTTCTATGCACTCATAACTTTAATACAGTAACTGCATAACTTAAACACAACAAGAACTTCTGGATAAAGGCTTTTGGGAACCATCTAGCTACATCTTTCTTAATCAGAAAATGGTGATTCTTCTAAATTGAAAAAGTTTGCTGTTATATATATCCAGTTTTGACAGAATTTCTGATTGCAGTAAGAGCGAATTCTCTCAGAATACCAAAGAGTCTAGTGCTAGTAATTCACATGCAACAGGAAAAACATGGTTCTTTCCACAGTCTCACAGGTTGAAATTTCATGCAGGTTTTTTGCACATCTCGTGTTTTGAGTGTTTTAAACATCAAAAATAAAATTTAATTTCTGTTGTTGGAGCTGTTTCGCATTGTGTAAATATTCATTAAAATAGGCACGTGGGACTTTCCATTAATTTCAGAAAGATATGACAGTTACTGGCCTAAAAAGTCCCTTTTTCCCCTCAATATGTTCTAGTTGGTGTTCGTTAGTGTATGTAAACAGGAGCACCAACAGGAGGGATTAAGATTCGATTTGTGTCCCAACATTCTCATTGTTACTGAGTTACTTTGGAAAGGGAAACTTTCATTCTAGCTCACAATATGAACTGGACAAGGGAATGGTCTGTATTAGGATGAATGCCCTTACTCCAGGTAGCTATGTCGGTGCAGACTGTTCTCTGTCCAGCTACTTCTTTTCACTTTGAAACCTTTTTTCGCCCTGCATGCTGTAAGAGAATGATACCCTAGACATCCCAGCCACCCGGAGAAACAGCAGTCCAGAGAAGAATTTCAAAAGCTTTGTATTTCAAAATAAAACAGTGCTGAGGTGTTTTAATTTTGGTTCAGAATTCAACACTGCTGCTTCAGCACTTGTCCCAAGTACTCCTACCCTGTGTGTAGTAGAACACAATGTTGTTAGCACATGTTTAGTTTATTTCAGGCCGTCTATTTAGGGTTGGTGGAAGAGGAAATAACAATAGCAGGAAATTCTTAGAGACTCCACCTTTGGAATAATGACCATGAATGTATTGTATAGGCTACTTGCTTGCTTTTGTGTTCTTTTCAGTTATCTTAGTAGAGTGGATAAGGTAATAATTCAAACATGAAATTTGGAAGTTAATGTGCTTCTCTGAGCTTGTGGGTTTGATTCCTGCTGGCATCCAAGTTAATCTTCTAAACTGAGCAGTGTAAGTAGGTTCCATGGGTTTTCTTTTATGGGCATTTGCTGAACACTTTTCCTTGCTTGCAGGTCTAAAAAGGCTGTATTTTGGATTTTTTGTTGAAGTATGAACAGTGTGTGAAGCACCAGCTGTCCATGTTGCTGACTGCTGCCATAAGGTGGCGTGATTTCTCTGAAATTTGTTATTTATTTATTTTTTAAAAATATCTGTCCAAGAATACAGCATATTCATATACATTTTAATAAATAAAACCACGATTTCACTAGAAAATGTCATTTTTCTTTCAACGTGTTTGATTATGTCTGGCTATATGTGCACAGACAGAATTCTTATAAGATTAGAATTAGTGGTATAGTGGCCCCATCTTAAGTATTTTCCTCTTACCTGCAGAAGCTGTATTATACATAGGAAAAACAAACAAGTTTGTAGGCTTAATGTCTAGGTGCTGTTTTTACTAATTGAAGCTGTATATAAGATTATTTTAAAAATGCAGGGGTCGAAATGGGATGAGAGTGCAAAATTAATGGTGCAGTTGTGCTATAATTGTGGAAGGGAAAATGTCTCAAGACAGAAGATGCACAATTTTATTTCTGGACTGTGGAAATTGTGCTTGTTCACAGCAGGGCTGATTATGATTAATTATTTTTTAAATTGGAACTGAATTCAGAAAATGAGCATGTCAACTATGTGCCCTAGTTATGTTGTTTTCACAAGAAATGTATTTAGAAAATTTTCTTTATTAAATTACAAGAAATCTGGTTAAGAACAGATTTATCTTTTATCTAGCAATAAATTTTCCTATGTGAATAATTTGTTGTTGTGAAATAGTGTCCATTAACTACCATGTTAACATTCTGTGATTTGCACCAATTTTACTTTTTAGCATATTTTCTGGTTCATATTTTCAAGGTGTAATTTAAGCTAAAAGGACCTTATGATTATTTAATATTTGGCTTAATGACAGGGGTATGATCCTGTCTTTCTTCCACTTTTCTTCCCTGTAGGTAAATGCCACTATTCTCATCCTCTTGCCCAATTCTGTTCTGGAAAAGATGTTTATAAACACATTATGTGTTTTGTTTATAAACACATTAAAGGAGTCTCTGTGAGACTGCAGACAGTAGAACACTACTTTAGTAAAAATTTACCTTAAACACAGTAATTGTAATTCTTCTATTCATCACCAGGTTTGGTAACATTTTCAACTGTAGCCCATTCCACTCATCTTTTAATTTTTCTTGAAGTCTGTAAAAATGGGGGAACCTTGCAGTATTTCCCTGTAGTCAAAAAAATTATGTTCCTTCTCACCAAGGAGAACATTCAAAGCTGTTTTTTCCTGAAAATCATTTTGGTACTTGTACTTTTTGCACTTCTCTGTGGTTAAAAATAGGGCAGAGTAGTATAATGAGATACATAATCTCTTAGGGAAACAAGTGTCAAATTCTTTAAGTATTGTTAAATAATCATTTAATGCAGAGATATTTTTAAAATTAAAGATGATTTAATTCTTTTAACTAAATACCAGGACATAAAAAGATGGCTGTTACAGCTTTTCTTCTTGTTTTCATCCTGTTTTGGAAACCTTAAGGCTATATGTATATTATAAACAATATTTGTTGTATCGAATTTCTAGAGTTTAGTAATGTTTTTAAAGTTGGAATATATCCTGTATTCTTTTTAAAAATCAGTGTGAGGACTTTTGTTAGAATGTTCCATCTTAATTATAACCATTAATAGTGTAGTATTATTAGGTGTTATTATAGATAATAATGCTTGATATTTTGTTCTGTTTTGTTAATTCTACTGAATCAACTTCTTTTTGTATTTCATCTGCTATTTGAAAGCATACAGCACATCTCTTTAGTATGAGGTTTTTATACTAATGGATGACATGTCTCTGCTGGATATTAGCTTTGGCATCTGTGGGTGGCAAAACCCCCCCAAATGCTCATTTCAGTTAATAGGGAGTTTTTAAGTGAGTACCTGTTTTTATTTGACTGATTTAAATAATCAGACAAAGCTTACACAGGAAGATAATAGCTTATATTAGACCAACTATTATACTGGGGAAATCAGACAAGAAGATCTAAACATGCCCCAAACTTTTCCCACCCTCTCATACGATCTAATAAAAAGTATTAACTCTCCCTGCAGAGATTGCTTTATTGATGTTCTTAGATCAACACCATGGCCACAATGCCACCACTATGGCAAGTATATGATTTAAATCAAGAGGCCACTTCATTCTCAGCTTATAACACTGAATTCAAAATTTGAAAAGAATGTGTAGATTTGTCTTACATTTTACTAATTAGTTAAAAGTGTATTCTACTGTGCACGCCCTTTAAGAACTGCATCTTTGGCAATATTTTGTCCAAATTTTTATCTAAGATATAACCAACCAATTGGCCGTTTTGCTGTCAGTTTTCATGAAAGGGGGAGGAAAGGCCAATTGTGAAGTAACAGTGTAAGCATGAGAAAATCTCCATTTTTGTATGTAAAAGGCAGTACTGTATTTTTAGCCTACTGATAATGAGTTCCTAAAGGCTTAATCCAGTCTCACTTCTGGATATTCTGAAGGCTGAGTGGAAACACTGAGCAGCTCCTGATGCTGCTGTGTTGGAAGCTTCATCGATCTGTGCCCCCAGATGAAGTTCTTGTTTCTCTTCTCCCTTTGCACCAGGCTCAGCTCCTGGAGCAGTGAGAGGTGTTCTTAGTGATTTCAGGCTCCATGACTGTACAGGCTCAAACCCCCTTGCTGAACCATGATGTCTAGCTGTAAATAGTGTAAGTCAGTCATGACATTACACACTGATATTTTTATCTTGAATTACTGATGTGATCATGGAACTGATCAATAAGATTCTGAAAACATCCAGTGATTTGTGAAAGGCATTCTTCTGCTTTGTTCAGACCCTGGGCTGCTGCAGTCCTGGCTGGAGTTGTTCAGCTGCACAGTGGCCACACCCCTGTGTCAGTAAGTGAACCACTGCCAGGACATGGGGCAGGCAGGGGATTGCACTGTCATGCTGTCCAGCATCATTTGGTTTCACATTTGTTTCTCTAGACTGGTCTGTTAAGAATTTCAGACTCTCCAGCCTTCTCTAGAGGATCATCCTCAGGGTTTTACTTTGGCATGTGGGATCTTATCAGGTAGTTTATTTATATCTCTTTGAAGAAGGGAACATCATGCTAGTAGTATACATTTTATTTTTCTCCACAGGTTATGCTCTGGCATTACTGTTAGGTTTTTGCTGATATTTTATATTATACCATAATTTAAAAAAAGATTTTCACTCTCTGCTCTTAAGTTTACATTTATAGACTTTTTCATGGAAAGTTTTTGTGCTCCTCACACTGTTTTGTAAAGTATCTGACAAAAGTGGGTTGGTCAGCAAATCAGTACAGTTGTGTGCAACCTCTTTATTGTGAATTTGAGGTACTTATTTCTACATACAATCCAGAATGGCAAACTGTGCTTTTTTTTCCCCCCAGACACTGAGAATAATGGGATTTATTTTCTGTTACTGCAATTGGTAAAATGACCATCCTTCAGTATTGTTACTGTTTAGTGTTTTCTCTTGCTTTTGTGTTATTTTCTTTACTTCAGATTCTGGAGAAATTTGCCATGTAAATTTGCATGTAAAAAGCAGAGTAGTCAGAGAATATGCTGAGAGCTGGATCTCATCTCTGCTTTTTTTGTGGAGTGCATATGGGCAGTGCTCATCCCATGCTGAGGTGCTTGAGAAGAAACCAACACTGTTGCCTAGAATGGATTCCTTAGGGAATTAGGTCCCCATATGTGCAAAGGCAGTTGGCCCTGTATAGAGAAATTTCTTCTTGAGGAGGCAATCAGTAGATTGTCTGACCCTGCCACTGAAGTGCTGTCCGAGCCTTTATTGCCTCCAGGCTTGGCTCTCCAACACAAGCCCATCTCTGCCACAAAACCAGAGACACAATCTATGCTTTCAGGGACTAGAGATGAACTTGTATCCTGTATAAATTAATTTTCTTGTTGTACTGCCATTCTTAAGATGTGTGATTAAGGGGAAACAGGTGAATTCACAGGCTGTAAATACCTCTGCAGTTTGTAGAACTACCAGGATCAGACAGGGGGAGCAAGTTCAAGTAACCACCTGAAGCTACAGAGGGGTTGCATTCCTTAGTTCAGCAGTGTAAGATACTGATACTTTGGCATTGGCTCTGTTATTTTGGTTCTGGTTTCCTTGAGTAGTGGCAGAACTGTCAATGCTCACACAAATGGAGCTCTTGTTAGGTTGGCAAGCTCTCAGGGGTGTCTTTCTCCCTAACCTAGCATTCTTCAAAAATTGGGCTTACTCTCTTTGAACTGAAGCTGCTCCCTCTTCTGGGTCTGAGGCATGTGACATTGAGGCAGAATAATGTTGCTATTTACTGCACTGATTCTGAAATGCAGAACTATTTGCTGCTTAAGGCTGATCCTTGCTGCAGTTTCTTATATTACATTTGTTAATTCAAGGGCATCTTTCAAGGCTCCTCCCAAGAAGGTGAGCAGTGAGGTGAAGTTGCTCCTGGTAATAAGGACAAGAGCAGTCTCTGAAGATGAAACCAGGCTGCTGTTATAAGACTGAATGACTGGGCACCAAAATGGCAGATGAAAATGTATGCAGATAAATGTAAAGTAATACAAATGATATATATGTTTCTCAGCAGACTGTTTCTTCTCAGAAGTGAAGTCTTTGAGTTATATGTTGCATGTAAACAACAGCTCAGTACAACAGCAATGAAGCAAAATCCTGTATTATGGATTTATTATGGAAGGAATAGGTGATTCCTTTGCATACAACTGTGGTTTGTTTTTCCATACCTGGTCTCTTTATTTTAAAATGTTCTGATGTTTTAGAAGAAAAAACACTTTAGAAAGGTGTAAGAAAGAATGGAAAATCATGGGTGGCATAGAAGTACTTGGGATTGATTGCTCACTCTGTCCTTTGGACAAGAAGTCGGCACCATTAATTAAAGATAGCTGGAGCCAGGAGCAAAACAAACAGGAGAACAAGATTGTTCATGTGGGAGGTGAGTCGGTCTGTGGGATGCCTCACCACTGAGTGCTGTGGATGCAAGAAATTTGCATGTCCTGGAGGGAAAGTGGACAAGTATTTGGAAAAGAGAGCCACTGGGGATTATTAAGGAGACAAGCCACACCAGGTTCAGGAAATCTCTTGAACTAAAAATACCTGGAGTCTGGGAGAATGTAATCAGGGAAATGTCTGATACACTGCCCTGTGCTGCTCCTTGGTAGACTTCCCTGTGTGGCCACTACTGGAAACATAATACTGTGTTTGATAAACCCATGTTCTGAACTGATCATATGCAGGGATGTGAGGGTGGACAGTGCTTTTCCCTGGCTGTGGAGCTGTGGGTGTCCTCTTGGCACAGGAAGCTGTGCTGCCTTTCCCTTGGTGTGAGGTTGTTGTGAAGGGCTGGCTGGCTGTAGGATCTGCTGGTGCTGGGTGCCTGCCCTGGGCACTGGGAGCATTCCTGGTTTGTGCTGCAGCACTGTGGGAGATGGCTCTGGCCACCGCTCTGCTGAGAGCTGCTGCTGCTGCTGAGATTGTCCAGGCAGCTCCTGGAATGAGTGGGAATGAGGAACTGCCTGACTGGTTTGGTGCCTCTCTGTCCCTGCCCTCCCTCACTGCTCCTCCTGTCACCTGGTATGTCTTTTTGTCACGCTGCATGACAAAATAATAACTAAGGAGGGATTTTTGCTCTATGATGAGGCCTGGTTGGTGTTAGGGAATGAATAAGGGTTTATTGAATGAACTGGATTGGTATTTCTGGAGCATAATCACAGGATACATACAGCACAAATTGATAGCATCTGCAAATTGTTTCTGATTCTCTCTTATGCTGGGATTTTGGGTAGGAGTTTGTACCACCTAATTTTCACTGCCCTCGTGCATTTATCTGTCCAGTAAAACTTTAGAAAGAAAAAGGAGTCAGCTAGAACTTTTACTATATGCTTTCTATTTACTTCCTACTGTTTTTTATTCACTATTAGATCATTAAAACATTTCACTAGTACTTCTAAAACTAAAAAAAATACAGCAAAAAGCCCATCTGTAACTTCCCTCTGGACAGAGGACCTGCTGAAGGATGATATTTAAAGATTATTTTTGAGCAGAAAGTGTATGTGTTTTTTTCTGAAAATGCACAGATACTGCAGGTCTGTCTGGGAAGTAGGTGTGGTATTGAAAATTATGAGAGTAATGTTTCACTTGGAATATGATCCTCTTAAATGCCAATGCTCTGCTTACTCACAAGAACATGGAGAGTTTTTGTAGGGTGAGATATGTTGCACAATATGCATACATGTGATTGTAATCACACCAAGACACGTACACACATGCCAGAAACTGCAAGAAATTTGCTGTCTTCCATCTTTTAACAGTATTTTTTTTAAGTATTTTTAGATTGTATTTGAATTATTTTTAGTAGAGATTGGGGACTTGGTTCATTCAGGTAATCAGCTCATCAAAGGGGAATGTATTAAAAAAGAGATTACTTTGGATGAGAAAGCGATGTTGACTCAATGCTGAAACAAGTTTGGACAAACCTTTACGACAGAGTCCTGTAGGCCCTGGGTGAGTGTATTTTACATTAGCAGATTCCTCAGCAGGGCTGTTGTCTTTAGAGAAGCTTTATTGTTACGCAGGACCTGCCTCAACACCATTTTGAAAGCTGCCTGTTCCTTTTGATGAGAAGATACAGATCCAGTACTGAGGGCGGGGAATGTGCTGGGGAGGGAGGAGAATGGGAGAGGTGTTGATAGGGCAACAGACAGAGAAGCCTCATTTTTTTACTGGACTCTGGAAGAAGTAAATATGTGTTCAGAAAGAGCGTAATAATAAACTTGAAGGACTGTTTCTTAACAATGAGATATTAAACCATTTATACATGGAGAAAACTTTTACTGATAGTCAAGTGTCTGTAAGTATAAAGTTTTGTTTGTCTAAAGCGAGCAGAAAACAGGAATATGATTTAATGAGTAGTCTTCTGAGCTAAGAAATCTTGCAGTGAAATATGATAAATTATGCTTCTAAGGATTCAATGAGGTTTTAAAGAGACAAAGTTCGTAAGTATAAGTATTTAAGTTGACTTTCTGTATAAGCTCTGTTATAAAATTAAGAATACACCATTTTTATAGCTATGTTTAAAATGATTTTCCAGCATTGTATTGTTTTTAGAATGTCTGGTAGATACACAGATATTTCTCTAATTTTTTTATAAACTTTGCGCTTAATTTTTATTGTACTTGCACATGTTTCCATAAAGCTAAAATGTCGTTACAGATGTGTTACCTTTTAATTGTTTCAGTGCTTGTTTAAAACTTGTGCAGCTAAAGGGATTCTTCTTCTTCCAGCTGGATTTTTATCCAATAAAACAGAATCCAGATGGTGTGAGTTAAAATAACTGAAAATAAATGAAAGGTATTTAAAATATGAAATTTCTGAGGTGCACAGGCTTAGATCCGTTTTGGCTTCTTGTTGCTCAGAAAACACTTATTTTGCAAGTAAGCATCCTAGCTGTATTATCAAATTTTGACATTACAGTCTTATTCTTTCTGTCTGTATATCTCAGAATAAAATTGTCTTAAATGCTAGAAGTATGACAGCAAAATTTTCATATTTTAAAATCAGGAGGGAAATAAATAATTGCAAAGCATGGGAAGATATTATATGCATTATTTATTTAAGATATAATAGTTTTCATGCTCAGTTTTACATTTCCTCAAAATCTATTAACTTGTGGGGCTACATCAGTAGTAGGAAATTCAGAAGTGACTAAATGTATTTCAATAATCTGTCACTTGATCATATCCTCTTTATTATGCAGTTTAATTTTAGTTTACTGTTGGACTGTAAGTTACCTTCCTTCTGGATGTGCAGGTTATGCTGTTTCTGCATGTTTTTATTAGTGGAGAGAATTCAGTTGTCTTAAAATGTTGATCAACAGAAGGGGAAAACAAATCCAGGAATTGTTCACAAATAGTTTTGCCAAAGTATATTTTTTAAATTTTCATTTTGCAATCTTGTGGAATTATTTTTTAAACTTTACAATATGGCGCATAGAACAAGATGTATTTTTTTTTTAGAGTGGATTTCTGGATGGCAAACCTTGAAGTTAGCACTTGAGAATGTGCACAGGAGTCTGGGCAGTGTTGCAGACAGCAGAGGGCACTCGGAACAGTCGTTTGCATCATTCCCTTTGCTTCGCGGGATTTACTGTAGGGGAAGTCTCAGTGTCTGACAAGGCAGCTTGTACTTCAGTTATTTATACACCGGCAAGTTCCAGCTAGTTTGGCTTCAAAATATTTTTGTTAATATTGCACTGGAATAGGAAGGACTCTTCAAAATTCACAGAGGGCATCCACAATGTTGTAAATGAGAGAATCTTTCCTCTTCTCATCAGTAGCACATTTGGGGTCTGTTTATTGTTGAGTAGCTGACAAATCATTGACAAAGATATATTTAGACAGATTATAGAAAATTTTGACAATTAAGGGAAAAAACATTTTATTTTATGACAGAGTTTTCTTAATTTCTGTCTAGGCTTTTTGATGCTCCTGCTTTTTATTTCAGTAACTGGGGTCAGTGAGCTAAATCATATTCTTAATATGTGGCTGTCATGCAAGTAGTTGTTACTTTAATATGACATGAAAAAATCAATATTTGATGAGATTTAAGATTTTTGGTGGAGCGTTCTGCCAATGTCTCATTTAGTTTAGGACTCTGTGTGTCGAGGAGCTGGTCCAGGGGATTGCTTCTTTCTGGTTGCCTGGTGGTTTTTGTGTGTGTTTTCTTCTTTAGGAGTCAGGAATATAAAAAATCCTATTAATCTTTTGACAAGTTAAAACTTACCCAGGTTCCCTGTCATTCTGTTTTTCGCTTCAGCTTTTTCTGCTCTGAAAACAAATGTACAAAAGCAAATATGAGCAGGAAATGGAGGGAGGGTAGGAGAGAAAAACAGATCAACCTTATCTGGGGTCACTACCCCTTCCCACAGTTTAGCTCCTAAGCAGATGGATGTGGGTTTACAAATGTCGTCTTTGGTGTATCTGAATAAGGCTTCTAAAGCTGTTGTACCATATTTTAACACTTTCCATTAATAGCTTTGCAAATTAGCATTCCTTCTGCTTTTGACCTTTGACCTCTGAGTTGCCTGCCCAATTTCCAAATATGCTACACAAAATATCAAGATTTTATATCTGTAGCTGCTGAAATAAGCTGTGAAAATGTAGAGGGATATGAATTTTTTAAAGGGCTTTCAGTGCCACATGACACTCCATAGCCATGATCATTAACTGCTGCTGCCTAATTGCTAGGGCTTATTTTTCAGTGTTCGTGGAGTCGCTGTATGGAAAAAACGTGGACGTGTAATGCTTAGTTCAGTGAAACAAAATCAACAATTCTTAATGTCTGTTTAAATGAGGGGATTATTAGGTTTACAATGCCGAGTGTGAGTGCCTAGAATGTGTAAAACATTGCCCACCCACAGTGTTCCCAACAACATTCACTGCAGTTGCTCCAGTGAGCTGCTGGTCTTGCAGCTACATCCCACTGTTGCATGTGGGGTTATTTTTTCTTATACCTTCTTATGGGTAACATTCTCATCTGTTAAAATTGTACTTTTGGTCTTTCTAGGGTGATTCCTGGAGGATTTATTTTGGGTGTTAAGTGTAAGTGCTATTGATAAAAGTCCTGTTTTGTGTTACCCCAAAGGGGTGTTCACAGGAAAGTTCTTCAAGCATTTCTGATTGATTTGTGATTTTTACTCATCCATTGTAAGGATTATTATGCATCTAATTATTTGTAGTAGTGTTGCTATTTGGTTAAAGTATTGACAATGAAAATACATCCTGCATCCCACTTGGTTTTGTGTCAAACAAAATGCAGTATTTAAACAGCTCTGGCATTTTTTCTTTATAAAGTTGCACATTTTGTATACTTATCCACACAGTAAAACTATTCTTCTGTGCAAGTACCATAGGGTACTTGCTTCTGAAATCCTAGAATAATGGAGGGTGTAATTTGTAATTTTTGAAACACTTTTCTGCTTGTCTACCCACCCATTTGTTTCCATTGCATTTTGTCATGGTATTTAAGGCTTGTAGGAACATTCAAAACTGCAGTGGTGTGTCTATTCAAACAAGCAATCAATCAAAAAATAAACTGTCCATCACAGCATTTGGCTTATGCCTCTAAAATTCTAGTTATAATAGGCTTCATCTGCAAGTGAATTAAATTTCTTACCTTATCACTCTAAATTAAATTGAGAAAATGGAGTTTATCTGTTAACCAAGTCTCTTCATCCTAAATGCAAAATGGGAAGATGTGCAGGCTTTTACATACTGGCTGTAGCAAGTCAGTCTCACCATGAAATGTTGAGTAAAGACTCTTCTCTTTCCTGATTTTTTTCTCTTTATAAGTTCCAAGTAACATTTGCTTTCTTCACAGGGTTGTTTGTATATTAGGGGCTCAACCCAGGAACTGTATGGATGTGGGGGGTTCCACGGGCTGCACTGAACAAGGGAGAAAGTTCCTCTTTCCTGAATGACTACCAGCATGTCCACCTAGGGCTTAAGGACATCCCACTAGCATAAAAATGCCCAGTAATCACTCCCGGATTGCAATTCTGGTGTTTATTTTTAGCACAAAGTTGTGTTCTGATTGCTTTAAAAATAACAGCAGTGTGTGATTTAGGTACTGTCACTGTTGTGGACAGCAATAAACTTCCTGAAATGCTGTACTTTCCATATAGAGTCTCTTGAAGAACCGCTGTCACAGGCAAGTGAATTGCACTTCCCTCTTCCATTGCAAGGAGCCGATTTTGCTCTCTGTTCCTGAGGCTCTGTGCACAGAACTCTCCTGACATCAGCTGAGCACAGGTTCAGGTCGTGAGGGAGGAAGGGCAGAACAGCAGTTGGTTTCTGAAAGAAGAATTTTAGTGACAAGAGGCTACTCCTAGATTTAATGAAATGTGCCAAGTCTCCTTTTATTGTGGATTTTTATGTGCAATTTATAGTGTTAACCACTGAAAAGTTAAGCAGGATGGACTATTTGAGGTCCTATTTTGTTCTGGCTTGCATTATGTAAACCTCTGAAAATAGTGATTTACTATGTAAATGTTTCTCTAACTAATGTTAGGGTGATTAACTAGTGTTTTTTTGGAAACTGTCTTGGAAATCTGTTTTATTGAATACAGGACTACCATACGGTTCAGCGTCATTTTATTTTCCTGATTTGTTATAGGAAACGTTCTCAAATACAATCAGCATGATTTATATAAAATGATCGAGCTTTTCTGGTGAGAGATAATTGAGATCTAATCTGAATCCCTGACGAACCACAGCTTCCTGCATTGGCCTGTTGCTATTGGTAACATAAAGGGAGTAAAATAGAACTTCATACGAAATGCCTTTAAACTTTACTGGCATGTACAGGCATGGAACAGCGTTGAATTTTTTAGTTTAATCTTTGAGAAGCCGACGTGTTAAGGAAATGCTTTTTCCATATTAAGTGAAGATGAATTTAGGAAGAGTACTGCTAGGAAAAATAACTGCTGTTTCTTATGAGGAGCGGGTAAGTGATATGAATTATATTTAGCTAAGGCAAGGCATTGTTGCAGTGAGAAATTAGAATAGGCTATTGTTATTGGCAAGAAATTAGAGAAGAATGGTATCAGCTTCAGAATGCTTTTTGCTTAGCCTTTAAGATTTTTTTACTTTAAAGTATTTGAGTTAAAATTCCTTTGTAAATGTGAACATTGAGTTTTATTCTCAGAGAAAAGTAATATTGTTATACCAACTAACACTGAGATTTTGATATGTATTTCTGAACTATGCCCAATATGTATAAAGCTAAAAAACCAGTATCTTTATAATGTGTGCCTATTATTTAATTATGTGCAATGTATTTTGTATATGCTTTCTGTAACATTATATCAGTATTATATCTTTAGGTAAGACTGTATATATATTTTGTATATATCTTTATGAAAATCATTTTAGGGATGGATTTGGCACTTAAGGCTCTGTGTTTGTATGTGATAGGATTGGTTTTGTTTGGGGTAAAAAGTTGAACTTATATTTCTTAAAGGAATTCCGAATGTCACATCATTTATACTTCATATGTTGTTTTTTACAGATTCAAATATTTGACAAAATTGTACTGAATGTATTCAGTAATGATTTTGTACAGTAGTTGTACAGTATGTTTTTCTTCAGAACTCTTACATATAGAATGCTTTTGTGTTAACTGTTATGAATGCAATTTGGTGATAGAGAATTGAAAAGTGAAATTGTGTAATAGTCCTCCTTTAAGTGGCATTCTGAAGGGGCACTCTTCTCAAAGAATTCTAAATCATGAAATTAATTGCAATAATATTTTAAAATGGGATAAAAAGCCTGTAGTGTTATGCTACTTTTTAGGTGATAAGTACATTTGAGATTATTTGTTACAAGGGAGAACTAGCAATAATTGATGAGTAATATGGCTTTATTTTTTATTTAAAATGTTAGAACTGTATGTACCATATTTTGAGACATGATCTCCCTCCTCTCCCAGATACCACTGGAGTTCATGGCATGAACTATGTTGATGCTGTAATATATTTAAAAATATATATCATGTAAATCCTGGAGTAATGTGACTGTAGGGATCTGCTCATAATTCACACCCTGGCAAAAGGAGAAGTTGCTTCAGGTGGTTTAAGAAGTAGTTTGAACAAAGCTCGGTGCAAGCAGATGGTCATCTGAGTGACAGACTTTCCCTGAGATAGGAGACAGAACGTTTGGAAGTTGGCTCTTTGTATTCAGCCTGTAAATCTTCAGAACCCAACAGATTTCCTAACATTGTCCCCTATACTGAAATCATGTGAGGAAATTAGAAGGTTGGTGGAGCTAGGTGTGCTATTCTAACCTGGAAGGCTTATTTCACAGGGATTTTATAAAATGATGTAAAGTGATGTACTGGGTAAGTAACAGATTCTGGCAGCACTCAGGGAATTATTTGGATGCAGCAAGAAGTTGGTGCCTGTATTGCAAGAAAACGTGCTTTGGAAAGGTGACAGAGAGGTCATTTTTAATCCCTTTGACTCTGAATCTTTCTGGATGTCCAGGAAAAGAATAGATGTTTCTGTTTAGTCTGTGATTCTGTCATTGTTAGAATAGGGAGAGAGAAATACATCTTCACTCTCCTTACAGATTTTTTTACCCTCTGTGTCTTAGGAGGAGTGGGAAACAGAGATGTCTCTTTTGACTCAGGAAGGCACTCACCCCCATCGTAACGGCACAGATGATTTCATGTTGCTCCCTTTTATTTCTAAGGCCTGGCATTTCCCAGTATGTGTCACCTCTGCCAGTATCCCCCTCTTTCCCTTTGTTCTACTCCAGTATTTGAGCATGACTTCGACTTGAGTGACAAATCTCAAGGTGGAGAAAAAGGACATTTTTATATTGTGTCACCCGGGTAGTTGTACACATGGATTTATTTGCTCAATGTAATGTCTGGGCTATAGGTAGGGTATTTTTTGGTTTCCTGCATGATGTTATGGCAGAATTGGACAGTACCTAGTTAATTCTCTGAGACCTGATCCATGTAAAATGGAACATGTAAGATGGAACTAAGTGGATAAGAGTTTCTGTCACCTGAAAGATGTCATTAGACAAGCTTCATGCAGAGGTGCACAGATCTAGCAGGTTATAGGCCATGAAACCTAAAAGATACAGCCTCTTCCAACCTTCTGAACTTTCAGCCTTATGAATTATTCTCCTCTATGCTCGCTCTCCCTTTGTACCTTGTTGTTGGTGCAAAGTACTGTGTCTACTCTGTTCTGGAAAAAAAACCCAGGTACTCACAGAGTAGTTTTCTCCCTGATAATTATTGTAAGCTTAAACTATTTTAGATTTGTTGCTACCAGATCCTGAATACAACATCAAAAGCTCACGGCCCCTTCTGGTTTTTCCACCTAGCAAAGAGAGATGATGCAAAGGGAACTTGAACATATTTTCTCTTATTCAGAACTTTGTTATCAAATATGTGCTGAAGCATTTGCCAGTTTACAGAGACCTAGAGCATCTTTTATGCTGTGTGGTAACTGGGAAGCCACTCTTCAGCTTGCTGGCCCTGGCACTGAGCTTCTCTCTAATCACAGAGATGAAGATCCTGCTCTGAAGTCCCTGGAGCAGAGTTGCATTCCCCAACTTTGCGGGGTGTGTGTGAGTGTCTGTGTAACTCAGCTGCTAATCCAGCTAGATGAGCAAGCAGAATTCCCCTGAAGAGATACTCTGGAAGGCATTTTAGCTTTCCTAGATCAGATTTATTTTTTAAATTTTGGTAATTTGTTACCATCAGACTCCTGGCATATACCGTGGGCTTTTTCCTAAACCAGTTTGGTAACTGGGGTAATTTGAGGAACCAATTTCAGTTCTTATCTGGTTGTGAAAGATTTGATGGTTTCATACAATTAGATTTTATCTCTGGATGATAGCTCACATGTGCATTCACAACATATATGTTCTGTCATTTGGAATTAATCACTTAAATACTTAAAAAAAAATCTTCACGTTAGCCCTGACTGGCACTAAGTCATGCCCTGTCCTTCCTCTTCTTTCAGAAATGGTTACCTACAGGTGCTGTTCAATTTTATAGTTTTCTGATACATATGTTTGTCAACAGGTGGTTCTTAATATGTGTGTAGTGTTAAATTTCACCAAAAAATCAAACTTTTTATATGCAGTAGATCAAATTTTGTCCTGAAGAGCCTCCAGTGGTGGGAAACATGAGTGCTGAAGAATGAAAAACAGCCCCCAACATAAAGTGTATTTTTAAAATGAGATCATCATAGTATTTAAAAAAATCTGGTCTTGCAACTTATACCTTTCAAAGACAAATCTAGACAAGTTTCAGCTGAACAGTTTAGAAGAGAAACTTCTTTGTCTGAATGTGGACTGCATGCAATTTCTGACAGGTTTAAACTGAGATTTCTAAGTACTCACAAATGTAGTTTGAACATATTACTGTGAATTCTTACACAGTAATTACAAGCTTTAGTTTCTAGGTTTTATTGAATTAGGTGGATTTCATTACACAGATGAATTGAAAGAAATGTCCTTAAAAATAGATTTTATTCTGTGATCTATAGAAATAAATGGACAATGCTTGGAACATGATAGGTATTTTTAGTGATTCTGTAATGTAAAATATATTCCTCCTATAGATGCTTTTCTAAAATGTTCTAACATAAAAATGACAAAGGCTTTGCTTGGAGAGATTTTAAGATGCTGATACATGTAATGTAGCATGCAGTAGATAAAGCATTAAAATAAACACACAAAACCAACTCGTGGTGTGTAGAAAGTTCACTGCATTAATTTATGCAAAATGAATTGAGATAAAGCTCTCTGTGTCCATTAGTGATTGAGCTTTTCTATGAAATTGCACCATTTTATCTTAAAAATTGTATTTTATAATTGTTAACTTCACAGTTTTTGACAGAACTAGTATGAATATTCTTTCATGAAAATCCTATTAATTTTGCTTCATACCTTTCAAAACCATGATGAATTGTACTTAGTGTTTGAATCTAGGTTAATGAAAGCTGACAAAGTAAATGACCATTCCTAAAATGTAGATATTTTGAAAGTACTTTGGTTTTTTTCTGTCTAATGTGTAAACTGATACTATTACTTTACTTTGAGTAATCTTTTTCTGTATTCTTTGAGAAATGACATTGAAGTTGTTTATTCATTAACTGTACTGTACAGTGATGTGACTAAGAAATTAGAAGCAATCACATTTATAAACCAGATTTCAGTAATAGAAATTAAATTTTCTAAATTACAAATACGAATTAAGTTATGGTTTCTGAATGCATAACATGATCACTAGACTTGTGTGCAAAATAGAAGCAGAAAAGATGTCCTAAGCCCCACTGAAGGATTGGAAGCAGAACTAGGTTTATGATACCTGAAACACAGCTATTAAAGGGAGATGCTTGGATATACTTTTTGTTATATTATTACACTTCACAGACCCAGAAGCATTTATATAGTTAAGCAAGAAGTGTCACCATTTTTTCATTTTTTAAAAATCTTTTTCATGAGAGGTGTATTTGTGTTTATCTGAACCAGCACCAGGGGTATCATGTCAATAGAGGTTAGTTGAGACTTTGAAAGTCCCAGAATACTTGTATCAAAGACTAGATCAGATCCTCTCATGGTGTTGGGAATGGTGAGGCCACAACAGTTTGTACTTGAAGAGCAAGTTCTTCAGAGAGTGTTAACAGGAGTTTGAGAGCCTGCAGTGAAAGAGAGAACGAAAGGAGAAGATATTACTAAAGGTTTTAGTGGATTTGGAAGAAGAGTGGAAGTGTTTGTTGCTGAGGCTGAAAAATACAAACTGTGAAGGGGTAGCTGTTAGCTTGAACTGTGTATATGTTTGTGCTTTTCTTCTGTGTATTTCTGACCTTGAAGAAGTTGTGGATATTGTAGGGCATTCTTCCTAGCTTCTTAACAAGCAGTAAAAATGAAAAGAGCATTTTTTTAGTATTTAGATGGTTTCCTATAGGTTCAAGGACACTTCTAATGACCAAGAAAATATTGGCCAAACTAAAATAAAAATGCTTTCTATTAGTCATTAAAAAAAAAATCAATGCAAACTTAAATCTAAAAATCACTTGTCCTCCAGCCTTCTCTCAGCTGAGTGTCAAGGTTCAAGCATTGGAGCACCTCTTTGGGCAATATTTGCATGTAATGAGGTGTTAGATGCCTTGAGATCATTTATGATCAAAGTTGAGGGTAGATCTAGTTTATGATTTATTTATTCAACATTTATGGTCAAGTTAGGGTAGATAAGCACATAAACTTCAACATTTCACTAGAATACGAATTGTCCTTGAAAATCTGATGTACAATATAGGTAGAGGTGGTGAAGAGTTCTTACTTACTAGAAGTTAAGTTCTAGATTATTGCAAGCACTCTGAACATCCTTTTGTTTCTGTGACAGTCAGAAGTGACTGACAGGGAAAGTTTTTACAGTCACCTGATTGACAAAACACTGAATTTTCATTTTAATGCCACATATCTCCAAATACTACAGCAAATTAAAGTGCATGAGGTATTGTTTTAATGCATATTGTCTCCAGTCTTTGCAGGTCAGTTTTAGGTATGTACCTTGTCACAAGTACCAACTGATTGTCTCTTCCCATCTAAAAAGGACTTTTGGGAGCAGTGTAGTTACCACAGTGGGAAATGCTTCTTCCACTAAATATCAGTGGGATCAAATCTCTGGTTGAAAGGCCTGGTGAATTTCATGCTGGGGAGCAAACAACTATGAGAAATAACAGCTGACTTCTTTAGATTTTCCTCTCTAATATTATCTGTTACTAATAAGATGATAAAAGTAGCTGACACTGCAAATACTAAGTGAAGCTCAAAGTTTTCTGATACTTGCCATGAAATTTCAGTAACCCTTCTTTTCTTTTTTTCTTTTTTATTGCAGTCAGCAACTGTTTCTGATGGAGGTAAGCTGAAGCTTGTTTTTACTTTTATAATGAAAAATAATCAATTTTCCACATTAAGCAACATAATATGTGGTAAATTATGTGATCTATTACAAGATGTAAGTCCAAGGTTGTGCAGAACTTAGTGGCTGCTTTGGGAACTGTGCCAGTGAAAATATTGCAGGATTGTGTTCACATACTTTCACTGGTTTATTTGCATAATTTTTTTATGGTACATTTATATATGCACGTTTTTTATTATAACTAGGCTTCTTCATTCATAATAATAGAGGCAGAGCTGGTAGACTTCTCTGTAATTGGATGGTAGATAAAATCTCATTCTCTGTTTTATTGTCCTTTACATACCTCGTTTGCTTTTAAAGAGATGGTCTAGCTTCTAAGTTGTAAGTTCTGTTGGTACATTTGTTGAGGTTGAACTTTAAAAAGTGTGATCATTTTTGAGAAGGGGGTAAATAATTTGATATTTCTAAAATCCCAGCATGGAGCTTTTGCACTTCTGGAGTATTTCGAAGTAAACTCCTCTTTATTGCATATAAGCTGGTTTGTTTTGAGTTTAACATGCCTTTAATGTTTTAAAGGATGTCCACTCTCTGTTAAACTGTAGAAGACAGTTTCTCTGAAGCTTTGAAGTTAATTGAAACAGTGTAAAAAGACTTCCTTAATGGAATAAAGGAATTTGTATAGTGTAGGATATACAGGAGATGGCTTTTCTCCTTGTCTTCTCTGGCAGGAGTTGGTTCACTTGATCCTGCAGAGAAGTTCACATATTTTTGCATTTGCTGGTTTTTTGACATTACAAGACAAATTTATTAAATAGAAAGAGCAAAAGGGAACAAGCTGTGTCGCTGTAATCAGTGCAGTGAAATTTGAAAAAATACTTGGAATGGTAAGGATAATTCTTTTATATTAGATGCAAATGTAAATGAAAATTAGCAGTACTATTTAGAGAACATCTTCATATCCTGATTTCTCATTCCTTGCAAGACTAAAACTGCATTTGAGAAAACCATTACTGTTTTGGTCCTTTTGCTGGAGCCATTTTCCAGTGGCTGACTTTGTCAGGTGTTTTCCTTCTCTACTGCTGACACAGTCTAATGCTTTACTGTACTTCTGTCTGGATGAGAAGGTAGACTCTGTGTTGTATCTGTCTTGTCTGCAAAGCGACAAAACCACAAAGCAGAAAATAATAGTGTTTATTCTGCTTTCTATTGCTAAAACATAGACTGTGATTTTCTGGGAAAAATATATTGTGTTGGGTTTTTTTTTTTCCTGCCCATGTTACCAGCTTGATATAAAAATCAAAGCAGACCACAGACTTTCTGATTGTGTATGGTGTTGTTGAGAACTAAAAATTTGATTGATCTTTTTTTAGGTAAAACGCTAATGTTTCTTTTCTCCACAAGGGTTCTTGTTCTTGTTAATGAAAGTTATTTTGTTGCCTGTCCAGACTTGGAAATCCCTGTGATACTACTCATACAATAATCATTTGAAGATTTTTATCCTTCCAGCTGAAAATTTATTTTAAAAAATCCACTTATTTTCAGTTCTTCCAATATGGCTTGTGTCTTATTCCAAATCTGTAGGTAATTGTTTTCACAATTAATTCTATACAGTCTTTTGAACTCAAAGGGCCATCTAAGGTCACAGAGGTGAAAGAACAGCCTAGAAGTTATGTGCAATTTTCTGCTGAGTTGTATTCCCTGATTTTTTAGCTAGTTCAGAATTTAACATGAACTCTCTCTTCATTGTTAAATGCTACTTAAGAAGAGGTATAATTTGTGTAAAAAGTGGTAGTTGAACTATATTGAATAATATTGAATCAATACTTAAATACCCAGATAGGGGGTTGGAAAAATAGGAGCCAGAGAGACTGCAACCAGAAAAAGTGAAATTAAATAAATTCCTAATTCAAGCTGCATTGAGTAAAAGGTTCTGATTCATGTGTGAATTACATTTTCTAGCATTTACTTTCATTGAGTATAGCACAGCACTGAATTTTTTTCAGTTTTTCTTCATCTCACCAATACTGAAATAGATCCCCAGACTTAGACATTTTAGGGTATGTCTAGTTTAGAGAATTTTTCACCAGTGTAACCATTAGTGCAGCACTGCATACTTCCCTTCCTAGACCAAATCTGTATCATCACAGAATGATTTGGGTTGGAAGGGACTGTAAAGGTGAACTTGTTCCAACCCCCTGCCATCCAACCTGGCCTTGCCACTTCCGGGGATGGGACATCTACAGTTTCTCTGGGCAACCTGTTCCAGTGTTATCATTGCTCTCAGAGTGAAAAATTTCTTATGTCTAATCTAAATCTACCCTCCTTCAGTTTAAAACTGTTACCCTTTGTCTGCTCCTGTCAGAAGTCCCTCTCCAGCTCTCTTGTAGCCCCCTTTAGGTACTGGAAGGTGCTGTAAGGTCTCTCCAGGACCTTCTCTTCTGTTTGGTATTATTAATTAATATTAGTATTTGCACATATAACTAGATACTATAAATACTATTGTTAAGCTTTAGTTTGGGAAGAAAATTGGTGTGTAAAAAGCAATTATGTGTTTACATACATCTCTTTAGTATGGTAGGAGGCAGAACAGTTCTTGTACATTTTCTTTCCAAAGTCAATGAAGATTTATATCATATGGCTTTTATTATGTTAGAGCCTGGCCCTGGAAACCATCTACCTCTTTGTTGTGTTTATTTTATATTTTACATCCCAGCTTGTGCAGGGCTAGGATGTTCTTATCAGCCAAAACTCTGCACTTGGGCATTGCAAGAGAGCTAAGGTGTAAGTTAGTGTTGTTTCCAGACGTGCTGACCAGTGGCAGCTCTTAACTGTAATTGATTTGTATAATGAATTGCAGACAATCAGAATGCAAACTGTAATAATGCTTAGATGCAAGATTACTGCTGTAGATCAAATAATCTGCAGCACCTCTGCTCTAGGAGTAGTAGGAACCATTTTATGTTACTACAGCGACCCGTAATTAGCAGATTTCTCTTACTTCCCACCTCAGGAACTGTCCTTTGCTGCTGACTGAGGGAGCAGTGGGAGTGTGTACACAGCATGCAGCCTGTGCCTGATGTTGTGAGCACTGTGCCATCTGAATTGTCACAGGGATGATCAATAGGCCCCAGCTAATGTCTGACTTGGCTATTTATAGCTGGAAGGCACTTTAGAAAGGGAAAACCTTAAGGTCAGAGGATTTATAACAGAAGTACCATCATCATTCATCTCCCAGACAGAGCTGGTGAGGTATCTGAGCTAGTGAGAATGTCTGAGTCAGTTCTCACTTGCTATTCCCTGCAGAGATCAATTCCCCAGAGCTGAAGTCTGTTATTTCGAAGTACTTCAGCCTAACAGATACTGTATGCACATTTTTTTCCTAAGATACTATTTTACTGTAGTTTCTGATTTTTGCTTTTAGTGTTCAACTTGGAAAGAATTTTCGTAAGGGGAAGTGTTCCTAAAGACCTTTCTGAAAGGAATCTGATGTTTGCGGTAATAAATAATGTAAAACTGTATTTTAAAAAGTAACTGAAGAAGGTAAGGCAAAAAACACCCAATGAAGTGCAAAACAAAGCAAAACACTGTTTATGCTTTTTAACTATAAATACAGATGAATTATTTCCTCTAATAGGTATATGACTTATTTGCCAGTTCTGCTGATGGTGTGTGCTCACTGTAGCTGTGTTCCAGTGTAGCATAAATAATTCAAGTTCCTTTAGCAGCAGTGGCAAAAGGTCTTTTCTTTAAATTATTTATGTAGCATTTTATAATGCTTTGTGTTAAGTATACTATTGCTTCCCTCTGCTTGAAGCCATGAGGGTAAGGAATCAATTTGTTTAGAATGGTGCTAGAGGCTCCCAGGAATTGCTGTGGGGACATGTGTTAGCTTCCCTCATCCCAAAATTGCAGAGGAACAATGTGCTGTACACTCAGACTAATCGACACCCAATGGGTTCCGGGACGTTTCAGCTGAACTTGGTATGGATTCAGAAGGATGGCTTTCAGTGAAGGGCTTGAAGTATTTGATTAAGTGGCACCACAGTGGTTCTTATCAGCTTTATCCAGGTAATGTATTTAGTGATTAACTAGAATATCTTAATTATATGGTTGTATGTGTTCTGATAATTACGAGGAATATGCTTAGCTTCTGACAAGAATAAGAAATGTTGTAGTCTGAAATATGTATACAAATTACATACAAATGCATACATAAGAGCCTTCATTTATTGTATTCAGGCTTATGGCTTTATATTATCTAGACCAAAACTTCAGAAGCTATCTTATCCTGAATACTTTCAAGATTTAGTTGATTAAATGCTTGTATTTTTTACATAATACTGTTGTTGTAAAATAAATAAAACCAAGACCCTCCATGGAATGTGTAAACACGAAAAGCGCAAAATGCTGCGTTTGGGGATTTTTTAGATCCCATTCTGTATCAGTTCTGTATTTCCAAAAGATAATAAAGGAAACTGAATGAGCTTGCACGCAAAATAGTTTTTCCTCACTGGGTGTGGTTGCTTCAAGCAGAACAAAAGTAAAGTTAGGTCCCTGGGGTTTGAAATGTTTGAGCAAGGAGCATCCTTTCACAGGTATTGCAAGATTGGTGCTTCCACTAGTGATGACAAAGGAAGGCAGGCATTTGGGAACTTCTCAGCACTGCTGGAGTTCCATGTCATCCATGCAGTGCTGGGATTTTTCACATTAAACTCCTCTGGCATCCTGAGATTCTCAATTGCTCGTTTTCTTTTTTAAAATACTTCACAAGGAGGAGGAGTCGTCCAGTTTGCACAACAGCCCTGTGGTGAGAACATTTGAGGGTGGGAGTCAGGGCTCTGTGTTTCCTCTGACGATCATCACAGAGGGCTCATTGGATGAAATATGTGATCCGGGTTGGAAAGTTTCTCCATTCCTGCTTTCCGAGGTGGGCTGTGTGTACCTAGGAATGCATGAACTGTGAGAGTCAGGAAACCTGATGCTGGAGTCTTATACTGGAAACATTCCTCGGCAAGAGGAGTGGAGCAGGAATTACACCTTACACAGTCTTCATTTAAGTGTGGTTTGGATGAATTGAGTACTAATGTTAGAGTTGGGGAGGTGCTTTTCCTTTCATCTGACTTTCTCCAGTTCTAAATGGTGTATCTGCACTAGGCTGTAACTGTTTTAGTTGCAACTGATGATCTGGATGGTAAAAGAGACCAGAATAAGCAAGCCTTTTCTGGCAAACAACCTTTTCTGTATTGTTTTCAGCTTGACAGGTACCACAGCAGAAAGCTCTACAGATTTTAAAAGCAAACTGACTGCATCTTTTCATTAAGGGAAACCAAAGCTATGCCAGGGTTAAGTATAAATTAAAATAGTTATTTTTGAAAAAAGTCTGAATTACCTAAATTAAATCTACCAGAACAGAGACAGTTTACTGGGAATGAGTAATTCCTTAATGCTGTGTTAACACATTGGAGGACCCGTGCCAGTAGCTCTTCTGTTGTTGGAAATAGAGTCTTATTTTGGTTCATTTGTTTTCATGGGATCTCCAGAGTGGGGAGAACCCAGTGCAGTTTAGGGGAGCGTAACTCTGAGGAGCTGGAGAGAGCAGGCAGCTGGGAGCAATTAAAGGTAGTTAGCAGTTACCCACTGGTGTAAACACTGGAGGCTGTAATTGCACTTGGGTTTCCCTGCTGCCATAGGGAAATTGAACGCCTGCCACTGGGAGGGAGGTGATGCTGATGGGCTGGTGAGTACTATGCCTGCCACTTCCCAATCCCTTCTGAGTCCTAAGGCACTGTGACTCCAGGATCCAGAGTTGAGCACTTGGTGTGGCTGCTCCCTAGTTTCTCTCTGACACCCAAGGAGGTTTCAGGGGTTTGGTATGTGAGATGAGTTTGCCTGAAAGGAACAAGGAAATTTTCATCATTCATCACTGGAGAATGCTGGGGATTGAACCCTCCAGGGGTGAGGCAGTATCTGAAACTGTTCCAGATCTATCAAGAAGTGGGTGTCTATTTATATCCTGGACTGTAAAATAGAACATATCCACCTGCAGAGTTAAAGCAAAATACTTTAGATAATAAATTTAGGTATCATTCCCTTCAGATTCACATTAACTTCTTTCACAGTAGTTTCACTGTGGTGACAGGTATTCTCTAATGAAGTTAACAGTTGACTTGGTTATGCTCTTTCATATGTTTTAAAGGAAAAAGTGAATAAATATTTGTGTTAGAAAATTTGGCAGTATTTGCTGAGTGTTTGTAATTAGCTTTGATAAATATGGTGATTAGGTGAAGAAAATTATTTATATACCTGATTTGTTACTAGTATCTTTAACTATTATCATTGTTGAAAATACAAAGTTACATTTTCTTCTTCCCTCATCTAATTCTGTGCCTTTGTCTTACTTGTTTGATTTTTGTCTTAAAAAGTAGCTTTGCTTACAGAAACTCAGAGTAGTAACTGTTACATCTTAGTGAATATTTCTGAGCTAAGTCTATGTTTAAAAATGAAGTTTCAGGATTCTTAATTTTTTTTTCTTATCTTTACAACCATCTTTATAACTTATCCAATGCTTGTAACTGTTTTTGAGTGGTGCGTTTTTTCAAAGCTCTTACTTCCAGGGAAGAACAGTAATGTTTTGTAACATGAAGTTTGGAAATGCAAAGTGCTTTCAAATACTTCTAACATGAAAGAAGACCTTGGGAGATTGTATAAAGTAGGAGTTTTTTTGTATAATTGCTCATTGCTTTAGTTAGTCTAAGTGAGCAACTGAGGAAAATCATAAAAATGTCCCTGTGAAGCACAGTCCATTTCTGACTGGTTGTCAATTTAGTTTTCGCAAACAGATTGCATCTCTAGTGAGCTGCATACTGACTTTTCCATTTGGCATAAAATTGCTGAATATACCATCTATTTAATTTGAGGATATTATTTTCTCACGTCTTACTGCAAATTTTTCAAATAATTGAATGTCTGTGATTTTTTCATCCCTTCATCAAAGAATCTCATTCAGTTTGGCATCTCTCTATGTGCAACCAGGCTTTAGTTGTGTCTCCACAATGAATTAAACCTTACAGCACCTCTGTGAAATGTGTAGCTGTGGGTCCACCATTACCACTTTTATATTTGTATACACTGGGAGGTAGAGGGACCATCCTGTGAAAGGGTGTGTAAGAAGTAAATGACAAATCTGTGAACAGGACCCTGTTGTAAGCAGTTCCCTCTCTTACTTGGAGCAGACATTTCTTTCCCCTTTCTACTTCTGTGAACAAATGGTCACTTTGACATTTTTTGTGTGCCTATTTTGTTTACTGACATGACAAAGATGAGCTGGAGTTGATACTTGAAATTGTTAGGCTGACACACAAGGGCAGCCTAACAATTCAGGTTTCCCTGAATTCTCCATGGGTTCTTACTAATTTGTTTCTTAGAATAAAAAAATCACTTCTGTTTTCAAGATCTAAAGAATCAGATAATTTCTCATCTTGGAATCTCTAGTTTATTTCACTATGTTGGTATCCCATAATAAATTGAGGATCTATGGTTTGATGTGTCTTACTTCCTATGGATGAGGAAGGCATTCCTTAATAGCTCATTTCCTAATGTTCTTTTCTACAATTGACTTCTCTACTAAATTTTCAGTATTAATGGGAATCTTGTATTTCCATGTAAAATTTCACAGATTGCCTGTCTACCAATTGAAGTGTATAAGAAATTTTGCTGCCTCCTATCACCTAATAGGTTTTTGCCTACATTCTGGTGAACAGTGGGTTCTTGAAGGTCAGCTTTCCTTGGATAATCTTATGAAGGAGTGCAGTCCATACTGTGAGAAATATAAAGAGCATAATGTATTTTATGTTATGGAATAAGAAAAAAGATTTTGTTTTGGCCCTGCCCCTTTTTGCTTCTGTCAGGGTACTGCTGTTAAGACATTTATTTAATTTTCTTTGCAGTGGAACAGAAGAAACTTGAGAGGTGCTTAGGGTGTTTTTTTCTATTCAGCTGCTCTTAATAAAAATGGAGAGAGATATTAGAAGTCTGCACCACTGTGAGCTCGAGCTGTAGGTGTGATAAATAAACAATATTGAAGAGTAAAAAGTGAATAGCACTTTATTGACAGATATAATTTCCTGTATTGACAGAGCTGAATAGCACTGAGTTGAAGGACTGCATCAGTGAAAACAGCCTGAGTAGCAATGCCAGCCTTCCCAGCGTGCAGAGCTGCCGGCGGCTGCGGGAGCGGAGAGTTGCCAGCTGGGCTGTTTCCTTTGAGCGGCTCCTTCAGGATTCTGTCGGTGTTAAATATTTTTCGGTGAGTTTTGAGTGACAATAAGAGGCTCTCCAAAATACCTGGTACTGCTGTAGTAATTTTCCTGTATTCTTTTTTTTCTTGACACTATTCTTGCCCAGGACAAGAGACAGGAGTTCATTCATGCTCTGTTGTTGTCTGAGCATCTTTCTGAGTTTACACAGGCGCACAGTTGAGTAAGAGCTCACAGTAATATTCAGATTGCCATGCATTTCTGCATAGCAGAAGTTTCAGGTCAAAATGGAAGCTATATTTGGCTTTGTCTGGGAACTTTTAGAATGCTTCCCCATATTGTAAAATGGTTTTTTTATCTATAGCCTTCATACAAGAAGAAGGAAGTACTTTTGGTAGTTTCCTAAGAATGGGTCATTATTCACATCTATCTTCTGAAACGTTGGAAGCCACATAGAAGAGTTTTTCAGTGATAGTGGCTTATTTTCCTGCAAAAGGTTTTTAGAAATACTTTCTGGAAGTAGTTATGGTTGTTTAGAGCACTGGTTAAAACTGCAAGTTGAAGGATTAATGCTGAGTATTTGCAAAGCATAAATACTTTGCAATATATAAATACTGTTCTGCACAGCACATTTATGAAGTTGTAAATAGCATCATCTCTATTTTGCATGCAAGGAAACTAAGGCAATATACTTTTGCTTCGTTGCACTGAGAGTATGTTGCTGATTCTGAATGTGTTATACAGGGACAATTTGTGCTGCTCAAGTAATTTTCACAATAAGAATATATGGAAAGCTGCGGTGTAGGAGAGGTAGATTATTGGAATCTGCAGTAACTCAGACTCTTTTGCTTGATACAAAAGGATTAAGAGATCACAATCGTTAATAAACAGACATCCATTTTGACTGGTGGGGGAACCTGAAACCCACATTAACAGTGAACATATGTTTGTGGAAACAGAGAAGAAGAAAGCGAAATAATACATCCTGGATATTATGTTCCTTGATTTAGCAGAGCAGTCTGAGAGTTAATAGCATTTCTGCTTTCATACTGAGACTTCTTGTCAGGCTGGAAGAAAAATTACAATTCTGATCTGATTGTTAGAGTCCATCTGAAAAATGATGTAGTTCATGGGGCTGCTAATGAAAGTTCAGTTGGCTTAGTTGTAATTACTTGTAAAGCTCCAGTGAACTTGTGTACACTTAAGAAATTGATGCATTAAATTTTTAGCTGCTGTGATACTTCAAAACTTACATTATAAATGTAAAAAGTAGCTCATATAATTTTAATAAATTTTCAGATTAAAAAGTTAAAGCCAACCTCAGATATTCTGGAAGTTTTACTTTCCACCCCTGCTCCCCTCCCCCTTTTATTCTAATTAGAACTTCTTTTATAAACACTGCAAAAGTGCATGTCTTAAAGAAATACCCACTTCAAAAAACTATTAGGGGATGTTAAAGTTTATTGTGTACGCCACCAGTTTCTTGGGGCCCAGGAGATGTCCAGAGCAATTGCTTAGATTTATTAACCTGGTTGCCATAACACTGTGCAGTTACAGATTGCTGCCAGTATCCAAGAACATTGAGGCATCAGCATTTAATTCATGGTTCCATAGCAAGTGTCTTGGTGCATTTGGGATCCAGCATCTGCCTTTCCTGAGGACAGCTTTGTCACAGAGCAGGAATTACTCTCTAAGAAGGAGAGATTTTGCATGTTTTGCAAATACCCACGCTTTGCATAATAGAGCAGTCAGCCAGGACATGAGAGCTGTTTAAAGGTTCCCTTCTTGAGGGGTTCAGACCAACCTCTGCAGCTTCCCAGGCACGGGTGACAACTGCTTGGCTGCCTGATGTTGGACAGCCAGCTGTGCCCAAATCCTGTGGCCACAAGGAAGTGAGTGGGAGATGGAGTCCTGGTTCACAGGGAATGTGCCAAGGGGGAAGTAGGCAGTTGTGTTCCGGTTCTTGCTCACTCATTTGATTTTCTTTTAATATGTAATTACATGTAAAGTGCAGAAATGTTCCCCTGACTAGTCTCTGGATTGTCTTTTATGCATTTGGTGTTTCAGCTTATGTATTTGGAGAACTTCAAATTCAGAGCTTGCTTGGGCATCTAGATTCCCTGTATTGTAGTTTATCTTGTTTACTTTCTTACAGCTGGACTCCCTAAACTCTATGTAAATCTGAAAAACAGTTAAGTTTATTTCTGTGGAGATTCTTCTTACTCAGCTTTCTGAGGCTGCTTTGTATGATGAGGAAGCTTCACTGATACCCATGTGACGATAGAGTGAAGGTTGTGGTGGATCAAGTTTTTTTTTAAATATCTTTATTTTTCCCCTGATGGTTAAAAATGCTTCTAAGATGCTGAGAGAACGTTGAATTATACAGATTTGAATATGGGACAGTTTGTGCTTGTAGAGTTTTCCAACTGAATCAGTACCAGAGTTCATTTGGACTTTAGGATGCTGTAATATAAGTGTCCTGATTGTTGTGTGTTGTACTGGGAGATAGTGAGTATTTTCCTAAGAGAAGCCATGTAACCACATTGAACACAGTGAATAGGACATTTTTCTTTTATAGTTGCCATGTCATACAAAAAGACATTGTAATGAATCCAGAATTGATTATGGGCACTTTTTGATAAACATCTACTCTGTTATATCAGTAGAACTGCAATTAAAGACAGTTTACCATGTCACCTTTAAATCTAGTTTATAAACTATTTAAAATTTTAAAATTTATTCACCAGTTTATGCACTACTCCTCATGACATTTCAAACTTTGTACTTGCAAATGATTTGATTGCAACTTGATGTGTTCTTCTAAGTTATATACATTTAAAAAGACATGAGAAAGGGGGAGCATCACATATGTATTGGACATACATTGATTTTTACTTTAGAAGAAAACTGGGCTGTTGAAACTTACCTTTATGCAAACTTTCCAAGCATTATAAATATGTTGTTTAAGCTAGCAAGTAACTTTTCTTTGAGACATTTATTTATTTGCTTATTTTTTTCCCCTAGGAATTTCTACGGAAAGAGTTTAGCGAAGAAAATATTTTATTTTGGCAGGCCTGTGAATATTTTAACCATGTACCTGCACATGATAAAAAAGAGGTAAGTCAATGTTGTGTTTCAGTACCTTGTGTTGCTTCTTCAAAAATAATTACTCCTTCAAGATGTTTGAAATTAATGAAGCTGTGCTTGGTCTGTGTACTGTGACATCGCTAAAAATAGGATGGAGTGACCTTAATTTAAGGTGTTGGATATGTTTAAAGTGTAGAGGTAGCTCTGTAAGAATTGAGATCATGTATCCTGGATGTTGGAAATGGCCAGCAGTACATGGAAGTGCAGAGCAAGTTAATTGAACAAGTCAAGGAAAGGCCTCTTACCCTCTTAGCTAGACTGCCTGCACCAACCAAGATTGTGTTTCTAAATAACTTGGATTATCTGCTGCTCAAAGGATAGGGCTCTCATGATTGTTCACAAATTATGAGAATCTCCATCCCAACCTTTTAAGGGAATCCTACATTGATCAGGCAGTTTGGGTGAATTTTGTACTTCGTACAGGTTGGCAACACTTCTATCCACACCACAGGTAAATCTGGTCAGGCTTATGTGGTGGAAATAGTTTCATCTTCCAAGTCTCTCTTAACTCTTTTGTCTACTAATGAGTTTTTTTTCTTCTACTTTCTTCTGTCTTCAAACAATGTGTTTTCTGAACACCAGCCTTAAGGGTTGTGGGCTCAGCTTGGTGGTTTTTTCATTATTTCTGTGATGTGGGTGTTTCAAAGTAAATAAGTTAAAAATGAGTGGTTTTGACTGTAAATATTCATATATATCCTTACCTTTTCTCACTTCTAGAAATTGAATCTTAGAGGATGTATTTAAATAGTAACTGTTATGTAAAAGGTCTAAAATCTAAAAAAATCTACTCTCTTTTTTAAAAAATACCTGTTGTGCTGCACTGCTTGATTATTTTAATTTTTATTTGGAGGACAACTTTTACTGTTTAAGAAATATTTGATGAATATTTGTAATCTTAAAGGAAAAACCCTATTTATGTGCCTAAAATTGGCAAAAGCTGATATATGAAAAATACGTATATAAAAGATTCAGGAGCGGCCATCTATTTTTGGGTGGAATATATCTGTGTACGAAATGCCTATCTAAAAATATGGTTTTAAAATAAACATACATTTAGTATTTTTTTTCTGTAGCTTTCTTACAGGGCTCGGGAGATCTTCAGTAAGTTCTTGTGTAGCAAAGCTACAACCCCAGTTAACATTGACAGCCAGGCACAGCTGGCAGATGATATTCTCAATTCTCCCCATCCAGATATGTTCAAGGAACAGCAGCTTCAGGTAACCATAGTGACCATAAATGCTTTATGTTTATGTCTGTTATCTTTTCCTTTATAATCTGTAAAAATAGTTTTACCTGCTCTATATTTTAGACTCTGTTAGAAGAATAGAAAAAAAGCTGCTTAACTGTTTTTTTTGTTATGTGTAGAGAAAATTAGCATTTAACTAAAAAATAATCTGAAAAGTACTATTATTGAAATGAGGGTTTAATGCAAGTAAATAATTCCATGTGTTGCATCACATGCATCACATCATGTGTTGCATGGAGTGTTTGCATATGGCTGCTTTTCTTTTCTTTAGTGGAGAGTTGAGTACACAGATAATGTCTAATTTTGTTTTTTAAAATGTCAGTTGTATTAACAGAGTCCTTCTCTTATGCTTTCATACTAGTGTCAGGCAAAGAGATTTTAAAACTGTTGGAGTCTGAAGACCTCTGAAGTGGATGTATTTTAAATAATTTTTGATAATCAGAACAGTTATGCAACAACAGGATACACTTTACATTTTCTGTAGAATTTAAAGCTTCTAGGGTTTTTTTTCTAAGTCATATCTTTGGTAACTCTTCCACCCTACCAGTTTATTAGTAGAAGTAATTTTGATATCATTTTGAAATCAGGGCCATAGCTTTAAAGAACCAGGTCACAATCTTAGGACACAATTCCAGACCGCATGCTTTTGGCCAATCTGAGCAGCGGGGTATAGTGTCATCCTCCTGCAAAGCGGAGATGGAAAGGTAGGTCTGACTGTAATGTTGGTCTAACTATAATGCTGGTAGCTTCCTGACATTATAGCTACTCCTTGTGCACCTCCCAAGCCTGAGCCTTCTGTGGGAAATACCAGTCACCACCTTCCCAGACATTTTTTCATGCATTTGTCATCCTGATGTTGTGGAGACTATGCCTGAGTTCCTCCTTATCGTCTCCTGTTTGTTTGGTGGAGTACAGGGTGTCCTGATGAGTCAGGTGACAGGGATGATGCAGGTTTTGTCCCTTTGGAAATGCTGTATCCTTAGTTGGAGGGCTCATAATGCAGGGGAAAATGCTCTTGAGAAGTCCTGCTGTGGGTCCAGTCCCACCCACGAGACCTGTGTGTAGCTGGCCTGCTTATCTCAAATTGTCAGTGCCTCAGTCAGATCTGTTCCTTTCACTGAAAAATGAAGTGAAGCAGCATGAGAGTTACTTCTGCTGAAGGATGTGGCCTTAGAGCTTGCCTGAGGTGCTGGTGTGGTGTGTGTTGTTGCCTGGCTGAGGTCAGTGCTGGGGAGTCAGCTGCTTGGTGGCCCTTAATTTCTTGGCTTCAGCGAGTGGTTCTGCAGGTCAGTTTGTGGTCTTGGTGGATGGCACCACCTTGAAAAAACACAGCTGTGGGTAGTGTAGTTACTGCAACACACCCACAGACTCGTTCAGTTCATGGTGGTGACACAGCCTTAATAAAGTGAAAGCTCTACATTTGTGGTCTTTCACAAGATCTTTTTGATTTGAACACTGACCACAGAGTGTGAGAGTGCTGCTCTGTGGTGATTGTTGGATCAGTGTGGTGCTGGGGAATAGGGAGTGTTGCTGTAAGGCTGCAGAGGAGTTGCAGAAATGTGTGGGAAAGTGCCTTGGAAACACTTGCAGGCCCTTCTCTCTCAAGCACTGCCTGTTGAGAATACCTCTGGAAGCTGCTTTCTGTTCATGTCCTGACAAATTTGTCCATGATCTTGTTGTTAGAGGTTGTAATGGCAGTGTGGATGCAGCCAAGGTACCTAGTTAGGATATTGTTCCTTTTTGTAAATTGAGTAAGAGCAAGCATTTTCACTGTTTCTGGATGGAGGACAGTGTAGGTCACTTGAACATACTAAAATAAGAATAACATAGTATGTACTTCATATAGAGTTAGGGCAGATGATAATCAGCTCAAGGTAAATTAGTTACACTCTCATAACTCCAGCAAAGTTAAAAGGTTGTAATTTTTTTCTGTATTAATTATGTTTAATTTGCAGACTGTCAAAGCTAGCATTTGCAGAAGTATTTTTCCTTAGCTTACCATGTGACAAACAGTGCATTAGAAGGCCCAACAAAGATGACAGGCAGCACCTAAGCAGGAATAAGAATATACAGAGGGAAAATCAAAAACATGAAAGTTGGCATTCAGTTTGAGTTAGATTGCCGTGACTCTGCAGGATCAAGTTCTCTCTGCTCTATCTTGCTGTTTACAAGATAAGTTTTGGGCTAAAGCCTGTTGAGAAGGCTGTGTCTGCACAATCTGAAGCATGGTTTCCATCTGCAAGTGGGCCACTCTGTGTCAGTGATGGACTTCCCTTTATACTCTTGGGAATGCCATAACCTGCTGGGTGGTGCATACCTTCCTTTGCTTGTGGGGAATTTGTCATGTCCAAAGAAGTAGCCATTCATACTGTTTTTAAAGATCAACTGAATAAAAAAGTAAGGATTCACTTAAAACAGCAGGTTTGCAAAAAATAGAACAAAAAAATTTAAACATTATTTAGCATTTAAGAAAAAGCTCTTTTTCATGTTCATAAATTTAGCTTTGGTTAAATCAGCCTCAGATATTTGCTTCAGGCCTGGTATAGAGCTGCTTTCTTCTTCTCTGGTTAAAGATAAATGTTGATCATTTAATGTAAACTGTTCTCTTTCAAGATCTACAGCACCTTGATTATTTAATTGTCCAGAGATACTGATGGGTTTTTTCCCTTATCATTGGGCAAGTCCATGGTTTACTGTTAACACTTGTCAGTTCTGGGTTAATGGCTGGATGTGATGATCTTAGAGGTCTTTTCCAGCCTAAATGATTCTCTGATTCTGTGAACACTATATCTGCTGTAAAGGACTCTCAGCTTCTCCTCACATCACCAGTTAACTTTGTGTATCTTGTATCATTGTGCATTATTGCATATTGTGATTATATCATATATGTGTGTTTTAGAACATAACTTTTCTTGTTCACAGCTACCTTAAAACACACTTGTATGACTTAATCCTGTCACACAGTGCTAGTATAACAACCTTTAAACTGTTTTAAATGGCCAGCTTGCTACATGCCCCACACAGAATGGCTTAAAGGCAGTAAAGAGGATGGTGTTGTCGCGACTCTACAGCATCTCAGCTTCCACTTTGCACTAATCATGACTTTTTTTCTGAACCTGTAATAGGGGAATAGATCAAATCATGTTTCACTATAAAATGGATGCAATGTATTTAGCCAGGTCTGAACAATGTCATACCTTTGCTGTTTACAGCCTGATGTCCTAAATTCTGTGGGAGTTTTCTGTTGCAAAGCAGCTTCATTTTCTTGCTGTGTTACTGGAATGTATGTAACCATTATCCACTGTGGTTTAATTTCAGATATTTAACTTGATGAAGTTTGATAGCTATACTCGCTTCCTCAAATCCCCCCTTTACCAAGAATGCATCTTAGCTGAAGTGGAAGGACGTCCTCTTCCCGACCCTCAGCGTGTTCCCAGCAGCCCCACTTCCAAACACAGCGTCAGTTCAGAGAAGTCAAACATATCAACACCAAAAAAGGTGACCTTTGCACTGTTGTTACCTCAAAACCAAGTTCATCAATAATGGTTTTCAAGGTCTTTAGAAAATCAAAGATAATATATAATATAAAATTAAAATGTGTGGTTACAGATGCTGGCAAGTATAATTGCAAAAGTTTTATGTACTCAGGATTATAAATATTTTTTTTATCCTTGCCTTTGAATCAGATTTCTAGGTATTGAATTTCTGAATGTAATTTTAAATCTTCATTGTTATTTAACTATATGTGTACTAATAAAGAGTAAGTGTTATTTTGTTAATGCACCAGTTCAGAAGTTTATTTTGGTTGAATATGGGAATTAAGTTGTGATAATTTAACCTTTGCTGAGAGGAGACATTTTATCAGAAGTTCTGGAGAAGGCTTAACCTAAACTAACTCACTTCTGCAGGGGGTAGTTTTTAATTTCTTAGGTCCTACTAAATGAAAATAATCCTGTGTTAAATAAGTACAGTTGCTTAAAAATTAGACCAGTAGTCTTACTGACTGATCCCTTGACATTATTTAGGGTTTATTTTTTCTTCTTGTAGATAATACCACCATTGCATTACATAACTGTATGGGTAAATTATAACTTTTCATTTTTCATGTCAATCACTACAGATTACCCCATCTGCCATTATGTATTCTTATGACTAGGAACCTTTAAAAAGTAGCATTTCAGGGAATATTCTAATAATCTAGCAAGAATACTAGCTTGTTAAAATCAAGTTTAGTTTCATATCAAACATTCCTGACATTTGTATTCTTCAACTCCAATAAATACTTGATTTTACTTGTAAATGTTAAACAGTACTTTGTCATTGTCTTTGAAAGCTGTTCATGTTCAAGCCTAGCCTAGGAAAAATACCAAAGTGAAAATCAGTGTTCTAAAAGCAAGGCAAATGACCTTTCCACATTAACTTAGGCATTACTGGTGAGCTGGGGACAGTTCTTTCATATTTGCTGGAGCTCTCCATGGCTCATTTCCAGCTACTGTTTTGTACTCCCTACCAAGTAGCACATTTCCATCTCTCTATTTCTTTTTGTTGCTATTGGTGAGGATTTTTTGGGTTTTTTTTGATTGCTGGTGAGAGGGATGCTGGCACAGACACTTGTGCGTGGGGTAAAGAAGGCAGCTAACCTGGCCAACACACTCTTGTTTTAGGAAGAAGTGTGGGAAGGTTTATTTTAGACAATATACTCACAACTGTGATCTAACCAGTGATTTAATTGTGTTTTGGTGATAGCTAAGTGGTAAGTCAAAGTCAGGAAGATCTTTAAATGAAGAGTCAGGAGAGGAGGACACTGAGAAGAAAAAAAGGGGCACATTCTTCTCATGGTCAAGGAGTAAGAGTTTGGGAAAATCACAGAAGAGAAGAGAAAATGGTGATTATCCAAACGGTGGGTATCACATTCCACTTTGTTTCAAGGTTGTTAGAGCAATAGATGTGACTAATCTCACCGTGATTAGTTGCTGTTGAAGTGCATTCTTGGGAGTGACAGAGGAAAAGAACTGTCAAGCCAGAAGGCCATAGTGTGGCTACTATTGCTGCAGTTTTCTGGAAGATATACAAGTAAATAGATGAAAATATGACAATATTTAAATTTGTTTTTACTGAATTCCACAAGACTTTTTTTCTACTTTTTGGCACATTCTGCTTGTCTGTGTGCTGGTAATTGCTCTTTCAAGCAGAGAGTTACTATTTTTATAGAAAGATAATTTCAAATCTTTACAGAAAAGTCCAGGAGCAGTACAGCAAATAGTGCTATAGTTACAGCTATTTAAAAATTCCTCCATCTGTGTTATCCTACTTCTCTTTCTTTTATCAGTAACACACAGGTATGTTCACTTTTGAACAGTCACCATCTGTTTTCACCTTGCCTGACTAAAATGAAAAAAGGAGAGTCAGAGGTGTGAAAGCCCTTGTAACCTGCTGTTTTGTTACTTAATTGTGTTTGAGAGTTTAAGGAAGAGTTCCCTTGTGAAAGTACCTGTACGTGGCCTCTGGAGGAGACGAAAGTTTTGCAGTAAATTATTCTGTTGAGTTAACGATAATGAAGAAATTCAAGCAAAGCACCAAATTTAGTCCGTATTTGATACTTTAGTTTTTGTTTCTGGTAAATGCCCAGACCCACAGGATACCTTTGATCATATGGATAATTTGAGTGTTCTTAGTATATTCATATGTGAAAAGACATCAGAGACATTTGCTGAGATCATAGACATAACCTTCTGAAAGTGACTAGTAATTGTCTTAGATTTTAGTGTTCTAACACTATACTTCCACTTTTAAAAATATTTATCTCTCCTGAGAATATCTGAGGAGGTAGAATAATTTTTAAGATAAAATATTGAAATCTTGTTGAATCCAATTAACTAAGCTAGTATTTTTTTTAAAGGAGATTATTTTTTTCTTTTATTTATATAAAAACAAATGGGTTTATTCATGGGTTACATAACCAAGAAACACTTGACCAAAAGTTGCTTTGTGTTTCCATGCTTTTGTGCACTGTACGAAGATTTGATGGTTTCTTTCCTTTTAATGAAAAAAGAAAAATTTGTGATCCAACAAGCTAATATTTGAAATAGTTTTCTGTATTATAATAAATAATAAAATTATTTTACTGATTGCTGATTCTTTGCACAAACAGATTCTTTTCAGTCCAATGGATTGTCATACAGACGGGAATCACAAGGCTCCATGTCATCCACTGCTAGTCTCGACTTGGTAATAACTGCCTCTTACTAATGCACCAGTGAGGAGCAGATAAAACAGGGAATTACTGATTTTCTAACTATTGGGACTCAGCTTCTTTTATGTAATGCCTTGGGAAAGGTTTTTGAAGTGACACAGCGGGGCCACAAGATGTAATATATTAGGCAATTTTAGAGTGTTAGAAATGCAGTAGAGATAATATTTGTATCTTACTTCTTACTCTGTCCTTGGATATGCTTTGCATCTTGTCTGTCTTAACATCAGGCACCAGTGAACTACCAGAATAAAGTTTCCCTTTTGTAGCTCTTTAAAACCAGTTTGTTTTAGAATCTGTTTTGAGCAACCACAAGTTAAAGCTTTCCCTCTTCTTGGCCTATGCAATAAGGGAGATACAAGTTGCATTAGGTTGATTTTTTGTTGTGCCAGTGTCTGTTGTGCTTCTTCTCTGTCTGTTTCTCTTAAAGGTGTGTGTTCTTGTCATTATGACTTAACTTGGCCCTAAAAATCTGAGAAGTTTGTTGCAAACACTTTGTCATGCTAAGAAATTAACAAGTGAAGACACTGTGATTTCTAACCATTAAGTTCTGCCTTCACAGTGTAAAACTAATGAGGTGCAAAATTAAAACAGTATTAATAAAACATAGATGTAATGCTTTGTTTTATCTATGTTGACATGGAGGAAGAATCTAAAAAAAGGAAATTTTAAAGTTTTTTTGTGCTTTCGATATCTCTCTAATAGACTAGATTCTGTGTAATTAACCATTAACTAAAAACTGTGTAATTTCATCTATGCTAAAAATATTGGTCAGGGAAACAAGCATGGTGAAGTCATGTTTATTTCTGTTGCAGAAAAGTCTTGCCTTAAAAAATAGAAAATGCAAAGCCTCCCTAAAGCAGCAACCCCTCATTTCTCTCCCACTCCCACCTGATTAAAGTCAGAAAGTTACTGTGATTTGAATGAGAAGCAGCAAGTTAAAGAAAACAGAGAAAGCATGATGAGTACCCTAAAAGGCTGTCAAAACCAATATTTTTTAGTGTCCTTTTAAGTTATAAGTGGCTTTTTGTTACATTTTCAAAGATTCTTTTGATATTTAGTAGTAGTGTTACTATTCTACTGTTACTTTAGAATAAAGGTGAATGTCTAGCCTATAACATTGTAGTTCTAATTCCCTTTAATAAAAACAATTAATGGTCACGAAGCAAATAATTTTAAAATTTTAATTTCTCTGTGGTGTATTTTTGCATAGAATTTGTATTATATTGAAAGAAGAAGAAATTCTGAGAGGAAAGATTGAGGAATCTGATGTTTAAAGGCATTCCTCTTCACTTAAATGTTGATTCACAGCTTGCCAATGGTAATTTTTACATCAGCAGGACATTATTGAGCACAGACATTTAACTATTTGGATGCTTAACAAGATTTTATTTGCTTTTATACTTTTTACTTAGGAGTTCTTTAGTAAATCTTGCAAATGTTTTACACACGCACTGTGTAAAACTTAATCTGTTCTTGAAATAAATTCAGATTTGTGCAGTACTGTGATCTTTATCCACAGGACATTGTGATCTTTTTCCCTGAGAGTTAAATTTGTCTGATATTTGTGACATTTGGGAGGATTTCTAAAGCATGGTAGAAAGTATGGTTTTTGGCTTGGTTTGATCTATGCCGACTCTAAAATTTTATACCCAGTCCTAATTTTCACATTGGGCACTGACCTTTCTTTTTCCTTTTAAGTCTGAAACCTCAAGATTGCCTGCATTTGTACCAGATAAGGACAAGTCCCCCAAATACTGCTGTGTAAACCTTCCGGATGGTTCATCCAGCAAAATGGCTGTGAAATCTGGGTTCTCCATCAAAGAGGTGCTCTCTGGGGTCTGTGAGAAACATGGCATCAACATAGCTGCAGTGGACCTGTTTCTGGTTGGAGGTGATAAGGTACTGCATATTCCTGGGCTTTTTTGGAAACATTTTGGTCCCCATTTTACAAATGAGGAGTTCTGTTCTCTCCATACTGACATGTATCTCCTGGTTCTGCCCATAGCTTTACCAGGCAGTGCTGGTTAATTGAAGGAGAATTGAATTATCCACAAAGAAAACAAATAGTAGATGGTAGTAGATGCTACTGCATTAAAGTCCAAGAACATGGTGACATTCATTTAGTTCAAAGGTGAATGGGGTGCATTAATGCTAGAAATGAGGCACAGGTTTTAGTATTGAGGAAAATTTCCAAGACAACAATCTTTGTGGATGGTGCAGGGTGTGTGTGATAGCTCTTAGTCCAATAGAAATATCTCCAATTCAAAGAGAAGCTGTGTACATGAAGTATTTATTCTCTTAAATTCCTGCTTTTGATCCATCTAGATGATTATGATAACAAAAGTTAATGAATGTTCATAGTTATGAGCATTTTCTTTTAAAGCTTATAAATTAGCTGGCCATATTTTCTAATGCATCATTCTTTGTAATTTATGTAAGTTGAAGAGTCTGGGTTTGTTTTACAAAACCAAGTTCCTAAACACCTGCTGACTCCAGTGGAAATTGAATTTTGGTGATTGTTTCACACCTAGCCAAAAGAATACACACTTTAATCACATTCCATAAAAGGAACAGTCACTAGACTGCATGCAACCTGTATTAATAACATTCTGAGTTACCTAAAAAAAAAAATTACAACAAAGCTGCTCTTTTTTACATAGTTTAAGGTGAATTTGCTCTCTATTCTTTTGTCCCTGGTGTGCCCTGTAGCCCCTGGTGTTGCACCAAGACAGCAGCATCCTGGAGTCTCGGGACCTGCGCTTAGAAAAACGCACTTTATTTCGGTAAGAGTCAAAAATAATCTCTTCCTCTGGCCTCTTCCATCCTGATTCCCATTTGACTTTTTGTAAGTGCAGTAAAGGATACGTTGCCAGTTAGCTGTGCAGTGATACAGGAGGCTGTGCAGCTGCAGGAGGGGACTTTCTGGATTGCTCTTGACATACAAGTGGGATTTTGATGCCAGTATTCCAGTTTAGGGACATTTAAATATTATTGTAATGTCAAAAACTCAAGCTGAGGCAGCTGTGAAAGCATTGGACACATCTGTGGGCCCAGAGGGACCTTCCACATCAGAAAGAAACATGTTTAGTAGATTGGAGTAGCACAAGAAGGATATGGAAATTGAGCTGTGTGTCTCCTAGTCTTAAAATCAAATGGATATATTTACTGATGACATGTTCCCATTCAGTTATATCTGTAATTATATGCCCACCTGGAAAATTATTGTAAGACTAATTGTATAAATAAAATTCATCTGATGAACCCTGAATCTTAAACAAGTCAGTGTTAAATTATTAGTATGGATATAATATAATGCTATACATGACATATTTAATTTTATGTAATATATTTGATAGTGTGTATTTTTTTCAAAGTAACATTTGTATTTTTTTCCAAAATGAATTCAAACTAATGCTATGTAACTCCTGAAATAATTATTTCAGGAAAAATAGTGAGGTAAAATGTATTACATGACTGACCTGGAGTTTTGAAGTGAATAAACTTTATTTTGTCAGGCATTTCTTGTTTTGGCTCTATATTGCTTAGGAAGCTGGGCTAGTTTCTATTTAAAGGTACTTCAGGTTAATAAATACTGCATAGCATTTTCAATTTTGAAATTGAGATTGAGCAGTCTTTTATTAGGTGTGAGCTTGTTGAGTCTCCAAGTTAAAAAGGAACTTTAAGTAGGCAGTGCCATATGTTATTTGTGTGATAATTAAAATGTGGAAATGTTCTACATTATTCCCTTTTCTGGGTAGATGCTATGTAAGCAAATACAGTCAAATATTTGGAACATTTTCAGACAAAGGAGAATGCGTGACTATACTTAGTTACCTCAGTGTTTGCCACTTCTGTATCAATTACCAGCTAATGATTAAAATGGATCATCTCAATTTAGTAACTGTTGAATTCAGAGAAAATATGAAGGACAATGTTTCAGTTATTCTGGCTTCTTGTGGAAGAGAAAAGTTGTCCTGACTAAACATCTTGTATTTAAGTGATTTTTGTGAGATAAACCATGAATTTTATATTTAATTGTGACAAAAATACTGATAATAGTAATATCATTAATAGTAATATCATTAGTTTCATTATTGCTTTAATAGTAATATCATTAATTTCTTCTGATTGTTTTGTTAGTAATAAGCTTGTCCTTGATTTCATGCTATATAGTACCATTACAATCAAATGAGGCTTATGGAGGATTCAGGGCACAAATGAAGATTATTTAAAAAAAAAAAAAACAAAACCAAAGTTAGGGACAGCTCTATGCAGAGAAATAGATGCTAATGAATAAGTTGTTTGGGTTTAATTTTTGGGGTTTTTTTTTTAACTTTGCATTTCATTATTCTTTTGCTGTTTTAATAATGCAAAATTGTAAAATAGGCTCTGAAGAGATTTATCTTTAGCCTGTTAGTTCTAAGTTAATTACTTTTTCAGCTTTGGTATATAATTTTCTCTTATACCAATATTTCATCATTGGCACCAACCCTAAAGAAGTAGCATCATCTGGAATTCCACTGTGTTTGTTAGTATGCTTAAAAATTAAAATACTTGTCCAAATCCATCTGCTGTAATTGCATAAGAAGTTGTGAGTCTTTCTTGTGGAAATGCGAAGAAGTATTTTTCTTGCATCCAAGTCTGTGGTCCAGGCATGGAGTCACTCTGGAAGGACTCCTGGACCAAACTGGTCAGAGTAATCTCCCTGTAAATATGGAAGTGCTGTGGAATGCTTTTCCTTGGTCTGAAATAGACTGGCTCAGGCTGGTTCTGGCGAGTGAAACCGTACAATTTTTATTTGTGTTGAATATAAGTAATAATAAATATAATAATAAATAAATAAAAATAAAATAATAAATTCTTTATTGCTTCAGTTTAGCATAGATTCACACTACTGCAGTTCCAGCTAGTTACTAGCTGTAAATTGGTATAACTTTGCTGTAGATTGGATTTTCCATATTTCTGTTCACTTTGTTTACTGGAATATTTCACACTTAATGTCACAATTGCTGTGTTTCAGGCTGGATCTTGTTCCTATCAATCGGTCAGTTGGTCTGAAGGCAAAACCCACCAAACCAGTAACAGAGGTCCTAAGGCCTGTTGTTGCGAAATATGGGTTAAATCTTAATGAACTTGTGGCAAGACTAGTAAGTATTCTTTGATGTAATTCAAGCAGCAATATTTTCTGTCTGGAGAAGATCATATGATAGTGCCTGGAATGATTCCTGTCTTGAGAATTAGGCATTTAAATATCTATGGCTACATTTTGAGATAGAATGCATCATACTTATAACCATTATGCTTAATAGTAGTTAGCTCAAATATTTAGTCTACATCTGTTTTATATTCTCTTCAGAATAAATCTAACATCCTAAATAAGCAAGCCTGAACTTTGCTTCTTCCAGAGCTCAACTCCCATTATTAACCAGGGAAAGTTGGTTGGATTAAAGCTTTTGTTCCATTATTCTGGGAATAATGAAAGTTACCACAAATCCCCTTGCAGAAATTTTTTGTGAAAGCAGACTGATTCAATGTCTTTACTACTGAGCCCTTGGCTAGCATGTTCTCTTTTCTATTATGCTGGAATACCTAGGAATGTAAAGTTAATTTTGTGGTATTTCTCTGTGCTGTCTTAGCTGAACCAGTCCAAATTTTTAAGATAACTGTTTATAGCCTTTATAGCATGTTGCTATAAAGGTAACTTCATTTAATGAAATTACAAAATAAATGAAATACAATCAATTTACAATAAAAAATAATCTTAAATGTTCTCTGAAAAACATAATTTGCTGAACATACACACTAATGGTGCTAGAGTATTTGAGCACACTTAAAAATTGGGTGGATTTTTTTTCTCCATGTATCTTTTTTTCCCAAATACCATTCTTCTCACAGAATAGGGTTACACTTATTGAAATCAAGGTAGTTTTACACCAATGGAATAAACACTTCTAGAATTGTAGAAGGATGTATTGAAGCTGCTCTGAAACTTAAAAATGCTTTGCTCATTTTCTTTCAAAAATGTCAGACTGCATAAATTTGTTCTGAAAACAGCTTTTTCTCTATTACATACAAACTGTGATCCGACTTTAGAGCGGTGAGCAGGAACCACTTGATCTTGGTGTCCCTATATCTAATCTGGATGGTCAACGGGTTGTTCTTGATGAAAAAGAACCATCAAAGGGTAGAGGTAAGTTTGTATAAAAGCTTTTGTTTATGGTTCCAAGTCAGTTTTATAAACCCTGACTATGGTTAGTTTTTCCTGTTGATGTGAATGAAGATGAGGTAAATGTGATTAAATTTAGATATATCACATGTGGCATATATTCTTTTTAACTAAAAAGCAGTGCAGTTTCTGAAGATTGAGGATTAATTTAATCTGTGATAGCAAATGCTTTTACTGTTGCTGTAAGAAATTCTGCAGTAGTAATATTTGAATTTTTTGTTTGCATTCAGCCACAGAGCCACACACAGACTTAGGAACACAGTGCCTTGTAATAATGATGAGAATGAGGTGCCAAATATCTTCTGTGCATTTGGCAATTATTCAGTAAGGAACATTCTGTATAAGGAAAACAGATGCAGTTTGTACAGCAGCTGTATGTGCTGCTATCATAATATCCTTCTTAAGCATGAGAAAATAGCAGAGCCTACTTCTCCAGTTTTAAGTGACAATTTCTGAAAATAACACCAAAAAGCATAAAACTTACGATTATCCTAGGCAATATAATTGGAAAAATAAAAACTTATCAGCCAAACAGTTGACAATCTTTTGGCACAATTAACACTCTAGATTAATGTAAGCAGCCTTGAGAGTAAAGGTTTGGTTTCATTAGGAGACCTTTTTAGAGATATCAAACACTTATTATCAAAAACTTAGTTAGATATGGTTAAATTAAATAGACTTAGAGCAGAGATCCTCTTTGAGGAAGAACTGGGATTATAAAGATGAAGGTATTTGTTGAGGAGAATCAGATTTTTCATTTTTCTAACCAAGAGAACCAATTGTTATTTTGAAAAAAGTTTCCAATCTAAATACTCTCACAGATAATTAGTTTAAGGATTACAAGTAAAGCCTAAATCCAGTCTGCTGCCAGCAGCTGTAAAAGCCTAAATCATAGAGGATCATTCTGGCAGTGGGTTGGTTCTGTGGCAATGTACCAGTGAAAGAGGACTATGATTCTGTGTTACTATGTTTGCTGTAGGTAGATTTAATTTGATGGAGCCTTTTGGTTACTTAAAAAATGGCAAGGAGGATACAGCAGTGTCTACAAAATAATTGATGCATGAAACAGGATGGAAAAGATTCAACATGGCCTTTCAATGGTTTTGGCCTTTTTTCTGCTGATTTTCATTTTCTTTTTTAAATTACCATTTTGAGAATTATTGGCTGAATTACCAGATTTTACGATTATTTGATCTAAAGCAACTGAAAATTTACGTACATAAGTGGAATTTGATCATCTTTTAACTTTAAAAGTAATGTCAATGTGAGGAGAATCTGAAGATGGGAAGAGATCCTGGTAGGTTTTTACTGAAAAGCATCAGGATTATCAACTGTGCTCACTCTTTATTTTCTGAGTACATATTAGAGCAATTTTAAAGCAAAAATCTGTTGTGTCCATCATTGTCCCTTCAATCTTGCTTCTTTGGGGAATTATAAATCAGTAGTTACAGAAGGTATGTTTATGTTCAATGTTTACAGAGAGACAAAGAGGCGTATTAGTAAAACAGACTGCAACTGTGTCTTCAAGAAGTCAAGGATCTACTGTAAGTCTTCTGCAACGATTTTTCTCCATTAGATCATCTTCTGTTTCCTTCTAGAATTCTATATCAAAGGCTGCATTCACACATGATTTTGAATCGGCCAAATTATGTAACTAGGTTGAATATAGCTGTAATCTGTCTGATATTTTTCCACTGTCAACAGCATTTATTTGTGAAGAATTTTGTCTTCATGGTGAATCAGTTAACTCTTTCACTGTGTTGTGTTTGTTGTTTTGTCTCTCTTTGGCTTATCTATGTTTGAAAATTATTAAGCTACTCTGTAGTTCAAAGGCCCTTTCAGTTACATGAATTCTTCAGAGTAAACAATATTATATTTATTTCTATGTTTTTGGGAACTGCTATGGCAAATGTTCTTTGCCATAATCAGGACTAAATTAAAGCATTTGTTATGAGAAATGTGTTTCCAAAATAACTTTCCTCATTCCTTTAGGCCATATTGTGTATACAATGGTAGAGCCTGAATGTAAGTAGTACCTTAACTTTCCTTCTAATGCAGGGAGAGGGAAGAACTCTAGGAAAGTCTAATTCTATCAAAATGAAAGGCGAAAATGGAAAAAATGCTAGGGAAGTCCGGCTGTCAAAGAGAGAAGACTCTATTGCAAAGATTGGGAAAAAAAAATGTCAGAAAATAAATTTGGATGAAGCAGAGGGTATGTGAACTTTATAGCTTACATATTAACATAAGTAGTCTTAGAAACATTTTGTGTCTGTGTAGGTACTGTGTGTTTAATATTGTGTTGTGCAAATCATAGTCATGACCATTTTATTTTTGTTTGGTGTGTTTGAATTGTCAAGTTTTCTGAAGTTGAAGGTAAAATTTTAAGAATACCTAAACACCAATGTAGGTGCCCAGTGGGATTTTCAAAAGTGAGGGGTACCTAATTCCTGTAAAATAAAAAGGAATTAGTTACTCAACTGCAGTTGAACATCCCATTTGATACTCTTTATAAGCTGTGTAGAAGCTTGGCTTTCTGTTCACCTCTATATAAGTGTTCAACAGGCACTGCACAGTAGTGTAGACCCAAATGTACTCAGGTAAGAATTTTTGTAAGTTTTCTGCTGAACTCTGTAACAGCCAGGGCAGTGCAGTATGACTGTGGAGGAGACGTGATGGGCAACAGCAAAACTTGCATTCAGCAAATGCACTGAAAAGGTGTTTAGAAGTAGAAGTAAGCAAAGAGGTTATTGGTAATCTTACATTTCCTGAGTCCTATTTTTACCTTCGTTACATCTTAATAGTTCTGGTGATATCATCAGAAAAAATCTCCAAGAGAATTTGCTTTCTTATAGAAAGATGTCCATGGGCAAAAGAGAAATAAAAATGATGCAGCAGTAGGAATTTTGGCAAAACCCCATGCCCTAGGACATGAACTGAAATGATTACCCGTCTGTCAGCCCTACACACTCCTCCCTATTTTCCCATGTAGAAAAAAACCCTCAAGACCCACAGATTAAAATTTACTGCTGAAGTTACTCCATATGCATATCCAAAACCTGGTTATGCACATTTATACAGCAAATCAATGTTTACCTCTGGATGTTCATCTGTGAATAAATGCCCACTGACTAGAATTGAAAAAAAAAATGCTACGGCTAAAACTTCTACTGCAAAATAGATGCTTTTTAATATAAGTGTTATTACAAAATATTAGTGCATTTTAAATTATTTTGTTGCTTACTCCTTTGTTAACTTGTTTTCCACATTTTAATACTTTCATTTTTTTTCCTAGGACTGAGTAAAACATTAACATAATTTGAAAACTTCAGAATTCGAGGCTTTCACATTTTATTTTGAGTTTTGTGAAATTTGTCAAAGTTTGGAAAATGAGTACCAAATGTTGTAGACTGTTTTTTAATGCAAAAAACAAACAACTGTTCTATGAACTTTGAAATTTCAGAAACATTTTTGTATGACACATCTTAGAAATGTTGCATGTTTTAATATGCCTACTGCCATTTTGCAAAACTTTGGCAATAAGAAGCATTTTGAAGCTTCCATCTTGGCTACATTCAGATTTTATGGCATTTGAAAAAGCATGTTAAAAAGTCATTTTTACAAATACATTGCAAAGCCTGCCAAGTATGAGTAGAGGATTTAGGAAAAAAGTCATACAAGTGCAAGTGTATGACTTCATATTATGCTAAGTTAAAACTGATAATAATGTTCTGTTGCTTTGTTTCTTAATGGCTTTTGCTTCAAACAGTATTTATAAGCTGGGTTTGAACTGTTGATTTTAATTAATCTGTTGGAGATGGCCTTTTTAAGCATCTTTTAATATTCTGTAGTTAAAGTGCTTTCTTCTTGAAAAATTAGGACATGCAGAGACCCTATATTAAGAATTACATATTTTTATATGTCTATGTTTTGTACCAAAGAGTTTGTTTATTGTTGCAATGCTTCTTTTTTGAGGAGTGGTATAATTCTTTGCTTACAATTGATAAGTTTCTTGTTGCCAAGTTTTGAAACTTTTTAGAACAATGTTGATCTACTATGAGTATTATTTATATATAGAAACATATTAAACCATTGGATATCATTAAGGACATGATCAGAAAATCACTTCTAATTGTGTTAAAGCGTCTTTAAAAAGCTGCCCCATCGCTTTTGGTACTGGCTCCTTGGGTGTTTACTGACTACCTGTAAGCTACTGATTCATTGCAGCTCCAAGCAAAATGGGGTTACTTAAATCATCATCTGATCATACCCTGTGATGATAACATCCTGGTTTAAAACTACACCATGAATTGAATTTAAACTGTGATAAAATATAATTGCTCTGAGAGAAACTCAATATTACAAGGAAGTTTGCAACATTCTGAATCTTTGAATGTTCAAATGGCATGCTATTTTTGAGTTAAGATGGATGAAACCCATCCAGAATATAAAAACGTGCACTCATTGTCTGTAAGACTAGAGCCTTGTTTTGTATAAAGAATTAAAAAATCCTGCGTGTGTGTACAGATTTATTAACTGCGTAAAATAGAAGACGTGTTCAAGGCTCAGTGAATTGCAGCTGTTCTAAACTGCAAAACTCTTACAATAGCAATGCTGATGGTCTTAATTATAGTGATGCTAGTGAACATTGCTGCAATTGAAAAAGTTCCTAATTAACATGGGATCTTATTTCAAGGCAGCATTGAAAGAATTGAAGATCTTCATGGAAAATAAATGTGCTGAAAATGTACGTTTTAATGGCATTGCACTTTCTGACAAAAACTTGTCAATTTTGGGTTTTTCCCCAATAGAATTTTTTGAACTCATATCCAAAGCACAAAGTAACAGAGCAGATGACCAACGTGGACTGCTAAGGAAAGAAGACCTTATTCTCCCTGACTTTCTTCGTTTACCACCCACTGGACCAGAACCATCCTCATCTACTCCCACAGGTCCTAAAGGCCTCAGCAAGCGAGCTTCAAAAAGCGATGGCAGTGATGGATGTACGTCACCCAGTGGAAAACAGGAGTCCGTGCAAAACTTTAATGAAAATTCAGTAAAGAAAATGGGTTACTCAGAAAACAAACATAAATCTGCTTTGGCAGCCCTCCACAGCCAGAAGACTTTCAGTGCTCCTTTCAGTCCTCCGTTGTCTCCAATCTCCCATGCACAGGAGAGCAATGCCACGGTGTGGAAAAGGCAGTCGAGAGAGTTGCAGGCCGAAGGCATTCAGATGGTAGATGATGAAAACGTGGCAGACTTGACTCTTGTGGCTGAAGGAGATATTAGTAGCCCTAACAGCACTTTGCTTCCACCGCCACCACCAACGCCACTGTCAGACATCAGTAAACTCACGGAAGCCAACTATCCACCCCCAACTCCTTTTGCAGGTAATCAGGAAAAATCTGGATATCAAAGATCCAATTCAGGTATTTCTAGATTTTAATAGTCTTTCTTTTTGTGTGAAACTACTTTCCTTTGGCACTGTTAATCAGGATTTGGCACCCATTAAAACAAAGAAAATTCTCTTTGCACCTTAATTTTTTTTGTTTTTTTAACCAAAAAAAAAGAGAAAAGATTTTAATTGCCTTAGTCTGTTCTAACTGTAATACTTCTGGTTGCCTTTAACAATGTACTTTTGTTTGGATTTGGCATGTAACCAAAAATGGCCACATGCAGACAAACCTCTGAAATACATCCATGTGCTATAATTATCTCATTCACCCTCAGAGTACAAAACAGGGTATCAGCATTTCGAGCTCCATAGCACTGTTGTGTTCCAGATTTTCTGATCCATTTCTCATAATGAGATACATGATTAGGGTTTGGAAGTTTAAGTACTTTAACAAAACCCCTAATTATGTGTTGAAAATTGCAGTATTGTTTATGATTAAAATTTTAAACGGATAAGCCTCAACTTAAAATATATTTCACTAATAAATTTGATATTGTGACTAAAAATAAAAATGTTATTTTTTTTAACCCATGCTTTGCTACACAGAGAAATAGATTGCATCTATCACACTTTCCCCCAGAATATTCACATATCAAGTAGCTTTCTATTAGATAATTTTAAAGAAAATATGTAACTTTTTTAGGATGTAAGTTTCATGGTCTAGCAATATCACAGAGCAATATTAGCCCAAGGCTGAAGTATGGAATTTCTTTATAAACATGGACTCTAACAATAATTGCTATTACCAGAAACAGGAATTTGAAGACAATGGGTGTCGTGACATTGACATTTTACAGTCATTGTACTGTGCATTTTAATGTAAAATAGAAGAAGAAGTATCTATGTGCTACATTTATTTTTGATGTTTCACAAACATATGGTGCCATATTTGTATGATCACATTTCTTTGTGATGTGGGAATATACATTTTAATTATTTATCTTTTTACACAGAGTATTTGATACTGTTCCTTATCTGTATGGTTGATGATTTGTAAATACTTCTTTGGTTGTTGGATGCTTATAAATGGCAATGCAAATGATTTCATCCTCTTGGTATTTTAAAAGCCAATTCCTTTATTAGTAGTATCTGAGAAATGTTCTATAAGCTATCACTTAATTTCTGAAACTGAGTATTGGACGGACTTGTAACCAGTGCCTATGAATAACAGAACCACAAAATGTATTTCAGACAGATTGATGTATATATGCATAGATTTGTGTTGGTGTCTTTCTAATAATATGTCAAGTGTACAACATAGGTATCAATTTGCATATTTTTCAGTGAGAAATGTTAAAAAAACCATTTGCACTTAAAAAAAAACTTCATGAATTTACAATATTTTAATGCATGCCATAAGTTTCTGTGTAACCACTGAGCTGTAGCTTTCCCTTTTCCCACTTTCTACTTTTTACTTTGTAGAAATCTTTGTGTAGTTTTCACATGTATTTTGTATCCTTGTTCTCTCAGGAGTAATAAATTCTAGCTCTAGTTACGCAAACTGGTTTTAAGCTTTCATTTTCTTCATTATTTTAAAAATTCTTTCAGTCCTGGATTAAGAATTCTGATTGAAATTACCTTTTTATAACAAACAGATAATTAGATGTGAACTAGCATTTACCATGAGACAATGCTGACAAACATTAGATTTGTTAATAATTTAGACATCAAAGGGCAAATGCTGTCTTGAGATGCTGATGGGTCACATGTGAAATCCATAGGATTGGCCTGTGCTCCAGAAGGCAGATAAGACAGGAGATTTCTTTTGAATTAGTCATAACAGGAACTCCTGAAAGGAGAATTTCTTCTGTCTTTGGGTTCTTGGGCTTTATATTCATTACTTTCCTTCTTATTTTAAACTAAAGCAACTCTTCCCTGGTCTTTAAGAAGTGAGCTGGTGATCTCAGCTCTTTTGCTGTGGAGTAACCAAAGTAACCACCTCTTTATTTGGTAGTCTTGGGTAAGAAATGAGGGGTTGGTTGAGTGCTGGAGACCACACTACTCTTTTCACTCTTTGAGATGGGTCCTACGTAACAGTGCTGAGAAGCCTAATTAAAAAAAAAATTTGCAGGAGGCTTGTTGTGCTGTTAACTAGGTCTCATTGTGTTCTGGGGGATGAAAATCCAATTTTTCCAAAAGTCACTATGTTCCCACGTATTTGTAGACCTCCATGAAAGAAAATAAAGTAGTTGAAAGTCCTGTAGCAGTTCCCATTCTAAAATTACTCAGACTTTTTCACAATGAATAGCTAATACCCTCCATATTGAATTTAATTTTATAAAAATGTATTTTAATTAGCATGTATTCAAACTAGTGTTCTCTGTGGTGATTGTGTCTTATTATTCTGTCATAGTCACCCATGACAGTAAGTAATCAAACTAATTTTGAAAAACTAAAAATCTGAATTAATTTTTGCTTTCTGACAAACCAGTTTTTTTTTTTTAGGAATAACAAAGATTTTTAAAAAAGATATAAAAATCTTCCCTTTTTTTTGTTACAGTCTTATTGCATATATTGGCTGCATTCTATGCTCTTCTCACAACACACTGCTATTTAATGGGAACTGTACTCTATAGAAGAACAGTGATTTTATGGAAAAAATGTGGGCTGAAACAAAAATTTTCTATTTTCATGATTGGAGTTTGCATGGAAATGCTATTTGATGATGTACATAATTATAATAAAGATTTCTGGAAACTCTCTCCAGTCAAGAATCAAAATCTCAAAGGACTAAATCATTAATAATGGTTGCTTTTTTAAGTGCTTTAATGGTTCTTCATTCATAACCCCTATCGATGGAAATTGCATTTCTGATTGGTTTATTCAATTAAAATGTTGGGATATAAAGAAAAGTAATGACTACATAATTTGAAGAGGTCTCTAGTCTTAGTTCCAAATTGGCCTAGAGACAAATGACGTGTGTATTTACCCTGCACATGTTGGGCTTGTAAATGCTGGGAAAAGGACTGGGAGCAATGAAGGCGTCCCTCATGTTCTGCAGGGGGCAATTTGCAATTTGATGATGTAGTAAAGCCAGGCCAGTGCCCATCCCTCTAATGGGTAACACTTGAGGTTTTTTTCACTTGATGATCTAGAAAGGAAAATACGAACAATGGAAGGCGACAAAGTAAGATTTGCATCATGCTGAGCTTTTGAGAACAGATTTTCAAACTCAGTTCTTAACTTTGTGAAATAAGTGAAATGTTTTCATGCTGTATTAATACTTAGCTATAAAGTAAATAGCAGATCAGCAACACAGGAATCATTACTGATTCTAGTTGTGTTACTCATCAAGAGAAAATGTCTGTTTTGAATAAGCTTGCTAGTTCTGGCAAATTTCCCACTTCAAAAATCAGAGGTTTCTGGTATCTGAAGACCTTCTTTCATGTCTCTGCATATAATGGTGGTCCCATCTGTGGAAGAAATAATTATTGTGTGGTGTGATTGGCTTGAAGTGATGCATTCATTTTTGAAAGTGTAAAAATACTGATTTAATCTCCTTGGCTTTTTTTTTGATTTGTTTTATTTTTCTTGTTTAAATTGCCTGGTATAGTCCGGGTACTTTGAGTGTTGTCCAGTTTTTCCCAAGGGGTTGTGCACATGCATTACCCAAGTGAAAAGTAGCTACCATGGGGAAAGGCGGCCTCCCAAACCTCAAGAGCTGTGAGTATTAAACCATAGACCTTGCACTGGATTGTTTATTCAGCAATATTCCCCTAGTCTGAGTTGTTCATGATGGGTTTTGCCTCTACTACAAAGTGGGTGGGCATTTAGTCATGATAGCAACTGGGCTTTTTCACGGAATACCATTTCATCCTGAAGCAGGACAATTTGCAGCAATCCAGACTGAAGTGCAGAGACTGTAGATGAGTCCATCAAATTATTCTTCCTTCTCTTAAAAAAATCCCTGTTGTTTTGGGGGCTTTTTTTTTTGGATAGGATGAGAATTATTCTCAAAATGACACTACAGTTACAGTCAGTGGAATTGTGTACCAAGTACAAAGATTTTTTTTTTTTTAAGGAGATGTATAGACTGGATCCAGCAATGCAATTGAAAAGTTTATTCAAAACTACCTTTTAACAAGCATATAAAATCATTGGTTAAGATAGAGAGCCAGATAGGGAAAATAAAAGCATGGTGAACTCCCTGGAATTATGCTTTAGTAAAATGTCTATGGAAGTTAAGGAATTAATTTAGACAGTCTAAAGTTACATAGCTTTTTTTTTTTTTAAGAAATTGCTTTGGTTCTGAAATAGATGCACAATTGTACCCTCAAAATAATCTTGCTTCCTTTCTTATTGGAAAGAAATCTTTCTGAAATGGAATAGTTAGTACCAGTGTGAGGATGTTTTTGTTGTGAAAGATAAATTATGCAGAAATAAAATGCCAGGTAGTCTCTCACAGTCTGGGACTGGCTATTGTTCCCAAAGCCAAAAAAAAAACCCAACCAAACCCAAAAATCCCCAACTGCTCTTTTTTTATTATTCACAGAGAGGATGCAGTACCCCACAGCTGAAGAATAGAGATCAGATAATTAGAATAGAGATCAGTGGTATTTCTGTGACTTTCACTTTTTTGCACTAAATTTTTCAATTCTAATCGTAATGAGTTCCAAGTGCAAAAAAGTTTGTGATAATTAAGGAGATTGAGAGGAGATTAAGAGCAATCACATGTCTATATTCAAAATTTGAAAATAAACCTTTGTTTTTGTAATAAATTATATAATATTTTACGTAACTAATATTTAATATAATCTCTTAATTCATGTGGTGTATTTTAGAGACAGTCCAGTAGTGTTCCCTATGTAAATCAAGATAACCACATGAATGAAAACATAAATAAAAATTTAAGAAAAGGATGTGATTATTACTTAAAAGATGTAAGAACAATGTAAATCATTATTTTTAACAAAGGGTGTTTTCTTGCAGTAACTTAACATCCTTTACTGGTTCTGTGTAAATTTATAGAAGATAATTGGATTCGGGATCAATATAAATAAGTACTCATGAGAATCCATAAATACTAAGGCTGGGATGTGTTAATCCTCTTTTAATCAGAGCATGATTAAATGGGAGAATTACATGTGGTACATGACTGTGATCAACAAGAAACAGAGAAGGAGAATTTAGAGTAGACAAATGGGAAGCAAGGAAAACCTTGGAGGATGATTATTTGAAATATAAACTTATTTTGATCAAGCAACAAGATAAACATTTTAGAAAGAATTGCAAATCTTATCACTGACTGGATGAAATGTTAGAAAAATGACAGCTGCCCTTTGAACCAAATGAACATGGGCTATATCCAGATCTGCTCAAGTCCATGGCAGCATTTGGATGATGAAAAGAACTTCGTTGAATTATTGGTTGAAATGTAACCGGTAGCCCAGTGAAACCACATTTTAGGCTTTCATAATTGAAAAATAACCTAATGAATGGCAAATTAAATTAAAATGGATTCAAGTAATTCAATCCACTATTTCTCAACATAGGACTCTCTGCAATAATTAAACCTGCAGTTACCGATCACTGATGGAAAGCCAAAATGAAGCTTAACAATAAATGCTGGAAGATCACACTGAGGGCTGAATATGTGTAGGCTGCTGCAGAGTTGTTTTATTGTCTGCTGCTTGGAAAGTAGTCAAAAATTGTTTCACTTTTAGCAGTGGAGAAACGGAAAGTTTGAGCAAGTTGGACAGTGTTATTGAGGGCACTGGATCAAAATTCAGAACTTTTAATTTAATTTATTCTTGGACTGCTCCTGGCTTTTAAATGACGTTGTGTGCAGTTCCCTCCAGCTGTGGACGTGAAGGGTTCCTGCCCTCAGCAAACACAGGTTGCAGTGTTCCCTCTTTTGCATCTGTATGCCACGATGAGCTCCCTCTTCCATATGACATTCCAAATGTGTCTTTCTGAATAATGCTTGGTGCTTTGTTCTTCTTGTGAATGCTTTGGAGATGAGTGCAATGAAAGGATTTCCATCTGCCCATTTTTAAACTTAATGCTGCAAATGTATTCCCAAAATTCCCAGGAAAAAGGTAAATAAACTGGCAATGTAGAATATTGCTGCTGTGTAGAATAACCCATTTCCTGGCTCAATGCCTTCATTTTACTGAGTCAGATTTCAAGGCACTGAGCATATGCTGCAGTTGCTGTTTCATCGTGTGAGTGAAATTCAGCATATAAAGTCAAATTTCCTTTGAAAAGATTTAGCATAAACTGTAGGTAGGAATCTTTTATTAAATACCCTTTCTCCTCGGTGCTGTATTAATTAAGAGATAAAAAGAAGGAAACTGCTAGAGAAAATTTAACCTGTGGTATTCTAAAACTTAAATGTAAAGTATCCCTTTCCCTTCAGGAGCATAATTCCCTTTACAAACTTAAAAAAAAAAAAAAAAAAGATTCTTGCAGTAGTAACAGTATGTCAGCCAGTGTGGAAGTCATTCATCCACCACTTAAAAGAATCTATGTGTGGGAGGGCTGAAATGTATAAGTACCATTTCCTAACAGTTTGGGACAGAAAGGGATAAATGTCTTTCCCAGAGTGAAACTGCCAGATTACGTCCATGTTAAGGAGATGTTACTTATATTGATGTATTTCCAGGAGCCTGAAATGAACACCCACTATAGAAGTGACCATCACAGGGCTCCTTTTTTCAGTCTCACGTAAGAAAATGCACTCTCTCTCAGGCAATGTGGTACCCCCCTGGCACAGGCTCCATGGAATCAGAGACTGGAACAGTGTCTGCCCAGGCTCCCATGTTACAGCACACCCCAGAGCCTTGCTGCTTTGGAGACTGAGAGTGACTGATTACATTTGGGGGTGGTATATGTCTGTAAATTACCAGTTCCAGGAGCTGCCCCTGAAAACTTCAGGCTTCTTTTCACAGGAGTTATATTCTAAGTTTTATGGCCTACTTCAAAGAGATTTTTATGTGCTGTAAATCAGTATAAAATCATTAATCTGGAGCTCGTTCCCTTTAACTGAGATCAGATCCTCTCTGACATTAGAAGTCAAATGCCTGGGATCAATGGTATGAAAATCAGCAGGATATTCTTGTTATCTTTCAGTAGAACTGAGAGCTATCTAAATAGTTAATGATTTTGGCAGGAGCAGTAGGATTTTAGCAAAGATAGAATGATGAGTGAAACACTCAATTTACATGAAAGAGATTTTATTAAAAATCATAACTAAAATTTAGCACATTGAAAATAAATGAATTTATTGATTATGATATAGAAACAATATAATTGCAAGGTGTTGTGAGCAGGCCTTTAAATCTCCAAGCATCTGCATTAGGCTTAGGGTTATATGATCCTATCATCTACATTCAGCAGTTCATGCTGCTCCTGAAATTTCCAGGTTTTTTGTGACCTCGTTTCTGTGTGGAATTTGGCCAAATGCTCCCTTATTCCTGAACTACCTGGAAGACAATGTCTCGTGATCTTTTGCTTAGATCTTGAGGACTATTTTATACAGAAGATTTCCCTTTTGTCTTTCCCTATAAAGATAGTTCTCCATAATGATAATGTTAAATTTAGAGTGCTTGAGAATAATACACAAAATCCAAATATCACAAAAAGAGAAATATTAGTAATGAAAATTGGGAGATCAGCCAAAACTGTGCCTGATTATAGTCACCTTTGGAAGAATGCAGATGGATGCAGCTAAGCCTTCTAAGCTGTCGTTTGGCTGTGAGTCTGTAACACAGCAGATCTCTGGTTTAAGGACAAAAGATGATCTGCATCTTCCTGTCTTTAAACCAGCTGGAACATATTAATGGGATTAGATGCACAAGATAATTCCCTAGAGCTGTGTGGAATGCTGAGCAAGGGAGGAGATTACCAATGTGTGAATGTGATATTCCAGACTGGAAGTTCACCTCTCTGACTGCTGCCATAAGCAGTGTCTTCCTTTCTCTGCAGAAGTTAGGTAGGACATCTGAGAGGTTAAATTTGGGAAAATGTAATAACATTCCTGACATGCTTCATACATGGCAAAGCATCTGCAGAACTCTCCATGGATGTATTCATCACTTCAGCCAAGAATACATGAAGAGAAATTTTACCTGTGAAGGCCCTCTGTGCCCTAGATGGTGCCCTGCACAGCTAAGTGTCTTCAGGTATTTGTTACTCAGAAAGAGAACATGAGAATGAGACCAGTGCAAAAATGTTACAAACTTCATTGAAACCTCATTATAAAGCTCCGCTGAGTACATGCAAATCTTTAGTCTACCTAAAAACTTGTGGGATACATTTACACACAAGCTGGTTGGGCAGATCTCATCTATTATTTGTGTTAAATAGCCTTGCTCCATAAAAGCTTTTCTTTAAAAAATGAGGAAAAAAATTGCATTTAAATATTTTTTCTGTGTAGTGCTACTCTTGAAATCATCTTCCTGTTTGGTGAAGATGAACTAAGATCTTTCCTACCCTGACAGGAAAAGTGAAATTGTCTTCACAGTATCATCCCTTAGTAATTCCATGTTCTTTTGAACTGGTATTTTAGACAAGATACCATCTTGTCCATCTATTACTGCCCTGCATCTAGTAGCAATTTATTTGATGCTACAGAGAGATTGCTCCTGAAAAGGACATTAATAGAAAAATGTCTGTAATGCAGATGTGTTCTTGTTCAGATGAGCTTATGTCTTGTGAAGCCTGAGAGCAAACATTGACCTTATTTTTGCAGTGTTCCTATTAGACAACTTCCACGCCCAGTTGCTTTGTGTGGTGACTCAGTGACACCATAATTCCAAGACTTAATGGCATTTTTTATATTTAACTGTAGGAGGGCTTAGCACCTAGACTAATACAGCAGTACTTGCACCTTCCATAGTGTTCCTGGGCAGGAGTTTCCATCTCTTTAATCTCGTGTACCCTGTTAATGCAGGCTGTGTTTCTACCTAGTCCAAGTCAAGAGATACGAGACCTTCCACCCCAATCAAAGATGTTCCTTCACATGACATTTTATAGGAGGATGTGTTCTCAGTGCTAGGACAGCTGGATGAGTCATGCTCTGTCAATGCCATGTATTTGTGGTAATTTGTCATTAGTAGGCATTTCAGCAATTTGTAGCTCTTTTAAAGCAATTTGAAAGGAGAGTCACAGGTCTTCCTCAAAGGGCGTAGTGTTGCGGTGCATGATTAAGCCTTTCAGAGTTTTATATGTATCTTATTTGTATCATGCCAGTTTGTTCCTTCCCAAACCCCTCCCCTATCCCCTGACCCCGGTGGCATCTCCCAGAGGGAAGCCCCCTTGTCAATCACCCTGGAAACTTGAAGAGAGCACATCTCTCATTTGGCTAGGTGCTCAGGCACCTGCCCGGTTCAATTGCCCTGCCAAGTGTCCCCTTCTAGAACACCCAACCCCTTCCCACCTATGGGCCCGAATTCTCCTGTGGCCTCAGGCTATGTCCTGGGGTACTTAAGAGAGAAGGACAGGCCATTCCGGGCCTTATGCACGTGGAATTCCATCAATAAACATCTTCCTACCCACGGCAAGGGTCCGCTCTTCATTCCAAACCCTCACCATGCTTCCAGCTAGCAGGACTGAGGGACCCACGAACTCTTGCTGTTGCCTGGAGTAAGCAGCCTCAGCCGGTAAGGTGCTCCCAGGGAGAAACCTCAGCAGCGTAGAATAGTAGATTAAAGAGATCAAGAGAACAATTCAGTACACTCATGTTAAGATAAACGTTCCAGAACAGAAGAGTAGCATTTTGCAGCACAGCCCTACAAACAGCAGTTAAAATTTAGCCAATGTTCAGTTTCAGCAGGGAGATTTAAACAGGAAGTGTAATATAGTCCCATTAAATGCTAGCTGCAATTTAGTAGGCTGGAGTCATGCTGGGCTAACAGGGCTGGGAGCTTTCTGTCTCTCTCTGCTCAGCTAATTTGTTTGGAGTTTAGTCTAATTCCTCTGAAAAAACAGCAAGCATTACTGATGTGAAATACTCACATTATTCATGTGGGGCTTCACTGTAGCTAAAACACTAAGCATTGCACTACTTAAGATTTTAACTTACTTTTCTTAAATAGAAAGCTTTAACCCTCAAGAAGACCCTGGAGTGATTTGATTGAAACTACACGAAAGTGCTTTTATTGTCTTTTTCATTTGCATTTCCTCCATTCTCCATATGAAAAAGTTCTTGATTACGGTGATTATACATGGAAATTTCTTTTCCTTGCATAAAACTGTACCAATCACTTTGTGGAATAAACACAAAAGATTTGAAAGACAGCTATGAGATTTAACCACACCAGTTTCATGGGATTTGTGTGGCTGAACGTGCTGGTCAGGCACTTGCATGTACTGTGGGACAAGATTTCAGAATGCTTTGGGTAAAGCATGTCAGATAAGATGGTATCTTTTAAAAGATGGATAAGAAGATATATGGAAAAAGGAAATTAAATATGGAATGGAAGTCCCTACTCAGGTCTGGTTTTGTGCCTTGAAAGTTTCTCTTTTTTTCTTGGCTCTCAGTTTGATCTAATGAAAGCAGTTCTCTGTCTCTGAAAATGTTGCCCCTCTTTATATCATTATTGGGGGGGAATCTCAACTACAGAAACCATGTGAGCTGTGGTGCAAATCCAGAAATCAACTCCTTCATCCTTCCCTTCTTGCTGCTGTTGGCACAGGCAGATCGGCTTCTGTGCATTTGCTTTAAGAAGCTCCTTATACTTTGCAGGGTCACACCTACCACAAAACTGGCTTTTGGGATCTCAAGGGTTTAAACTACAGCTGTCTTGGGATAGTGACAACTTTGTGTGTGTAGGGAACAGGTCTGAATCCTGGCAACTGTGATTTTAGATGTAATTCAGGTGTTGAGTGTTTAAAGCCCTCAGACCTCAGAGGGTTGTGCAGCCCTTCAGAGGGACCTTGATGGGCAGGAGAGATGGGCAGAGAGGAACCTTCTGAAATTCATCATGGGCAGATGCAGGGTCCTGCACCTGGGGAGGAACAACCCCATGGACCAGCACAGGCTGGGGCTGACCTGCTGGAAGGCAGCTCTGCAGAGAAGGACCTGGGGGTCCTGGTGGACACAAGCTGTCCATGGGCCACCAGTGTGTCCCTGTGGCTAAGAAGGCCAATGGAGTCCTGGGGTGCATTAGGAGGAGCAGTGCCAGCAGGTCAAGGGTGATCCTGCCCCTCTGCTCAGCCCTGGTGAGACACATCTGGAGTGCTCTGTCCAGTTCTGGGCTCCTCAGCTCAAGGAGTTCCTAGAGCAGGTCCAGCAAAGAGGTACTAAGTTGATCAAGGGTCTGGAGAATCTCTCTTAGGGAACTGGGCCTGTGCAGCCTTGAGAAGAAACAACTGAGAGGAGACTTCTGCAATGTTTATAAATATCTAAAGAGAGGGTGACAGAGGATGGAGTCAGGCTCTGCTCAGTGGTGCTGAGCTATAGAACACGAGGAAGTGAGCAGAAATCGATGCACAGGAAGTTCCACCTGAGTATGAGGAAAAACTTCTTTACTGTTCTGAGCACTGGAACAGACTACACAGAGGGGGTGTGGAGTTTCCCTCACTGGAGATATTAAAGAACCATCTGGACACAATCCTGTGCCGTGTGCCCTGGGATGACCTTGCCTGACTAGGGAGGTGGGACCAGATGATCCATCTGTGCTCCCTTCTAGCCTGACCCATCCTGTGATTTGGTGATTCTGCAAAGTTGTTTCTTTTATTCTTGTCCTGTAATCTGTGACCCATAATTGCCCTGTTGCAGTTCAGGACAGTGAACTGCAACTTTAAATAATCCCTTAGTAGTCTGCTAGAGAATTAAAGCCCCAGCCAAGTAAAAATACTATCTCAGCAGTGTCTTGAACACCAGTTCAACTGAAGGAACATCTCCCACTCTGCCCCAGTGGAAGGTCTATATTTTCCTCCTTCACCTTTGGGTTTGCTTGTGTGAGAATTTTTTTGTTCTAGAGGTGTAAAAAATTACACTAAGTAGTTATTTTTAATGGAGTCTTTTTAAAAACTCTGAAAAATGCTACAATAAGGCAGATAGATATTAGTATTTCACATTTATCTTTGAGATCTAGTGTTTAATTACCTACATGGCACATCAACAAGTCTCTTTGGTGGGCGAATATCCCAGCTGACTACCATTAGGGCATCAGAGAAGTCTGCAATATTGAAAACTGCTAAAACCAGAAGATACATAACTCTCCTGTTTTGTGTTTTTCTGTTTTTAATTCTTCCGTTAGGTGCAAGCAGAAAGAGAAATGATTCACAAGGGACTTCAGGAAACTGCTGTGAGCAGACCTCTCACAAAGCAAAGCCCAGCAGAAGCTTTAATCCTCCTGGTGTGAGAGGGAACCCCAGCACAGAGCTCCCTGTAAACAGGATAATCGATGTGGACGGGGTCAAACTGGATGACTCTGGCACAGGCTGTGATGATTCTGAAGGGAACCTCGGCTTTGAAGGTTACATCTCTGAACTGAGATCTTGCCAAGGGAGGATGAGGACTGGAGTTTACAGGACGTCAGACCTTCCATCTCTGATAGCTGTGAAGAGCGAGAAGAATAAGGCCACTGAGAATCAGTATAAAGCTACTTTTGTTTAAATCTCTGCTTTTAATTAAATTTTCTGATATTTTGCTTGGCATCAGCAGCAATGGAGATATGTCTTAGAGACATGTTTCTGCAAGATATAAGTGGTTTTCAAAGACTTGCCTTCAAAGAGCCTGCTAGAGACCATCACTTCTGATATGAGTTGGAAGCCCTAGAATGAAAAAATAGTATTCCAGTGAAAATATTGAGCTATTTGATTTTGCTTTTTTTCCATTTCTGTATTATTTTTCCTGGGACGATTCCACTGAACAGTGCAATTAAAATTATGATTTCAACCCCTACCCTTCTTGTCTTTATTCAAGACAAACTTACTTTAAAATCCCCTGTCCAAACTTTTTATTTAAGGTATTTTCAATTTAATCTTCTCATGGTTTTCTCTTGTCTTCAGGATTCCCTGTGTTTTAGTAGATTTTTGAAGCGTAAGTAAAATCAGTTATTGGTGTAAAAAAGATTAGGAATGTTTTCTTAATGCCTTCCTGTCTGTCTCATAACATTTGGGAAGTAAGTCCAAGTGGAATTCAGTCTTGTCCAACGCATTGCCTGGATATATGCAATAAGACCATTGTTATACAAGCAGCAAGAAGCAAGAAAAGAACAACGACAAACCAACAAAAAACTCAAAAAACCCTTCACCCAACAATAACAACAACAACAACAACAAAACCCCCAAGTCAACCAAAATTGTGAATTTCCTGTGCTGGCAATAGTATCTGCTTTCATAGCCAACACTGGTGATGTTTCCATACCAGAGATACATATCTAATTACAGTGGTGTGGTGGTCATTGGCTCCCTCCTCATCACTGCGCTCAGAGCCTTTTAACTCTGGGGAAAGGCAATTTGGTTATTGCTCTTTCGATAAGAGTTCAGTGCCTCTCATTTTGTTCATTTTAGTTGCAGTTAATTTTCTAGCCTTAGGTGGGGTTTTGAGAAGGAAAAGATATTTAAGACTGCTGAACATGTTGGTTTTGCCACCTGCTCCTATTCCTCCATTACCATTCCTTCAGGAGAGGTTATAAGCCTGGACGTGCACAAGGGTACACGAAGTGTTGGACATCTGCTCATCATATTGAGTGGATATAGAGAGACTTCTGGGAGTTCATTGCTTTGAAATGATTGTGAGACTTAAAAAGTCATGCTGCATGTGTCCTGGACTGCAGAGCCACACAGGCAGTAGGTGTAAAGCATCAAGGTAAATATTGGTTAATTTCTCTTTCTCTGCTCCTAAAGCATACCAAGAATCATGAATTTTCTGAATAGCTGAGAGTAGTGGATGCTGTCACTCCGTTTCTTAAACTCAAAGGTCATACGGATCATACAAAAGTTTGATCTTAAATCATAAATTAAGATTCCTAAAGCTTAATCTTAATGCTTAAGTGTTACATCAAATACTCTAGTTAGATTAAGGGATACAGCACCCATTAGCTTTAATACTTTATTTTTTTTCTACTGGTAAATGATTTTGCTTTTGATGTTGCGAAAAATTCTTGTTGACATTAGACTCAACTCCGTGTGGGCCTGAATGAACGTATATGCTGTGAAAATAGCTGTCCTTTTTAAAAACTTTCAAGCTTTAAACTAATTTTAGGGTCATGATAAAATCGTGGTGGTGTAACGATATTAGAGATTTGGAAAACAGCAGGCAGAACATAGCCCAGTGATGTGAAAATACTTAAATATTTATGTATTTTTAAAGATTTTTTTTTGTTTGGTTAGGTTTTTCTGTAGTATTTTGCTAACAGTTGCCCTTGAGCAGATATTTTTTGCACAGATAAATGGATAAATTGCCATATTTTTTTTTTCATATCTTTTGGAAAATTGATAGCTTTTTTATTATTAATTAAAACTAAAATTACAGCAGTCAAACTCAAGAGAGGACTTTTTGACCAGGGATATGCTTTGCACTGTTTTTGTGTCTTTGAAAATAAAATCCTAACATCTGACAAAAAAACCTTGAAATTCAAATGTAATCATTACAATCTTTTATTAATCTCTGATCAATATTTTAGATAAAACAAGGTTGCTTAGATTGTGGAAGGGCACTCAAGTGACTGGGAGTGAGCAATACAGAATTCTTCATCTGGAAAAAGAGACAGCTGAGGGGAGATGCAAGAACAGCTGAAAAACCTTGAGTGCCATGAAGAGGGGGATTGACTTTCACACTCCTCTCTAATGCAAGGATTAGGGGTCACGAGATGAAGCTAAGAAAAGCCAGGTGTAAATCAAAGAGCTGTTTCTCCCCGCTCTCCTGTTTTCTATCCCCAAGCTGCTGTGCTCAGAAAAACAACCAAATGGAAGTGCTGTTCATAAATCCTGAGTGCAACAAAATGGATTTGACTGTATCAAGGATTCAAAGGGAATTTGACAGCATGGGAGTCAAGCTGTGTGCAGGAAAATGAAAGATGTGAAAGAATGGAGTTTTCATTAACATAGAGAGAACTCTTGGCATAATGCCTGGAAATCCTGTAAACAAAGGGACATGGGAAAAGCTGCTTCTCCCCATGCCACTCTGTCATGCCAGTTAATGGCAGATTGTTTGAGAATAACTTCTTAGCTGGAACTGATAGAAATTAATTCCTTAGAAATCATTAATAATATTAGCTTTCCTTTCAATATCTGGCAGAATATAAAAGCTAAACCAGTTGGAATCAGGAGTTAATAAAAAGGAATGTGAGCAGCCTGTCTCTGGCTGATGGTTTCCAATATTTTACTAGGGATGTGGTCTAGTTTTAATTACTGTGTGACTTTATAATATGATTTTAAGTTGCTTCCTCATACTGTGATTTACACTACAAATCAAATCTACTTATAGTTAAAAATCAGCCTAATTGAAGCCCTGCTTGATAACTTGATCCTTTGTCTTACCAGTTAGTTCCTAAAGATAACTGAATTCTAGCTGGCTGTATTTCTCTTTTATTTTTGTCAGTTTTTCTGTGTGGAAACTCCACTTGTGCAGAGTTATTCTTTTGTCTTCCTAATCCCATGATGATAAATAAAAGGGGGTTTCCATTCTTCTAGGTGGAAGAGGGAGATCTAATGACCTGTGTCAGTACTCAAACCTGAAACTGTAATAAGTGATATAAAAAAACTCCAATCCCAACACTCAGAAAATCCTGCAGCATTCCAAATCTTATTTAATGTAGCAATTGTCTTATATTTCACTTGTTGTCATGGTATCTGATTTTCAATTGTGGTTTCAGCCTCATTGGTTCCACAAGTCACAGTTTTGTTGTGGTTTAATTTTAAAGGCTTTGTGAAGAATAGAAAGTACACATATAGCCAAACTTGCAATGACACTTCATCCGTAGGATTACTGTAGTTTTGTGCCTTGTCAACAAGTTTGTGATATAACACATATGCAAAAGAAATCACTGATTAGCTCTGGGGGACTGTGTGACAAAGAACTGAGGGAGTTATGAAGACACATAAACAGGCTTTGCAAAGAGACTCTGCCAGAGCTTTACTGCTCTGTGGGAAGGAGCCAATACCTGGCTGTATTGTCCTTTCTCATGCCCCTGGAAGTCTTCTGGGGGCTATTTAATGTCCTTCAAAGATGCTGTGTCCTTCTGGTACTACTTCTCTGGCTACAAGTTTTGGTTTCTTTGTGCCTTTCCTGTAGCCTGAATTGCATTATTTCTGTGTCTCTTCTGATGCTGGAATTTAATATTCTTAAAAGAAAACTTCTAGAAGACATGGCTCAGCTGGCAGCCTCCTTGTCTCTTTGTAACAGAGATAACCAGGACTTAGGAGCATATTTTTATTTTTTGGAAGTAGCTTGATTTTTGCACAAAACTGAAATCCTTGCCAGTAGCTGTCTCTCAGCAGCGGTGCTGCTGCTCACCCGAGCCCTCTCCAACACAGATTTGACAGCAAATACTGTCATTTAAAATGGTCTCTCCTAAGGTACTTGGTGGCTGGGAGACAGGGAGAGAGTGTGTGGTAGTATGATGCAAACACCTGGAGGCATCTTTTCACAATTTCTCAAAGGTTTTGAAAAGTTTCCAAAGGCTCAGTTAGACAAAGGCTCAGTTAGACAAAGGCTCAGTTAGCAGCAGGTCCTTATTGAGGGGTGTGAGAAGCCAAAAGAGGTCTGAGTTACCTCCCAACTCCCAACCACATCTCAGTGATTTGGGTTTAGAAATGACCCTATTTTCTGCATGAACAGGCAGATTTCCAAGCTTTGTGGGATTGTAGCAAACCTGTGTGACAACAGAGTTGCTCTGTGGATAGTGTGGGCGTTTACCCTGCAGCAAAACAAGTGCCACATCCAAGTGCTTCTCTCCGTGCTCTTGGAATAGCATCCCAAGATGAATTAGCATTGTGGGGTGATGAAGACCCAGGAGATTTGTGACCCCTAATCCAATGCCAGTTAAAATACAGGAAAAGCTTTTATTGATCTTGCCAAAATATTTCCGTTCTGTAGACCAACTGTCACTTTTAGCCAGGTTACTCTTGATTTTTTTCAGAAAAAAACCCAACTGTTGAAAGGTGCTGGATGATCATGTTTGCAAATCTTGCCTGCATTACTCAAAATGTTAGCAAATCCAAGATGTTGCACATGAACCAACATGCTTTCTGAGCCCTTTGTGTGAAAGATAAGAAAATTGTTTATAATTTTTATCCCAATTGATAAATGTTGTACACTCTAAAATGCTGCTTTACAGGATTTGTATCCCTGTTTTATTTGTGGTCTTGTCTTTAAGTATCTATATGATCAGTTCCTAATACGAAAATGCTCATTGGTTTTCTTTCTCATCCCTTGTCTCCCCAAAGTATTAAGAAATCCTGTACTGCACAATAATGTTTATAGAATCTTAGGTGTGTCAAACTCATTAAAATGTTGATTGTGTATGTAGTAAGTAAATAATTTATGCCACTGGAGCTGATAATGTTTAATTGATATTTAATTTCAATGTAGGGAAAAGATATGAAAAATATTTTTTCAGTGGTTCTGGGACCTGCTGCCATTTAGACGTTGAAGTTTAAATGGAGGTATGAGACAACATAAAACTCACATGCATTTTATTAGATTCTGCAAAGATATCTTCTTAAACCTGGCCTACATAAAGAAATTCCTTTAAAAGAGCATTGTTAAGAATTCTTGCCAAATATTTATATACCTTAAAAATAGCTCATCCTCTGGAATTTAATAATAGTAGGGTATGTTTTTAGCCTTTAATTATTTCCTTTTGCTCTATTCTAGCAACACAAAGGGATTGCAAGCCTGAATAGCCGAATGTTTTCCAGGTACAGTGTAATCCTCCTCTGGCTTCTCATCTGCACGGTCTTGGTGTGTTGTCTAGCTCTGGGTGGTGGTCTGAGGGGACCAGTGCATCAGAACTGCTCTGCCTTTGCTGCTAGCACTGCTAAAATATACAGATGCTCTATCTACTAGAGAGAGATAGATGAGATGAAGAGATAAACTAGAGATAGACTAGAGATAGAGATAGAGAGAAAGAGAGAGAGAGAGAAAAAGAAAGAAGGAAAGAAAGAAAGAAAAAGAAAGAAAGAAAGAAAAACAAAGAAAGAAAGAAAGAGGAAAAAAGAAAAATGAGGTTACAGGGGTTCAACGCCTGTGTAAACTAAGCTGTATCAGTGACACAATGGTGCTTCAATCTTTCAATGGTTCTCATCCACTTGCCTCTCTGTGCTTGGAACAATCTGTGCCAGAGCAAGAGCAAGAAGTTTAAGTACCAGTAGTGGAAAATAATGACTGATGGGAGTGGGATGAAACCTGTCTTCCAAGTCCATGCCAACACTGTGTTGCTGGCTATGATAATCTCATCCCAGTTTCCCATGATAAATGTGAATCCCTTCCCTGCGGGTGCACAGAGCTGCAAAGCCACTGGAGCATTTCCACAGGTGCCTGTAGCCTGTAGCAAGTGTCAGCATGGGTGCTGTAAGGGCATTCACCCACCTCCAGGAGAAGGTCCTGGACTCCAAGTTTGGGAAGTGTATTCTTAAATACCTTGTGTCTGCCTTGCTAGGGAGCACCAACCTGTTCCTCATTTGCATTCTTTGCCTGCAAAGATCTGCTCACAATCTCAAAATAGTATAGAACTCAGTTATTGTGCAGATTCACACCTCAGTTCCAGAACACAATAATAAACAAATGAAAGCTGAAAGGTTCATCTGAATAATGCTAATCCTTCTTGGAGTTCTTAGGCCAGGGCACAAAAATGAAATTAATGCTTCTCCCCATTCCTGAAAGAGGTAGCTGGGGTCTTTCTCAATGATTTGAGTCTTTTCTGAAAAGATGAAACCATGTGATGAGGAGAAATTTAATTACTATTACTTTAATTACTATTTTCCCTCATTTATAGACTTGCACATGCATCCTTTTCAGTAGCTCTTTGCCATTATTTACCAGTATACCAACAACATGAACTCCCTCACCACTGACAGCTATGTAACCTCAACCTCTTCCATGATTTAAAAATTTCTAGAGTCAGTGCTATGGCCAGGATGAAGCAATGCCTGGCTGAGATCAGCCCTCTGTATGCAGAGCAGTTTGCTGAAACTTGTTTGCAAGCAGGAGATAACTTGTGGTGGTGGGAGCATATCTCTGATCTTGCCTTTGCTCATTTGAGTGTTGACTAAAGTTTGTGTGTTAGAAAATCCAGATCAACACATTCTGCAATTTCATTCCCTGGTGAGATTGTGAGTCGAGGCAGATGTTCATCTCCTGTGGGAAGGTGCTGGATTGGTGAGGTTCTGCTGGTCTTGCACCGCCTCCATCTCCTGGAAAAAGCTGATTCTCCCTTTGCATCTTGCCTGTTTGTTTTTATGCTCTTGTGAGAAAGGACTGACACAGATGTATGAGATTCTGCGGCCATTCATTGCAATGACATCAGCACCATTAAAACACCCACTCTGTGATGTCATAAGAGGTAATTTTACTTGCAAGACACTCTGTAGTCAACAGGATCCAGCCTCCTGTTTGCAAAAGAAAGTCCAGTTTAGTTCAAAGTACATTTAGCAGAGCTGATATGAAAGACATGATTTCTCTTTTAGGAGAGATCTTAGGAGTTGGGATCTTGCCTAACTTTAAGTGTCTACTCCAAAGCTCCCTTTGTATCATAAACACAGGTGTTACTTTATGTATTTGTTAGGGATGAAATTAATACTGTCTGTGGATATAAAGAATTGTTTGTTCAATACCTTCCATGTATAAAAAGAATGATTTTTTTCATCCTTGAGCTGAAACATACTTTTGTACAGGTGACTTATACCTTAAATTTAACACTTCTATATTTTCGAGGTCTCGGCCTGATCTGTGAGCCTTGATACCTACCTCAGATGTAAATACATATGCAATGTATGTAGCTAGGTGGGGTGATTTTCATCTGCCAGTTCCTCCTGATCTGTGAACAATGTAAGTCAATGACAGCTTGGATTGTTTCAGCAGCAATTACACAGAGCAGCAATTACACTTCTGCAGCAATTACAAGGAGTGGCACTGGAAGTACAGGAAAATGAGGGGGAAAAAAAGAGAGAGAAGGAAATACAGCAGGGATATTGACCATGTTGTAAAATCTTTAGCCTAAGCCTGTTCTTGAGGATGTGAGTTGTACACAGTCACTTCTGAAGTCAGGATTTGTGCTGTGGGGAGAAGACTCCTCACCAGAAGGTTCTTCCTGGGGACCATCCCTGCCTGCTTTACCTTTAGGAATGCAGGAAAAAATGGCCCTGGAGTTTTGCCAGGGACTGAATCCCTATTGATTTGATGAGAAAATTGTGCATCAGTCCCCAGCAGGATGAGACCATGGACTGGCAAGAGCAGAGGGAGATAACAGAGGCATCAGTAAGTTTTTGTATGCAGTGAGAGGGCAGCCCTGAGGCAGCCTCATCTGTCTGCCTACCTGATACATCACCAGCTCTCCCAAATATACCCCAGGGCAATGAGACTGAGCTCCAAGGGTCCTTTTCCTGCATAGGAATGAGACCTTGGCATCAGGGAGACTGAAGGGAGAAGCTTTAAGTGTCCCCTGCAGATTTGCCACTACATCTGGGATGCAAAAACCCCAGGGAAAGCCGAGGGAAACACTGTGCTAGATCAACAAATGGACAAATCTAGGATGAGTATCCTTATGATGATATTGAAAAATGCGATGTCCAAGCAGCCCTGCTGGCCCTGGGCAGCTGCCCCAGTGACCCTGAGGGATGGGAGCACTCTCTGCACACGGCACAGGTTTAGCAGAGGGCACCTCTTTGTCTGGCTTCCCCTGGTCACCATGGCCGAAAGGCTGGACAGCTGGTGTCAGCTGGCTCTTCAGCCCTTGGCATTACTTGCAGAGTTACTTGCAGAGCAGAAAAAACATCTGGTTTACATATACACACACACACACACACACACACACATATATATATATATACACACACATATCAAAAACATATAGAAAAAAAAATATATACACACACAGGTTTCCATACAGGATACTATTAGGCCTGCAATCAGAATAATTGGAGCATTATTTGTGAACTCTGCTCTCCGTCCTACCATAGGAAATCACCCCAAAGTCAAGGCAGAGTGTGGGGCTGGCATCCTTCCCCATGAGGTTGTCCCTTCCTTGTTAGTGCTCTTTCCCCTTCAAAAGGGAGGAGTTCAGTTGCCTTCAGCTGCAGAAGTGGAGCCACTTCCCTCACACATGCCTGACTTATAGACCATTTTAAAGTATGCCATGGGGGCGTCTAATATGCTAATGAAGAAAGTGGGTGGAATTGCAGGAATCTGAGCACAGCTAAAAATGTACGTGCCTAACAATTGCAAATCAGCCTGTGCTCAAGTTACCTAAATGTGTTGGCATCGGTGGAAGGTGGGTGCCTCCACACCTCTTCTTGTCAGTTTTCAGTGAGTACACAGCTAAAAAAAACCCCACACGCCTCTGTATATGGGCCTACTGTTTCAGCCAGGGTTATCAGCAAAGGTTTATACCAAAGTCCTTGAGAAATACAGTTACCTGCTTTCCACTCTTATTCATACAGTAGGAGGAAGAGTCTCTTTGTGCATACACACCCTAGACTGGTTGCAGGCATAGTATTTTAGATATATCATGACATCTGGATGTTACAGAACTAAGTGTTATGTTGAAATGGACTTCTAAAAGCTTGTTTAGATCTGGGTCTGGGATGCATAAATTAGGATTCTGCATATTGTGGATCGTAGCAGAGCTTTAAATCACTTACAGATTTGTGTGATTCGGAGTGTGAAAGCATAGCTTGGTTTTGTTTCTGAAGCCGAAGCCCAGCTCTTCCATTGCTATATTGATATGGTTTGTATTTTCATCGCAGAACTAAAGTTCTTTTTGGATGCATTAAAAAAAAAAAAAATCCATAAGCACAGATGCAGGTAGAGGCATTTAAAAGATTTACTTGTAATACGTAGATGAAACTGCAGTGGCTGTATCTGGCCAAAACTGAGAATTCACAGAGAAGTACACATGAAGCCATTACAAAAACGGCCCAGGGTGCTGGGCTGTGGAGGGTGCTGTGCCTGCTCCTGTGGGATGCAGACAATGAGGGCAGGCTGTGCAGCTCTGGACTGGGGAGAGGGGTGAATGCAGCACCCTCTGACTGAAAAGGGACTCACAAAGTCCCCACTTTTAACTGAGGGGTGGTACAGCTCTGAGTGCAGGCCCAGCAGTGTGGGAAGAGAAGGTGCTGGTGCAGAACAAGATCAAAGAGGTCATGTCTGAGGGGCAGAAGTGTCAGATAAATACCAGGGTGTGGGGTTTGCTGAAGCATGATGTGTAACAGAAACATGCCAAGGCCAACTGGAGGAACCACGTGGAGAAAATCCAGGAGCAGATCCATCTCCATGCAGAGATATGATGGAAAGGGGAAGGCCTGCAGAGCTGCCACAGGAAGTCCCAAGCCCTGCAGAAGGCAGTGGCAGGAGGAGCACCCAATATCAACCTGAGACCATCTTGTGCACAGAAGGATGACATTCCCTCTGCTGCTTTGCTCTCTGAGGTGTTGGAGGCAGCCAGCAAAGGTCGTGGGCCAGGATGGGACATCCACAGTCAACATGTCAAAAGGGATGAGAGTGAGGAGTGAGTGAGATGAAAGAGATAACATGATAAATCTGAGAACTGCTTCAGTCCCTGGAGAGAAGAGAAAGGAAATCAGTGCAGAAAACCCCAGAGCTGTGAGCTTGTGGGTGAGGGAAGCCAGGAGAGCTGCTAGAGATTCAGGGGACTGTGGGAGGTGAGGGGAGTGAGGAGGAGTAAACATTTGGCTGAAGGCATATCTTTCTGTGCCTGGATTATCTGAGTGCTGCAGCACCCAATCCATGTGTGCTGGATCCCAGCTGCTCAGCAGCCAGACTCTGGCAGCTGTGCTTCTCACAGCCTTGCTGCCTCCAGGAGTGGGGAGTGGCATTTGTAAAAGAGTTTGTTTGGCAGAGATTATCCCCAGTTTGGGGACAGCAAAGTCTGCTGCAGGAGAGGACAGACTGGGACTCCAGTTCTTTCTGAGACCCCAGATCATGGCATTTTCCCCCTGGGATTTCTGAAGCTCCCAGAGAAACAAGAGGGATGACACACAGAGATGTGCGTGGTTGCAATATAACTGGATTTTACACTGTTTAAGGCCCATATACATAACTCAACTGTCCAGTTTGATTTGAGCCAAAACTTCTATTTTTTTCTTGCTGAAACAAGCAACCAAGCAAAATGATTTTGGCTTTCTGTTTTTGCTTTAGCAGAAGAAACACAATGGCTTTTCTCAAGGCACCACTCCAGAAGACGTAAGAGAAGGTGGAGGTTCACTTGTCACAGTGGTGAAGATGCTGGTTTTGAGTGTGAGTGAGAAGATTAAGGTTGCACCATTTGCTGACACAGGTGTGACCTGCGCCCTGCTGTGTTGGGACAACTGAGGAGTTTGAAGGAGAGAAGAGGAAGGGTTCCTCATGCACTCACAATGCTGCTGTGTTGCCTTATTTACCCCCCAAAAAATTCACTATGCTTTTAGCCCATGAGTGTTGACCTCAGTTCTGGTGATTTGAATATTCACTAATTATCAGAGACTCAAACTCAATTATTATGAGTTTTGGTAATGGCTCCGAGGGTGATGGGAATATTATCAAGCAGCAGAGATGAAGGAAATCCCCTCTGACAGGGACAACAAGGTCTCTAGTGTGGTTTGCAGGTCCCCCAGAGGAAAAAAGAAGGGAATTGGTAGGTTTTGTACCTCAGTCTCATGTTAGCACTGAGTCCCTTGCTAGTACACCAGGAGCAGAATTTGCCACTTGTGATTGCTTGCATCCTACACATTCCTGAAAGATAAATCAAAAGTTGTATTTTTAATGCCAGAAGTAGTTCTAATTACTTCCTGTTCACATGTACTCATCAGATTGTACAAAGGTCTTGGACCAAGCATGCTTGCAGAGGCTTTAGATCCTGCATTAGTTCCTCATGCCAACAATGCTCCTGCAAGTGTCTCCTTATCTGGGAAGTTGGGTCTGGGCTTTCTAGCAATAATGTCAACTAAAGCCATGAAATCAGATCATCTCAGGAGGCAACACTACCCCATCAGTAGGCTTTACTTTATCACTATGAAAAAGCTAAGGAATTTGCAAAAATACAGGGGGAGTCAGTCATTAGAAAAGTTGATAGATTTTCTTCAGTTTTGCAGTAGCTGAGTGGAAGTTTCCTCAGAAACATTTACAAGGGTCAGAAAATAATGAAAAAATGGAGAACACATGAATGTGCAATCACCAGACAGCCCTCTCACTACCTTGGTAGCTGGTACAGAGGAATGAATGCAAATGGATTTATGTGTGTCTAAACTTGTCTTTTCCACTTATGTCTAGTCAACTAATAGATGAAAAAACCCCTCTGCAATTTTATTATTTCATACTGATGGCTGACTCAGTTAATTTAGGTTTTGTTGATATTTAATGGTTTAGGATAGTTGTTAATATTGCTTCATTATTACTAAGTAGTTCAAAGGCTGGGCTCAGTCTGAGCTTTAATTAATTATTTTAAAATTTAAAGTAATAAAAAACATTGCAGTATGGGAAATGAAGAAAAGGCAAATGTATGTGGCAGCATTATCAGTATTTGTTATACAGCCACAGCAAGACTTCTGTCTCTTTCTCCTCATTTATTGTGTGTTTATTTGCCTTTTCTTTTTCCCATGATGTCAGTATAAAGAGGAAAATGACTGCTGAACCTAATGGATTTTAGCCTTTGATACAGAAGGATTACAGTCTGCAAACATGAAAAAAAATCCTCGTCTTGTTTTGAAACATTTCCTTGTCTTTACTAGTAGCAGAATATGGCTTCAAATACTTCAATATTTGGGTTCTGTGTTCTGCAGGAAATGTTCAGCATTATGTGCAGCAAAATTAAGAATCAGAATGTGCCTTTCTTTAAAAGGAAAATGGAATTTTCTTTGAAAACAAGAGCCAGACTCTAGCTGGAGTTTCACTGGTGGGATGAGTTGCAATGCTCCAGGCCTTAGAGCTACCAAATATTCTATCACTCCAAAGCCAGGTTTTCTTCCAGCTCCTTTTTCCAGATATTCTCTCTCTTATTTATATTTATGTATATATACACACACATATATTTATATCCATTTAGTCTTTTGCAGAGCCTCATTTTAAATGGGGACTAGGTGAAGTCTAAAACCTCAGGTTAGGGAATTAATCTTGAATTCCATTTGGCTTGTTTCCAGATCTTTGTTATTTTTCTCATTGTTGTTAAGTTATTAGCTCCATAGACACCTGATGCTTGTTTCCCCTCTATATAAAGTTTCCATCACTAGGCTGGAAATAGTGAGTCACAGGTGAATAGATTTGAGAAGGTGGTGGGGAGCAGCTCTGCAGGCTCATCAGCCTGACCTATGGGACATTGCTTTTGGCACACATCATACTCTTTGCACCTATGAACTCCCAAATGTCCAAAGCCCTGTGAAGTTTATAAGAATTCAATATCAAAACTGAGTCTGTAGTTTCCTGACTACTTTCCTGCCAATGAGATAAAATGTTTCTCAAGGAAAACCCAAAAAAACATTTTAAAAATTCTACAAAATGCCTCGAGGAAGCAGACAGAGGTTCTTCTGTTTATAAATAGCTGAAAGATTCACTGATCATTCAACATAAATTACCAAAAAACCACACCTCAAATTCTGCCTTTTTGCTATGGCTGTAAGACCTGTTCAGACACCTCTCTGCTGAACAAAGGCAGACAGTGTACATGGAGCTCTTGGGGTTTTTAGTGATTCAGATCCATCTGAACCCTGAAATCACTGCTCAGACCTTACTCAGGGGTAATTCCCATTTTATGGTGGGGCTTTTCGGGCAGCTGTTACAACTCCTGGCTTACTCTTTGTGCCAGCACCGTCCTGTCAGCTGAAGTGGCTCCTGATGTTGGTGTTTATTCCTTTCTCATGTTAAGGAATCAGTTCCAGCTACAAGCTTGGAGTTGTCACTCCCCAGGAGGACACACTGCAGCTCTTGGTGGATATTTGCAACAGCTAGGAGTAGACACACCAACAATGGATTGCATCCTTGCTTTTCTTCTCTCTTACTTTTAGGCATTGGAAAATTCTTCCCTACAACACACATTGGTCACCATAGAAACTCAGTATTTCTGGTCCTGGATGATTTTTATTCTGGAAATGGGTGGAAGAGGATATTTCCACAGCCTTAAAGAAGTATCTTCCTCCTCCCCTCACTCCCCTGGTCCTCCCTTTCTACAAAACTTTTGGGAACTCTTGAGTAGGATAGCAGGTAATGGCTTTTTTTTTCCCCTTTTCTTTGCAGAATTTCAGTAACATGGATGGTAAGAAGATGTCCACAAGGCATTGAAAAGGCATTGATTTGGAACCTGATGGCCAGACTGAAGAATGAGGAGAGGAAGTGAAAATCTATGTTTCAGCTTTGCTAGGTGTTCTCAGGCAGATCAGACTGTCTGTACATCCAATTTCCAGGTTTGAAATGAGTGAAAATACGACAGATCTATTCCACAAGTCTATTCTGAAGCTTTGTTTACTTCAATTCTTCTGACAACAAGCAATACATAGAGGCAAAGATTTTTTTTATCTGCCTGTTTGCTAGATTTTGGGAAGGAAATTTCAACTTTGCCTGCTTCCTGCTGTTCCAAGCCTTGCTTACAGTAGCAAAGTTTAGTCCATAAACCTATACAGGCCTAGTTAAACTAACAGGAGTTATTACTGTGATGAAAGACACAGCAGTGTGTAAATTCCCTGCACCATGATAAACCATCATGTCAAAACTGTGCAGGGATAGCTCTGCTTCACCACTGGGCCCTACTGCTGTGGCTTTGTTGGGTCAAAAAAAATAAAAAGAATCATATCCCTTCCATAGCTGTGCTGGTGAAACTTCAAAGGGCAGCACACAACTTAAGCAAGGACTATGGTATTCTTTCTGTTATTGTGGCTCAGGGGATTTTGGGTGTGAAGAGGTGTGGTCCCTGATTGACAGGACATGGCAAAAACCTCAAGCACAGACACCGCTGTACCAGCCAAACCTGTGGATTTTCCTTGTGGGGCAAGGCGGGGCTGAAATAGTCTGGTGAAATCTCAGTTTTAGCAATACCCTCTGCACCTGTATTAGCAATGATTCTGCAGTGCAGCTGTCTCAGACAGGCACTGACAAGACAGAGATGGCTTTGCTCATGTGGTGGCAGAAGGGAGCTTTTTGGTACACAAAATATGTTATCAGAGTAATGTGTATTTTCTTTCTTTTTAACTTTCCCAGTCTGTTGCTGTTGCAAGCCATAGTTGAGCAGGTAACCATCTGTTAATGAGTAATTTTTGGTATTGGCATTGATCTGGTCCATATTTTTGCAAGGTAATCCCTTCTCCTGAGTGGGCTTGCTTGGAACTCCTTGTTGTTGCTATGCCATGCTTTTAATTAACTCCTGAAGAGAAAGAGAAGGGAAACATCCAGATAATAAATCAGCTTTAGTTACAAGCAGCACTGGATCAGCTTCTCTGGAGTTGCCCTTCAGTGCTTGCTGATTACACCAGGGACCATCTCCAAGGGTCAGGCACTTTGTAAACTTTTCACTCCTGGTGGTTTAGGGAGAATCTCTCCCAATGGGGCATTCCCTTCTATCCACAGAGACATTAATGATTAACAATGATAACAGCTCTGCTTACTTAGAAAACTAAAATACCCTAAAGTCAAGTAAATCACAGTCCCTTGTGAAAGCTTGTTCCTGATTCACCCCCCTGCTTCAGCCCAGCCCTGGAAGTTTTCCTCTGCCAGGCACAACCTTCATGAGAGGATAGCAAAGATGAAAGTCTGTGCTCCTCTCACTATTGTCTTGGCTCTGAGTCTGAGCAGTGACTGTGGAAGGATGGTAAGTGAATCCTCTCTTTTGGAGTGGTGGATCAGCTGTGTGATGCCTACAGGACCAGGCTGCCTGGGGATGGATGAGTGAAGCCACAGAAGAGACCCAGAGAAAGAGAGATTCAAAGGGAACACCAAAACCAGCTGAAGGCTGACAGCAGTGCTCTCCAAGTGGGGGGACTGTGGGATAACTGGTACCTTTCTCTGTTTAAAGCATTTGCTTATATCCATGCTTTGCTTTGGAGGAGGAATGGGAGGGGAGGGGAGGAAGGACCACAAAAATTGAAATGCTTTAGAAATACATCTCAGAAATGTGTTGACACAAGCAGGCAAGCAGGTACCTGCAGTAGCATGGAGGGAGAGTGCTCCACTGCCAGACATTGCTGCTGTCTGGTAACTGAACAGGCCAGCTCAGGTGGCTATCTTCTTCTTTTCAGACTTCTGCCTGTTTCCATGCCAAACTCCTCAGTGTTTTTCCATCATGTATCTTGTGTCTTTTTTGGAAGTAGACATGAAGCACTGCTGAGCAGGCTGTGATGGTTTGAATTTGCTACTTTGCTTAAACTCCACCACAGTCTGGCATCTACCATGGACTAGCAGGGCACTTAGTCCACTGCTGCCTTATGGTCAGCATTGTGGCCTTAAGATCAGTCTTATTTCTCTAGCTGGGTTAAAACTAGCTCAGATATACTTAGATGATGTTATAATCATACTATCCCAGCGAATTACAAAAGTATGTTCTCAGATATTACATGTGGGAGCAGAGAGGAATGCTCATGTTCTGTTAAAGATCATCCCTGGCTGAAGTCCTTGCTTGGTGGTGGCAGGGTCTGTGTAGAGTGCAAAAACTGTTCTTTCCTCAGAACTGTTCAAGCCCTCTCTATATATCTTAGTAACAGCTTTTTCTTAACCCTCACTTTTTATGTCCCCTGTCCAGTGCTATGTTCATGATGTGTGCTTCTTTGACTGCTTTTGTGATTTTTTTTTGCTATAGTTCAGTTGCCAGCACCTTTGGTGGCAACAGCACTTTATTATTATATTATCCTTTTTTATCCTTTGTATTATCCTTTTTTTCATTATTTCCTGTGGCTTAAAATCAGCTCAGCCTTGTGCTCTTTGCTTGCTGATTGGCAAACCCAAATACAGTTAGAAGTTCCTTTTGTAACTAATGCCCTGGGGGATACAGCTAAATAGCAGGACAAGGCAAATGTTGAGATATTATACATAGCTGTGAACTGGCCCCAGAATGCATGTATGCTTCCTGCTGAAAGAGGAGATGCATCCCTCAGCAATAGAAAGAAAAAATGGAGCAGAGCTTTGGCCTTGTGTTGTGCTGGGTTTTCCTGGTTTAGCTGGCACTTTCAAAAGTCAGCGTGTACCCACCCTCTTTCACCAGACTGTGCCCCACCAAAAAGCACAAGGAAATAATATGATTTTCTCAGAAGCATTGGGAGAAACACCCAAGATTTCAGGGCACCCTGGCAAGTAGGTTTTTAACCAGTAGTATGGTTCCCAGAGTGAATTTGTGTCTCCAATCCACATTCTCTTTTTCTCTTTATAGCACCACAAATCTGGGGCAGGAAGAGGCTCAAAGCATGGGTTCACTCGCTCACAAGGTACCAAGTCAAATCCAATAGGTTTCATGACAGTAAGAATGGTCTGCCTGTCTGTGTCTGTGCTGTGCAAGTCAGTAGGAAGCCTGCCTTTGTTTCAACATGAATAAGGATTATAGAATGGTTATGCCAATATTAATTTCTGTTTAAAGGGGAATTTGAGATTAGCTCAGGAATCTCAGGTAATTTCCCTTCAGGTGCAGATTAATGGGAAGGTGCTGATGGGATTTTAGTTTGTCTGAGCTGGCATGGCTTTATATTATTTCACAAGGTGGTGTGGATGAAGACGTGCAACAACATTTAATCAGAGCTGCAGCTGCCCTGTAACTTTCAAGCACAAGAACTCTTTGTATGTACAGGTTCAGTTTCTACCCTGGCCCTTGATGTCTCTGTGGGAGAAGGATTTGAGTTCCATGCAGCTTTCTGGGTGGTATTTGTTCTGGTGTCACCCCAATGGTCAGACATCCTGGCTGTGGGAGAGTGTTGCAGTTTCCATTTTTAAAGGTGTTATTGTCCTGTGCTTTTTTTGTCAAAAATTACATGCATTGGGCCATTAGTAATGGCTTTATAAGTTGTAACAATCTTCAGTGGACTTTGGTATGCAATATATCTTCTGAATGGGGATGTATTTTCACAACTCTCCTGCCTGCTTACTCAGAGATATTCCAACAGAATATTGATATTGGAACAATTTGATTAATTAGTTCAGAGAATGAAAACTGGGATTGACAAGGGGATGGCAGAGGGGATGGCAGTGGCTATTTCACATTGATAGAGAAGGAGGCAGTTAGGGCAGATGGAATGACCATAATTCCAGCTGATTAAGAAGGGGTTCGTCCACAGGGATAGGTTATTTTTTCTGTAGTGCCAATAACTGACCTCAGCAGCTCTTTGAGATGTCTGTGCTCATGAGAGTTAACAGATATTGTAAGAGTGTGCAGGAGCCCCAGCCACCATGGAGGGGTAAGCTCAGGATGAGGAGCAGTCACATATCCTCTCTGGGAAATGGAAATGTACTGTGCTGCCAGTTTGGTTGGATGCCCCATTTCTCTCTTACGGGAGTGGTTGGCTTCCCATTCAGACTTTGGGATTTCAAAACAGATTAATTTTAGTTTAATGGTTAAATAAGCTCTGACAGTTTTTCATTGTCTTTTTTGTCTTCAGCCTCTCTCATTCTCAAGACTCATCTTGAAGGATTTTTTCTGATAGACTCCCACTAGCCTTCCTTAAACTCCCACCACCCTTCCTTAGACTGCCATCACTGATGTGGCAAATACAAAACTTGCCCTTTTTAGACACTGGTCCCATTAGTTTCTCCCCACTTGTAAGAAATCAGCTTATCCCAAAGGGAAGGTGGTATGATCAAAATTCTCTCTCTACCCCCAAACTTTAAAACCTTCTTCCTCCTGTCTGTTTCTATTTCAGTTTGTACTGTCTGGTTCCTTAATTATTTTAAACAGATATTACAATGTGATATAGAGCCTGAAAGGATACAACTTCAGAAATTATTTTAATATGCAATTACAATACTACATAATTAGAAATGATAATTGCAATTAATGAATATAATTGGTATTTGCTGTACCAGAAATGGTAGTATATTTTGAACTCAAATGATCTGAGATCTTTGTTCCACTGCAGAGTCCATTAATCTTTGTTGATTCAGTCATTATGTAGGATTTTAAGTTGCTTTTATGCATTAGACATTGCAGAGACAGAGTCCTGAGTACAGCTGAAAAACTTGCACATATCTATCTTCATAATTTCATATAATAGTATATAACATAATTTGTGGGTTGGTTTTCAGCTGCATTATGAGTTTTTTATATTTGTGTTTCAGTGTTTACAGAGGATGGATTTTTATGCAAATTTCCTTTCCGGTTTGGTGGAAGGTTTTATCACACGTGTTTATCAAATTCATTTTCCAGAAAGAAATGGTAAGTTGACATTGCTTATAAATGAAAGCAGCATTCAAATGAAATGTCATCCTTTCAGTGCTTTAATCTTGCTTTAGGAATAATTAACATGAGCTTGATGCTGTGCCCAAGGAGACTGGTGCAGTTCTGCTGCTGATGGTCATGGCCCTTGGGTCAAGATGTGCTCAGGAGGAAGGGAGCCCTGGCACTGGGTTTCCACAGCCACAGGATGCTCAGAAACTGCAGAAATATTTCCTTGCTGCCCTTCCTGTTGGAACTGCAACTTACATGAGTGGCAAGAGCTGGTACAGAAGAAACATGACCAATAGAATGACCTGGTAGAAACCCTCTGCTGAGGGAGAAAGGAGAGATACAGACAGCTGCAAGAGAGGACACTTGGTTAAGGGACTGTTTGATTTGTGCAGGCTGTACTTGTGCTGCAGCAGAGACCACCTGATTTTTGAGGAAAGCTGTTTTCTCCCTGCCCCCATGTCTATAATTGCTATCCAGATTGGCACCAGAACCCCTTTGGACAGTGCAGTACTAAGAAGTGAAGTATTACTCCTGTTTGTTGGTTAATGATTTATTCTACTGATGTGTTAAAGGCCGGGTCTCCTTATTTTGGGCAAAGGTTACTCTTTTACTTTTGCAGAAGCTGTCAGAAGTGTTCATGATCCATTTTTGAGATAGGGGCAGTCAGGTGGGAACCCTACAGAATTAAAGCACTGAATGAAAAAAGATAAACTTTGCAGGCAAACTCATACGATAGGGACAAATTAACTGAAATCAAAGACAACAAAGCAGAGAATATGTGGGTACCAGTAATGTGAAAATTATGCCCAGATCAGCCATGTGAAAGGCAAACACTTGCCTGTTTTCAGGGCGGAGATAATATTTTAGAGTTTATTTTACTCGCCCAGGAAGGGCAGAACTCTCATTTTTTATACTGGACTGTCTAATTTTTTCATGATCTGCTGGTGTCTTTCTGATGACACATCTGTTTCAAGTGTAAGTGCTGGTGTAATGTAAACAACAGAACACAAACCTGTTTACACAAATGGACACTGAGCTTCAAGCTAGGAAACCACTTCAGAATTTCCTCAATATCCACCAATACAACCCAGCTAATAAAAGCCTCCAGGAAACAAGAATTTGAGACTATCTTATCTTTCCCTTAAGAAAGGGAACAGGAATAATTTGCCAGTTTGAATCCTGTCTTTGATGAACTGTAGCCACATCACTCTGATGACCTTAGTACCCACTTAATTTCATGCAATGCTTAAGAGGGATCCTGTTAATACATGACACTGTGTATTTGTTTTTTTAGCCAGTTAGACCCCAGAAATGGAAAAAGCTGTGAATGGATGGGATCCAAGGTTAGAGCACACTTTAGAGCTGACCTTGAACAACTTGCTCTTATGCTTCCGACTTTTAAACAGCCATTTACAAGCAGGGAGACAAGGAGGAGGACAGCAGGAGTTATTTGGATTTGACAGACCATTTCACCCTATGGGTGACCTTCTGACCAGTGTTTACTCATCACTCATAAGCTAAAAGCGACTTAATGTGTGAGTCCAGGCACAGAGATGCTGGGAAAAGAGCCCTGAGTAGCAGTTGGGAAACCTGCTCTGTGCATTTTTTGTGTGACTTGGCACTAACCCAGGCTGGACTTACACTGGATAACTGATCCTAGGGGAGCTGGTAGCCAGCAGGTGAGGGCAAGGCTTGTGCCCTTCCTGCTCCTGCCTCCTGCAAGCTAAGGGATGGTGGGAGGCTGGGTCCAAACTGCTTTTTCAGGGGTGAACTCCAGGAAACCCGACCAGCAGAGCACTGACTTATGAGTTTAAATTCATGTCCTCAGTCCCCAAGTCACACTTTGAGTCAGGACTACAGGCAGGACTTTACAGTGCAGGCCAAACCCCACTCAAATTGGCTTTAGATTTATGTTTTCTCATACTAGATATGGCACGGATACTGTGTTTCCACATAAATCTGCTCCTGACCAAAGAAAGCTCTCCCTGCTTTCTTTGACAGCAACAAACAAGTTGTATCTTTATAAATATTTATTGAAAATACAGGATAGAATACAAAATAATTTTACTATTTAAATAACAGACTTCCTTTAACAGCATCCTGTATTGCTTTTCCCCTTAATTATAATCTGTTTTCACAGATAAATTTCCATTTAGTGGCCTATTACCAAGTCTTACATGATATCTTGCTAAAGATGTAGTGTAAATTTTCCTTTTGTGCTGAGGAGAAAAACAAAAATAGCTGGCATTGCTACTGAGTTTCATTGGTACCTCCAGAAAGACAGAGCAGTGTAGGGAAAGACAAAATGAGGGTGCAGTGGATACTCGTGAGAATAAAAGGGGAGGGTGGTCTGAACTGCACCAAGCTGTGTCTGCAGGGAAGCTGCCCGCACCCTGTCCCTGTGTCCCAGGGTGGGATGGGTTCCTCAGATTCTGCCCAAGGGGAATGGCAGGAGCAGGCTCTGCCTGAGATTTTGGCTATAAATTAGAAGTTGTTGACTCATACCCTGCAGAAGCCTTATCCTGTGCTTGAGTTCTGGATGGGTGGGGTCCCTGTGCAAGGCTGATCTTAGGTCTGTGTAGGAAGGACATGATCTTATCATCTTCCTTGGAAACAAGAAGATAACTTTTGATACGTTGGCCACAGACTGAAAACAGTGCTTTTTGGCCAGCTGCATTAAAAGATGGGGAGTTTATGACAGTCCTGGAAAGGAGAAGTACCTGTGGGCTGAGCTGGGAGATGTCAAGCATCAGGCTCTGAATCTTTCTGGAGCTGGTAGTTGTTGGTCTGGTGTCAACACCTAAAAACGTCTCAGGCAACCTCCAAGTCTCACACATGGTGACAACACCAGGTGTGATGGCAAAGTTCTTTCCTTACAATACATCTGCCTCTGGCCTGGGGCTTTGCTTGTTCTCCAAAACATCCTATTTTTAAGGCTCCCTATGCTCCTGGTGGGAAAACCAGCCTACTTTCCATTTATCCTGCCTGCCAGTTAGGCCTCATCTGTGCCACGCCCTTTTTGCTTGTCCATTCCCATGTTGTTTACCATGTATGGATTTAAAACGTTATTTAAATCAATCCCTTGTAGTGGACTTTTCTGATATAATTACTTCAGTATCTCTGTCTTTATGTTTTCAGTTTCATGGCAACAATTTTATATGACAAGCTGATGTAAAGGTATTTGCTATCCCACGAATTTTGAGTGTGGGCACATTTCCAAATAGCATAAAAAAATAATTAGGCCATTGGGTTGGTTTGGCAGCTGGAGGTAACATTCCACAAGACTGAAATTTCACCCTCAGACAAAACATTTCTAAAAGAAAAGGAGGGAGACAAGTGAAATAGCTTTGAGGATGAGCTGAGATTCTCACAGAGAGTTAGATCTGTGGTGGAAAATGTAAAAGGATTATGTCTGTGCAAGAATCTTGGCACCAAAGGAGCAGCTTGGTGTGGCACGGGAGGACCAACCTCATTGTAGTCACTGCAAGGCAATAGGGAAGCAGTGGCTGCAGAGAGCATCGAGTGGGAGCACTAGTGGTTTGTGGAGAGCTGGTAGAAGAAGCCTCTCTCAGGGTCTCTGACAACAAAAAGCCTTTTAAGATGGAAAAATTTGAGATTCCTCTTTGCTTAGGACTTGGCTGCTGCTGGACACAAGCAGTGCTGAAGACACTTTTAACTCATCTTCATTCTCATGCATGGTAGACCACCCTTTAAAGAAGGCACAATCCACTTCCCACTGAAGGACCTTTGAGAAATTTCCATCAACTTCCAGCAGTTGCATCAGCCTTAATTCCTGTTACAGAACAGCCTCTTTAAGTATGTGCCACATTAATCTGTACCAGACTACCAAGTGCCTCTTTTAGTGCACCTTAGATAATTGAGGTCACCAAACTTAATATACATGGCCTATTCAGATGCTCCATAGGAATTATGCATTTTAAATACCACATAGCATCTAATTAAGAAGGAAAATAGAGGAGCCTAAATGTAGACGTGCACTACAATAAAATTTCAATCTAACTTGATTTCAATCTAACCAAAATTTCAATCTAATTTCAGTCTAACATGCTAGGGTGAAAAATTTGATCACTCAACTGCTCAAGGAATGATAAAACCATGCATAATGAAAATAGATCATCAGGCACATTAAATAAACTCCAGTGTCTTCTAATGTTATGTAGCTGACATGACATTATTCTGCATGATAACTGGCTAGGGAGGATGTTTTGGTGGATGGTGCACTGGGACAGGACATGGACCTCCAAGGTTCTGCCTCAATTCAGTCACACGCTCCTTGTGTGTCCTTGGGGATGCCTCCAAATCTACTCCTGCAGAAGAGGAATAGCAGCTCAGTGCTCCTTGGAGTGCTCTGAGCCTGAGATAACAGACTGAGATAACAGACCACCAGTGAGTGTGTGCAGGGCTCAGTCCCCCGCTCTGAAAAAAGGAGAGGTTTTATATGTGCCTTTGGAAATCACCACCGTGTCAGTTATTTCCTCATTTGATCTTTCAAGTTCCAAAATAAGAATGCTTTAAAGGAACTGAGTGTGAAAAGAGTGAAATATGTTTCTCACTGAAAGTCAGGGAAAAGTCCCTTTGTGGACAGTCTCCTGCCTCCACAGATTATTACAGTAACTCTCATGCATCAAAAATGGGCTGGGTCCTGTCATGCTTGTTTTGTAATAAGAAGACATAATTTATTTTTTTTATTTGCTTTTGCTTTTTATTTCTGTCTTTCATTTTCTAATCCCAGAAACAGAAAGAATGTTGGGTGTTTTCCTGAAGGATTCATTGAAAATCCCAGGCCTGACATTTACATCTTATTTTTAATCTGTTTTTAATTTGAGAGAAGTGGACCAGAGCAACTTTAACAAAAGAAAGCATATTTTTCCCCTGCTCTTAAGAGAATTTGAATGAAATTGATGCTAATTAGAAAACAACAAGCCTGAATTTCCAGGTTGCTGGAGTGTGAAGGCCCTGTAGTTTCAGTGCAAACATCCAGGTTGTTTAAGGATGCACTAAGCTGCACCTTTGATTCTTTTCAGGTGTTCAACAACACATAACTTTGACCGGGACAGGAGGTGGGGACACTGTGCTTTGCAGCCCAGAGACCACTCAGGTAAGGCAAGCCATTGCTGAGTTGCTCCAGATTACCTGGCTCCTGCTTTGCCACCTGCAGGAAGGAGGGACACTGCCTTCAGTGCAACTTTTATTTGTGCATTTATTTTGAAGGAAGCCTTCACATCAGCTGTTTCCATAATCTCTCTGTGACGCTGTACAACCATAGCATTAGACTGTGAATATCACACAGTCTTTAATTCACCCTCTGTTGACTAACTCAAAGCCATGGAGAGAAATTATAGTAATGCCAGCATGGAAATCCAAACTCCTGCTGGAGCCAAACACAAAGGTGATGATCTTCTCCTCCCTCATGGCTTGGATGTACCTTTTAGATTTCCCTTCATTTACACAGCTGCATTTTCTGTCTGTTTGACCAATTAATTTTTTAGAAGGCACAGAAACATTTGACACCCTGTACAACACACAGCCATCACTTCCAGCTTTCCTTTCATGGGAAAGAGCAGATCTCAAACCCAGACTTCCTTGAGCTTTGGGCTGTGCCAGAGAAGAAAAGAGGCCAGACATGTTCATTGCAGGAGTCCTGAGGGATAATGAAAGGATTACTTAGCTGAAGAGCTCTGTGGCTTCATGTGGTCACCACGCTCCAGTGCTACAATTACCTCATTGCGAAAGTCTGTCTAAAAGGGGAAGTCAAGGTCTGTGGCTAAGTCACCTTTATATATAAAAGTCACTTTAATTGATAGACTGGGTGAAAGTTCACCTGGGAATATGCATCCCTGCCTTCAGCAGTTCCTCAGTGACTGCCCTTTGCTTATATACATATAAATTCTCATTTCATACAGCCACAGACCAGCTTGAAAAATTGGATGGTGCACTGGTCGAACTTGATTCCCCTGAGGCTTTTTTTGGATCTGTGTCTAAATGCTGATCCTATTCCTCTTTTTGCCGTCTCACTGTTCTAAAATGAGACACATCTCATTTAGTCTGCAGGATATGACCAATAGCCTTAGGTCTTCACTTCCCACTTTCAAACGAGGGGCTTTTTCCACCAACCCCTTTCAGGGAGCTCTCCACAGTGTCAGGAGTCTTATTGCCAAGCTGATTGCAATCTACCAGAGCACTTGAAAAGCCAAGTTAGCTGAATCATGCTGGCAGTCTAAAATTAAGCAGTGCACAGCACCACCTTTTTAAACACAACTACTTTAAATTATTTTCGAGCCTGGCTTTAAAACAGATTAAGAGTAGATCAGAGGCCAGTGACCTAGCCCCAAAACAATGTGTACAACTTTGTAATGCAAGTGTGCCAGACATGAACATAGACTTTATGGGCAGTTCACACTTACAGTCACGTTATGAGGGCTGCACTTAGTTATTAATCAGTGGTTTCCCACAGCTCAAAATGTTGGTAGCTGTGACTTGTGACTGCTTTAATCCTCCAGTGAAACACTCACTGTGATGGTGATATATGGCTGACTCAAGGAGAGTATTCCAGGAACTGATAGAGCTGTCCAAGCCTAGTGTTACATATCTGGGAGTGCCTTGTGCCGCCTCTGTCCCTCTGTCTGCCCATCACCATTATCCTGCCAGACATCTGGCTGCCTGCAGGCCTTTTTGGGCTTCCTGGCTCATTTCTGCCTGTTACCCACAGCAGTGTTGGGTAGGGTGGATTGGAACACGAAACCTGTCCTGTCTGCCTGCCAGGGTATCTCTGTCTATGCACCCTAACATCAGTGAGGGCTTTCCCTGGCTACTGGTTTTCCTCCAGGAAACAAAAAACCCCAAAAAAACCCCCAACCAAACAACTCCCCCTCCCCCAAACCAAAAAGTTATATGTGTGAGAGACAAAAGGAAAGAGAAAAAAGGATGGGGTCACTGGAAGAGATCACTGCTGGCTGTTGCAAAATAAAAGATAAGTCCTTTATTTCTGGAGCATTTAGAAGCATTTAGAATTTGAAAAAATTAAATAAAAGGTTTTTGGCTGTTATTTTATTTATAAAGGTAAGTCTACTTGGCTTTTTTTTAAGCAACAAGTATTTGGACTTGGGAAATGTTTAGCTTAGAGTATAGGCTTATGATGAGGTTGAAAGAAAAAGCAATATAATGGATGAAGGGAATTTGAAGCAAAAGAAGGAAAATTTGCCTGCTGTGGAAGAAATAAGCAGTCAAACTGAACAATGCTGATCTTTAAAAGTGAAATGCCCCTATAGGTGAGACTTCCAGATTTTGGGCAGTCTAGTAGGACTACTTCTCTGAATGTCTGGAAATCTTGGACAAATGGCCAAAACTGCAGGGAGACCCAAACGTGGGGGAGAAAATTGCCAGACAGTATTTTTAAGATCCCTCTGGACTGATATGGAAAGAAGTAGTAGAGTGGTGTGAGCTGTGCAGGCAAGAGGAAGAGGAACTCTGAGGAAGGTGGGTGGCAGAATTTTTTTGTTGGGAAATACAGGCAGAAAGGTGAGACAAGGCTGCTGCTCAATTAGCAGAGACTCAGAGAAGTGAAGTTGTCAAGATGAGAGCTAGCAAGAATGGAGTGTTTTACCCATGAGGGTGCTTTAGACAGTGCTGAGGAAGTGTGGACTTGGCACTGCCCAGTTAATGGATAGTTAATAGTGGGCAGGATTCCCCACTGAGAACTGAGATGTGTCCATCTGCTCATGAACAGAAGTTGTTCCTGGACTCCAGGAAAGATGTGGAGCAACACAGAACATGCCAAGAAGGTCAGACTGGAGTGGTGGGTGGGATGTAGTGAGGGACAGATTGAAAAATAAATGAATGAGTGGAAGTGCTTTTTGCAGATTTAACAAGGGCACAAAAAATTTCTTGAGCATTTGTTATAGCAGAAGATGGCTTGGAGATCACATCATGGTTTGGATATAGTGGGAATAGGAAATACATGATTTTCCTTTGAGGAAACATTACAGCACTAGAAGTTTCATAACTATCAACAGCAGGAAGAGTATGAATGTCACTGACTTTCTTTCCCTTGATGTTATCCTGGATTGAAACTACCAGTGAATACACCCAAACCTGCTATCTGATAGTAATTGCATCACTTTCTTCTGAAGTAAATATTTTGATCCATGCAAGGGAACCTCAGATTTACACTGCTGCAACAGACCACTCAGGATGCACCCTTTGTGCTTCTCTCCAGCCTTGTTTGTGTGTGCCTATGCCTCTACATGTTGCATCCCATGCTCAGGACGCACTGTCTAGCTGAAGAAGTACCTGGATTGAATGACCCTGGAGATGGCCTAGCAGAGTTTGACTAGCATTGAAAAGGAAGATTTGAATGCAGACAAGCTGTTGGGCCAGCTCTGGAGCAGGTGTAAACGTGCTGTTGGTTAACTTCAGGGGAGATACATCCCTCAGCACTGCCTGAAATCAGAAACACTCCCTGACCAGCAAGACTTTTACTACTTTTGCGTTGCGCATTGCCAAGTAAAGCTTCTATTGCAGGAGTCATCCTGGCACCTAACTCCTCTCCCACCACATTTTCCCATCATTCAGAAAGTTCCCTAGTAAATGGTGATATGCTGGACTGGTCCAGTTTTCATCTTCTTTGGCGTGCTTTACTTGGATGTGCTTTGTGGTTTGCTTTATAATTTTTCCATTGGTTCCAGCTGCCCATTATTTTTAGACATAATCCAAAACCCCAGAGCAAATTCTTCTGTCCAGGGCTGTCCTTTGTGGAGTTTGAAGGAGATCCGTGATCCCGGCGGTGGATGTGGCAATATGAAGGCTGCAGGGCGAGAGGCCGAGCAGAGGGAGCGCCGCAGCCTTCCTCCCTCTCTCTCCCCCTCCCTTCCTCCCTCCCCAGTGCAAAGGCACAGCTCCATCTTGTGGGCACCTGTCCCGTCTTCTTCCTCACCACAGTGCCAGCTCTGGTGGCTTCAGGTGCCCAGACCTACCCGCTTCAGACCACTCGACCACTCAGTCTGGGGGGGTGAATGTTCAGTTCAGTGATTCTCCATATGGTTTTTCAAAGCTGGATAAATATAGCTGTTTTACAACTGGAAACAAATCCACTGTCAACTGGTCGGACAAACTTTGTTTTATGTTAATAGATGGTATTAAACCCACTGAGCATTGAACCAAAATCGTTCATGGAGCCAAAAGGACAAAGCATGACTTGTACCATATTTCTTAACAGCAACTTCTTATGTGGTCTCTCTAGATCACTGTGCAGACAACCCCTGCCAAAATGGAGGGACCTGTTCTCTCACTCACAGCCACAGGATGTACCACTGTACCTGCCCTGAGGAATTCACAGGCGAGGACTGTCAGCTGAGTAAGTACCTTCTACCACGAGTGTTACAACATGAAACATGAATAGTCAGTAGAGCTCATTAATGTTTGCTTAATGAAAAGGTAGTGCTGTTGTGATGGGAGAGACCACTGCAGCATGAATGTTTGTGTAGGTGGATTTCCAAATGGTTATGACAGACAATCCATCCCTGATAGGACAACTGAAAATAGCTTGACTGTACAATTATAAATCCAAGTATGCTCTGAGCATGAGAAGCACAAAAAGCCTCTTCCCCTTCCTTTGCTCTTTCTAAGTTTTAAATATCCCTTACATGCTTGGAAATTACTAATATCTATTAGGCAATGCACAGAGACATGAAAAAGCAGCATAATTTCAGGTGGTGCCTTATCCCTTATGCACATGCACATACTGGTACAGTCGTGCTGTCCTGCTTACAGGGATTTAGGAGAAAGCCATCTCTGTTCTGAGATTCCTGGAGCTGCTGCTCTACTGCCTCAGTGCCTCTACACTGTGAAGGCTGGCTGGCTTGAGAAGCATTGTCAACAAATATGGATCTGCTCAACAAGAAAAAAGGGATGAGCAGGGAATGCTAATAGGGATTGTGGTGCCTTTTCTTGCAAGAAATAACATCTGAAAACTTGCGTTGTTTGTAAAACTTCGTTTCAGAGAAATGTTTTGACAACAGTCTCTACGAGTTCTTTGATGTGGGTGTGAGCTGGTCAAGAGTCCAACAAGGAGTAGTGGAGCAGTGCACGTGTGTGGATGGCCAGATCCAGTGTGAGCCTGCGGAACACAAAAGTAAGGCTCTATATTGTACCACAGCTGTAGGTCTGCATGGAGTGGGGATAAAGGACAGTGACAGTATCAAAGCCTGAGCAGTGCTACACAGCCTAATGCTGTCCTTGCAGCTCATGTACCATCTCTAAAACACAATATCTCAGCTTTCCTTTCCAAGACCGAGCAGTTATACTGACCCAGGAAATCCCTTTAATGTGTCCATTCTTATTTGAGGGAGCAACTATTTGCATTATGATGAATTTTAGGGACACACCTCAGTGTTTTCTTCAAGCAGGATGAAGCCCTGATCTGCAGCACGTAAGAATAGACAACAGGTTATGTAGTAGAAGTGGTAAATTTTTTTCTCCACAACTATAACCAACCTGAGAGGCACACCCTGCACACCAGCAATCACTTCATATTGCTGTTTTGCCTCTGTGTTTCTTCCCAAGCCCATCCCACTCCTAAACTGCCAGCATGTAAATTTTACCTGCCTCCAAGATCCCATAAGGCCTGCATTGGCCCCAGAGTCCCCATGATTTTTGGCCCATTCCTGGTAGGGGTGATGCTTACATTATGAAGCCTCTTCCTTATTTAGGGGCTGCCAGCAACCCAACACCCTGGCCAGCCAGCACAGGATATGCACTTTGGGTTGTCACCCTCTGAAGAAGCCAGCACAGCACTTTTCATTTGGAGGAGAGGTGTTGGGAAGCAAATCATGTACCTCACCTATACATGTGCTGTGGTATGGCTGTTCTGTTACTCAGTCTGGATAACTTTTACCTTGCCCAGATTCACAAGTAAGTTACAGCACAAATAAGTTTCATAAAAGCCCTTTGAAATATGTAGGTGCTTTTTCTCCCACCTTATGTAACTGGAAACTAAAGTATGGAGAGTCAGTGGCTTTCTAGGACATTGAGGGTCCATGTGAGGGTTGGGAAATTTTATAGCACTTAATATTTCCCAATTACAGATCTTAAATATTTAACTGAGCTCCCTACTAGATATGTTATTATAAATTCTAATAGAGCTCAGTGGCAAGCCTGGAATTGGCAGAACCCTCTGTAGAGAAAGAAGTGTTAATACCATCACCACTAGTAATAATAATAATAATCACCACCTCCATTTTACCTATTGTTCATTGATAATATCTTTCAATAGCTGACATTATCCAATAACAGTGAAAACAATGAGACAGACCTTAGTGGGCAGAAATTAGTCGAGTTCCTTTTCTTTAATTTATCACAAGTGTAGGTCTGAGATAGGAAAAAATGAAAAACTTCCCCCAAATGCATATGCACGAGGAGATGCACTAGAGTAAGTTAAAATGGACTGAATCTCTGGAATAATTTGTACCTTTGGTTTGATCTTTGGTTGTGTTTTCTTGTAGGTTGTGTTCATGATCCTTGCATGAATGGTGGAGAGTGCAAGATGCTTACCTCCACTGGGAAAATAATATGTGACTGCAAAGAAAATTATGCAGGGAAGTACTGCAATATTGGTAAGTATAACAACCTACAGGCAGACAGAATTCAGAGTTTTCATCTGGATGTAAGGCTGGTGGGTTTGGCTCTGTTGTATTCTGCATTTGAGGACATTTCTTGTAACAACTGAAGAGTAACACAGAACAAGGGTTTAATGTATTTCTCCAGTGTAAAAGATAACACACACTTCACCACTGAGACTCTGGTTCTAAACCTATTTTTTCATGCCCTTCACTTGATAGAAAATCAAACACAGAAATTTTAATCCAATTACACATGCCTATAAATTAAGTGCATGGTTCCGTTTTGCAGAGTCAGTCACAGAGTTGTATTCTAGAGCTGTTGCCTCCCTACAGATCCACGCATCCCCTCAAAAAGCAGGGATTTATGTCTGACAAAATCTAGCAGCCAATCTTTGGTAGCACTAAATGTGAGAGAAAGAAAAAGCTCACCCTTTGGGTTACACCTTAAGTTAATAGCACGTTTAGCCCAATACAGGTTATACAAAACCCCTTCCTTTTGGGGGTCAGGGCAGAGAAATCTGCGTTTTGGTATCTGTGTGTTAGTCCTGTTTTGCATTTTAGATGCTACATAGTTTTGATACAACTGTCCTCCAGAAGACTTAACATTTATCCCTGCAGGGGTTAAATCTGCTTGCAAAGTTGTATCTGCTTGCTGTATGCTGTATCTGCAAGTTATGCCAGTAGCTACTTTTTAAATAAATGTGTGTTTTAGGCATAAATTTTAATAGACCTTGAGTCACACCATCCTGTGACCTCATCAATTCACTGGCTGTGTCTTCCTGAGTGCATGAATCCCATGGCTCACCAAACCTGAGGACAGGACTCCCAGTAGCTTGGGTGGGCACTTTCTGAATCCAAGTTGGGGGGGGTAAAAAAAAAAACCCGTTAATGAACACTGCAATTTATATCTGGTGTTCTTTTTGTTACTCTGATAGTTAACAAATGGTGTAGCCAGCTATCCTAGCTGAGGGGAAAAAAATCCATTTGGGAGACCAGCAGTACAGCTGGAATAGCAAATAGCAGGAGTGAATGGGTAAGTTGGACTGTGTATGAGCTGGTCCTGAAGGTTCACTCACCAGGTACCTGATGAACCATGTGAAATGGGTTTGTGGCTCTTTTAAGTCCTTCATAAGGAACACTATTTTAGCTCAGTTGTTTCGCCCTTTAGTTACCCTGGGAGATTGCCCCAGGCTTTGGGAATGCTGCTGCAGGGGTCTGGGTGAGGGGCTGCACAGCACACGTGTGACCTGGAGCTCAGGGCAGGGCTGCACTCTGCTGATTTTCACATTAAACTGCTTTTCCAATTCCTGTTTTATTACCAGCTTCCCCTGCCTGAAGCAGCAATGGTGCACAGAGACATCCAGCCACCAGGGCCTGGATCATAAATACCAGGATGGCAGTGTTATAGCTGTCATACTGGTTTCTGTCTGACTAGCTTAGAACAAGAAATAAGCAGTTGCTCTTTGATTACTTAAAAATATTAAAACAAACATTTGGTTTGCTAAACAAGTGGCTTTGGATGCTTACAATCCATCTGCGTTCAGCTGCCTAACACCCCTACATGAAACGGGAACTGAAGGGTTGTTTTTATGTGTCAGGGCCTTGCAAAGACTTTTAAAAAAGGAAAAACTCTTTGTCAAGATTTAGTAATTCTAAATTAATGCAAATAAATGAGTCTTCAGGTCTGTAGACCTGGTAGTATCACCACAGTAGGGCAACAGCTTTGTGCTGGAAGTGCTACAAACTTGTATTCTCTAAGCACTCAGAATTGATTTTAAAATATTTGTTAGATTATTTTTTTCTTTGACCCTTCAGTTTGATGCAGTGAGCAGAAATGGCTTTTTTCTTTGTTTCCTTTTTAGTGTCTTGTATAGTTTCCCTTGTCTAACAGGATGTACTCGTGAGGTTACCCTTTAGTCAGAATAGCTGGTGGCTATAATGCTTGATTCAGAGAAAGTGTTACAGTATTTCCTCTCTAAAGTGTACTTTATTCTGAGTTATCAGCTAAAGAGACAATCTTAAAGCCAAAGTGTGTACAAAAATGTCTTCTTAGATTTCCTTTTTTTTTTAAGTAGAAATCAATCAATTTAATAAACAAGAAGTCTCCCAGATTGTTATTGAGCTGAAATGCGTTTGAAGTGTCTCTGATATCTTCTGCCCTTGACTTTCACAAAGAATAACCAGCCTTCAAATGTGTCTAATGGAAAACCAGCAAATTTATCTTAACATTATACTCAACAAATATTAAATGAAAAGCCATTGTCCATCCATCAGATCACAAGCCTTAGTACTACTGTACTGTATCAAGCATTGGTACAGTAGACTGAGGAGCAAAACCAGCAGGAAAGTACTGAGAAACACTTCTCTTGGTTGAGGACTTGGCAGACACTTGGACCATCATATCTGTGAGACCTTTACCTGTTTTCCATGAATTCGTCTAAACTCTTTAGTACTCCTTTATGCTTTTCCCTTTCACAGCATTCCATGTCAAGAAGTTCCAGAATTTAAATAGATGTAATGAAAAGAAGTATTTTCTATTGTTAACAAAAAACCTACAGCCTGGTAATTTTATTCTTCCCCTTTGAACATTGAGTAACAGAATGATCATAACTTTTGGGATTTTGAAGACACTTATTTATCTATCCATTACTTTTTGGACTACAGTATCCCTGTCAGTACTCAAAACTCATCTTTGATCTTAAAATTGTCTTTCAAACAATCATTATATAAGTATATATATATATATATATTATATATATTTTATA
>JBBMKD010000170.1:62329985-62354623 GCA_037834095.1 Argya squamiceps | reverse complement strand
ATTTCTAGGCCATTATCACAAATGACCATATAGCTACTGGAAAAGTATGAGCTGACTAAAAAAAAAAAAAAAAGAGGTGATAAAAGTAACAGAGGAGAGAGATCTCCCTACCAAAGGAGATTGATATACAAAAGACAGTTTCTAATATAGATTTCTATTCTTTGTGGTAATACATTATTTTCTTCTTAAAGAAGAAACTTTCAGTACTGAAGAAAGAACTGCCACTTAAAAACATGTTCTGAGATGGTTTATATGCATAGGATTTCAGTGAAGTTTAATTTTGAAGGAAATCAGATACATCACCAACAAATCTCTCCCCAAACAGATGCTGTTTGAAATTGTTCAAGGACCCATGTTTAATTAAGTTCAATTAATAATAATCGTCTTTAAATACGCACTTATTTTCAGAAATAAGGACTTTGTGCTAGAAGAGTAGCTGCATTCTCTTTGGAAAAAGCTCTTGCTGAAACAGCTCTGAATCCAGGCTCTAGGTGAAGATTCAGAATCAATTGTCCAATCATGAATAGCAGTGGTTACCTAATTGAACACAGAAAGTTATCAAAAGGGCCCAAATCCAACCAGTTTAGGAGTGGTAAATGTGGGCAAGAAATGAAACCTGAGAAAGGTGTGAGTGGAATATTTTATATCTAGCCCAGGCTGGCATAGGGAATGGAGAGAGAATTTATTTGGTAGATAATTAACTTCAGAAATATTTAGCTTCCCTGATAAATAATAATAATAATAATAATAATAATAATAATAATAATAATATATATAATGATAAATATGAAATTGTAAAATTACTTTGACATTTTATGTTTCTTTGAACAGATATGAGCCATGGTGGAGATGTTGGATGAGCACAAAGGGATACAGAGCTAAAGACAGAGGAGGAGTTGTCTGGCCAGAGGACAGATAATTCATTATAATATACATTCATGGAGAAGATAAAGTGGGTTAAAGGGTAAAGGAAGGATATGTAGAATTTTTTTTTCAGAGGGTTAGTGCCTTTAGGTTTGTGTGGTTGAAACCCCACCATTGCATTCACATTTTTGCTTTAGTTGATAATATGGAATGGAAATGAATATATATTTTTCCACATTTCCATGTAGAAGCACTTCCTTTTACTTACCACTGCTTTGTTACTGTTGGTTGTTAGTAAACTTGGGGTACTTATTTGTATTTTAAATTTATTCCTGACTTATTTTTATTTATATTAATTTATATGCTGATATGTTAGTGGGGTTCACTTAGTCACCAAGTCCTGAAGCATTTGCTCACTGTGGCTGTGGGTTGCACTAGGTTTGAGCATATTGGGAGCACTGCACAGAGGATTATGTTTTAAGTTTTCTTTGGATTAAGGTTTAGGTAACCATTATGGTTTTGGTAATATTTTGGTCATGGCAAAATTTGAAGTTGGTGAAGGTATTTTTGAAAACTCTGCTTTGTAGTGTTTGAGGTATTTTCCTCATTAGGCTATGGATAATGGAATTAGAGGGGCACCATATCTTTAAAGAAAACATGAGTTGGAATGCTAATTGTGGAAGGCTTCTGGTTATGTAAGGAGATGTGGTGTATGTCAGCAGTAGGCTGAGGATTTTCAGAAAAGGAAGATGACAGAATAGCTGAATATATAATTACATACAGGAAAAAAAATTCTTGGCCACATCTTTGAGGGTTAAACTGGGGGAGTTTGAGGTAATAGAATTAGCAAAAATGACAGCAAACCCACCTTTTTAGTAGTTCTTTTACTGAAATAGTGTGTTGGCAGTTTTCTACTAAAAAAGCTACTTTAGTAAAGAAAATTCAGCTCTGGAGGCTGGACGGAAAGTTTTAAATCTTTTTTTTTTTCTGAAGAAGACAGAATATAATGAATTTTAACTTTCTGGTTTATATTTACCCTGTACTAGAATGCTTTTGGATTAGTGGTTTTTTTTTCTTCTACTTGCTAGAAACACAGGGGGAAACTGGGTGAAGTTTAATAAAAAGGTCATTTGGCTGACAATGATAAATGGGCATTTAACTGGTCAATCAGTCCCCCACTGAACTTGAACAAGTAGGTCTGTAAGTAAGACTTGAAAAGGATTTCTAAGTAGGGCTGAGAAGATACTCATTGCTTGCATGTATGAAGTGCTGGGCTTAGTAATGGCACCAGGCTGAAAAAGAATAAAGTCATTATTTCTCCACAGTTGTGGAAAAATAGATGGAACAGCAGATAACAAACCAACATTATGAATTAATATGGCTTGGAGAGGTGATAATGTTCTTTGCACACAACAAGTTTTTAGGTCATCATGGAATTTGAATGAGGGGAAGGCATGGGTTAATAATGCAAGGATAATGAAGAGAAAGCCTAGAGCACCACTGCAGAAATAGTAAGGATGGGTTGTATTTTTATCAGATTGTGAATTATTAAAAAAAAATTCTACAATGATGGAGTTACATGGATAAAAACTGTGCCCAGCAGACTGCTACCTGCAATGATCCATGGCAAGAGGCACTGGAAGATGAAGAAATGGGTGAGCATGGCATTGTTCACCAAGTCCCCACCTCTGATTCATTGCACTGAGACAGTGCCACTCTAGGGGATGGTGGACAGGAGGCCAGAGACAGCTGTGGCTTTGCAAAACAACCATTCACTGTCATTTATGGAGGTGGGAGATGTGAGCAATGATAGACAGGCTCTACTTATCTCCCAGTCTTCTTTACAATTTTAGAACCATAATAAAGCTTTTGGCTAATATAGAGAAAAACAGAAATGAAGAAGGAAGTACTGTTTGCATGGAGGTTATGGATTAGTAATTTATGTTTGACACCTTGGCAAATGTGGGTTAGAGAGGAGAGCTGTGCTGGCAGCAGCATGGCACATAGCAAGAATTGCCTCTCTAGAAATCGAGAGATAAGGCAGATACCAAAGAAGAGGAAAAAGTTTCTCTGGTAAGAGATAGGAGTAGGTTCAAGATCCACAGATTTCTTTATTTTTACATATATGTGCATTTTCCAGATGCTGCTGGGTATTAAACTTTTTGTGTTTTGCTCTGTATTCCTACAGTGTTGCCTTTTTAGATGACAGGTCTTTGTTGTAATGCTAGTATAAATTAATATGATTAATATTAGCAGCTGCTAATATGAAGCAGCTGCTTAGTCCTTACTCTGGTGAGTGCCTGACTTGGCAGCAGTGTTACTGGGTGCTGGTTAATTGAAAGCCATTAGGGTGTTTTAAATCCTATTTTTGATTTGAAACGTGACAGTGGTTTAAGTTCATTATGTTTTATAGAGAGCACATCTATCCCCTCACGCTTCATGAGGGGACTGGCAGCTCTTAATCCATGCAATCGGTTGTCCTGTAAAATTGTCAGGAAGGTGTTGAAGGGAAGATGTGGAAGATGTGATTGAGCTCAACCTTGGATTACTGTATTGTTTGTTTCTCCCATCTCCTGCTTTCTCCTCTCAGCCCACTCTGGATGCTTTGGGGGCTCGAGAGACCCCCACCTTTCATTACAGTCTCTCTACAGAGCAGAGAGCTCTCTACCTATGTGTTGACCATCATTAACTGCTGCACAGTCTGCTCCTTTTCCTGCCCAGAGAGTTATTTTGGCTCATACTCTAAGCACATCAGGGCCTACAGGTATATTCAAAAGAATGAAAGCTTTCACTATGAATTAGGCACTCAGATATTCTTGAAAATCCTGTATGGCAATCTGTGCAACTGTCAAAGTAATACAGCACTGATATTAGCTTGTTGTTGCCAGAATTTCTTTCCCCTGGCTCTTGACAACCTATTTCCTAAATACATTGCTACTATTAGCTTTATATACCTACCTATTGGATTGCATTTGTGACTCTGTAAATCATAACCATTGTACTAGAATTGAAGATAATAAATAGAAAAATGAAATGGAAAAAGAGCCAGTCCTTCCTCTTATCTAGGATATTACTTTTTTAAGCTATAAGAAAATGCTGGCAGAGTATATAGATTTCTGGATTTAAACTTTTATATTAAAGAATTCAACTTATTCAGAAGGTAGCTTTGTACATTAGCTTTTATAACAGATATAAATCTCTTCAGTTCTACCTGAGATGATCGAAGCATTGGCAAGTATGAGGTTACAAAGACACTTTGAAGAAGAAACCTATTAAAAAATAAGTTTAGTTTCAGTAAATGCAGTGTGCCATCCTTATGTCAGGATGCAAATTAAAGAGATTTTTTGAGCATGTAAAACACCTTTTTTCCTCCCCACAGTCTTAAATCCATCCTTGCTTCATATGCAAATTTTCTGTTAGATTTATTGATTACAAAAAGTTGCCAATTTTTCCACCTTTCTGCCTAGCTTTTAGCTCAGACAGGTTGTTTGTGTCATAATCAGGCTGCAGTTTCTGCAGGGATTAATTCCCTGCTGAATGTTAGGTGCTGTCAGTCCAGAGGTTTTGCTGCTATTCAACAAACCAGAAAGTGGCACAATTATTTGAATGAATTATTTGTTGTAAATATGTGCAATCTGCTGTTCATGACCCCAAACAGAAATATTGAAATCTAGGTAAATATTATAACAGTATGATTGTATTATATTGAAACATAGATACATAGGTCCCCTTATATTTCACTTGTGATATGTGTTCATTAATTTCTAAACTGTGAAAGCCAGAGTGGGTGCTGTTACTCCTCACATTCACAGACAGGCAGGAAAGTGTGAAGCAATTTGCTTCAAGGCAGGAATGGTCCAGTCTGGGTGCTGCTGCCACGCAATCCTCTGCCCCATATCATCAGACTTCACATTCTCATCATTAAAAAGTGAAAAAAATGACACCTGGTTTCTTCAGTGGGGTCTGGTGCCCACTCAGGCACCTTCCTAGATATTTACAGAGATTTTCTGTGGCATGGTGACATATTGGAAGTCAAATCTTCCTTTGGAAGCAGTGCTAGGTTTATGTGGATGTCTTTCAAAGCTCTCTTCATGGTGTTTGTTTCAATTAGTACAGAGATATTTGCCTTATTGCTTTCAGAACACGTGGCAGGGTGTGTTGTCCGGGTGTGTTGTGTTTCAGAGCATAATTTGATGAAATGAGATGCCTGTGAGAGCAATCTCCATGAGTACTGGAGACTCCCTTCTCTCACACATTTTTTGCCAGCCCAGAGCAGTTGTTGGCTGCCTGTGCAGCAGGGGAAGTGCAGCTTCCTGAAATCAAAGGTTTTCACACCTTTCATCTCTGAGGGCATCTCAGAGCTCACCAGGAAAGGAGATCAGGGAACTTCTGACTGAATGAAGAAAAGACAAACACTTCTGCAGGTATCCAGTGGGTCTGAACTCGTCTAGAAAGGAAATTTGGTTTATACCCTTAGAAAGAGGGGCTTGAAGAGCAGCACATCCTGTAATGCTGAGGCCATATAAGCAACAAATTTATGCAGAGGCATAAAACGTCCTTGTTCATTGCTGTTCATCTCAAGGAAACAGCATGAAGCTGAGTCAGGGGAAGTTTAGGTTGGATACGTCCTTTTCCTCTTCCCCCCTCTCTGTTCCTGCCATCAGCTTATATAGAGCAATACAAAAAAATTAATCTAACATTGTATTTAATAAAACCATTACATGTTGGTTGGGGATAAATCAAAGCATTGCTGAATGAAAGGGTTACTTTAAACCATCCTGTCCCAGAATCAGAACCAGTGGTAGAAAAATTTATTTTTATAAATAGAATTAAACAATGTATGTGAATCTGGAAAAAAGTACATTCAAAGCTCAAAAACATCAGGACAATTGATGGTGAGGTGTTTTGGGAAAAAGAAAATGTGAAAGATTCATGGTTTTCTGCAGGTAGACTTTCAAAAGAAACTCCTAAAAATGTTCAAGTATGTAAATACAGGACTTGAAACGATCTGGAGACAAAAGCCTTGTGAAATGCTTTCAGGAAGTTAGGAATTAGAACTGGTTGGATAACTTCTATTTTAGGTAGCTATTAATTTTAAGACCCAGAAGTGTTTTATTGAAAAGACAAATATTTGTTGTGGCTTGCTTATAAAAATATAAAATCTTAACACATGTGGAATGTTTTACATGAACTATTGAAATACTTTGGATTCAAAACATAAAATGCAACAAGAAATTATTTCTAATTTTAAATTTTAATAATATTTTTTCTGAAAAGAAGCAAACAGGGGTGACAGTGGCATAGGACTGCAGAGTAAGTTGAATCTGCATTTGCATCAAAACTTTCATAATTTGAAAGTTTAGGCCATTTTTACTCTTAGCAGTTATTGGTGGTAGCACAGGGAAGTGAATGAAGAAGAAGACACATATTACATCCTCCATGACTTTCTTCAACATAAGAAAATAAATATGTTTCAGAGCTATGAGACATTGTGGAAGCTATGGATTTGGGAATGAACAATTCCCAGTCAGAGCAATCCATTAAGAACTGCTGAAAGCAGACCACCTACACACTGTTTCTGACAAAGAGGGAAAAAGAGAGTTTTTCAGTGCAATAACAGTTCAAAAGAAGAGAATTAGAGGCAAAAGATCTATATGACTGCAATAATTGCAGAGATATTTTTTAAACTGTTTTTCCTGAATTATAGGTGATAAAATGTATAAAGCTTTGCAGATACTTCTCAAGGCCTTAGTGGGTACCATGGTGCTGCTGCCAACCAGTCAGGTAAAGGTTTCTGGGGTGGAGCACAGACCAATGGAAAGCTACTAATGAAACAACTGTTTCACCTCAAAAGCCTCTCCACAAGACAGCAGATTAACTCAAGTTATGCCTGTGTCCAAAATACTCCTTATAAAACCAAAAAGAAACAAAAAACTTCTTGAGAGATATTACTGTTCCCCTCAACAAATGCAAGATGTAATATAAGCTTTTTAGCTACAGAAGGAGAACATGAGGGATGATTTAGAAAGAAGCCAAAATTCTTCCAGTTAAAATATGCTGGCAGCTTTAGCAATGACTGGCAGACCTGATGAAACAGAGATACATTGGATTTTAAGCCTGACAAGGATAAGCACAACTTGTAAACACCATCTGCAAAATGTCCAAACCATTGATATTGCAGAATATGGCCCTGGGTCTGCACTGAAATACAATCTCTTGTTCCAGTCTCATAAAAGTAGTCACTCTAAATTGTTTCTGAATGCAATAAATACAGTACAAGTAAATACAGCACCTGGCACTTCCCTTCATAAATGAAAAAATTAGCATACAGCATGATTGTGGTATTTTCATGACAATGTTTCAGGCAAACAAAGCAGTGTAACTTGCAACGTGCTCAGAAAATAAATGGGAGGTTTGCCAAGACATGGTTACTCTTGCTAATAATACAAATGATAGACAAATTATTATCTGTGAGGTCTTAGACTATGGTTGTTAAAATATGAGTTAGATTTAATGTTATATTCATAGTCATTGAATAAAGGGAATTTGATTCAGGTTGTGGGGGGGAGAAAATGTGGTCTAAGCATGTCAGAAGTGTCTGCCAGGACAAGCTAGAAAGTGGGTTTAGTTAAGTGTTTGTATGCTAACTAATGTTCTTCCACCAGACTTCCTGACCTTCATCTTCCGAATTTATGCCATGTGCTTGCTTGTGGTTTTGAGGTCTGTCACTACACTGATGACTTTGCAGGGTAATTAACAGCAGCAGTTCAGTACTGTGGTTCATTATTCCAGTCCTGGTTATGTGCCCTGGTTCATGTGTCACCTTATTCTGTCAAAATAAACAGATCTTTGGCAATAGCTGTCTGCACTGTGTGGTGTGATGGATCATCCTCAGAGGGTGTTTTTCAACAGTTGGTCAATGATGTTATATCTTTAAGTACGTCTATAAGTTTAAAAGAAGATTCCACCGGTCTTGTGACATGTCAAGGACATGTCACGTTGACATGGCTGAGATAAGAAATCCTCTGAGGCTTGGTCACAATTAATCCTCTTTGTGCATTAGATGGTTTTGTGTTTCCTTTGGGATACTCTTAGCTGTGTTTTGAGGTGTAGGCTTTCTGCTCAGTGTAGCTATTTGTATACAAATGCATCCCCATATGTTTTTCAGCCATAATGCTGGTATGTGCTGTTGATAGATCTTGGCAGCTGAGTATACAGGTCATAGAATATGTATGTGTCAGACCTATCTGAAGAAATAGCCCTTATGCAGGTGACAAAGACGTGGGTTTCGAATAAGAAAATTTAACCTACTAGATAGAATTTTGCAAAATTGGTGTATCTGCAACATGTCGCTACATATTTGTAATGTACATGAGTATAGTGTATGTATGTATGTATATATATGGGTACATATGAGGCCATTAAAAGAAGTAGTTCCAAAAATCAGGCCTTTGAAGCACTTGCAGGGCAGGATAATTTTCAGTACTATATCTCTGTTTTGAGCTGGTTGCCTTAAGCACCCTGTCTTTCAATGGAGGTTCAGTCAATGTGTACAGGAGTGTATGAGATCCACCTCATCCTAAAAAAGTTACCTCAAACAGGCTGGATCAGTTTGGCACTAGAAATCTCTGTTTCTCTTAATTAAATAAAAAGGGAGCCTGCAGAGATGAGCTCACTTGTGTCTAAAATTAGACCAGAGGAATCCCAGCCATATTGCTGACTTTGCTGCAGATTGCTGACTGAAATCTTCCATACGCAGTACAGATTTCTACACGTCTAATTTTCTGCCATTCTGCCTCTTGAGTAGTTACTCTCTCCTGTGTAAAATGAGGTTAACTTACTACTAATTTTAAGCAGAGGTTTCAACTTCTTGGGTTCCTTTTTTCTTTATTAAAAAAAATAAAATCCTTGTTTGGCATTCGAGTCCTGTGCAAGGTGAAAGGCACTAGAGAGTTGTGCCCTTGGGCTCTCATTTGGGACCTCAGCTGTGAATTGCAGTATTTAACGTGTACTTATCACTGATTCCTGACCAGTCTCTTCCTCTGCCAGTCCCCAGCCAACGGTGCTACATCGGCAATGGCACAAATTACAGAGGTACAGCCAACTCAACAATTTCTGGACACAGCTGCTTGCCTTGGAACTCAGACCTGCTTTACCAAGAGCTTCATGTTGACAGCATTGGGAAGGCAGTGCAGCTTGGCCTGGGGCCGTTCCCTTTCTGCAGGTGAGGAAAGTTCTTGCTTGTCCTGTATTTGTACATCCAGAGATGGATGTGTTGTGGAAATAAGAAGGGCCAGGAAGTGTCAGACCTGCCTCAGAAAACCTAGACTGACTTCACTAATCAGTCAGCCTGACAAGAGGGATTGTACAGAAGACAAGGTCTGGTAGATAGGCTCAGTCAATAGCTGCTGAGGGAAGCTCAGACACAAAATAATGCTGGAAATTCCAGGTTCTTTTTTTTTCCCCTGGGTAATAGGATTTTTTTCAAATGAGACCAAAATGCAAAACTTCTGACATTGTTCATTAATGTTTATCCAAAAGGAGAAATCAATGCAGTAGCTAAATTGAAATGGCTGTATTTAATTTCTTATTCTTTGCTTGTGAAAGACATTCCATAAAGTACTATTTTCAAAAGAGAAATTTATTTGAAAATGAAAAATCAAAGCACTATATTTAAATAAGGTTTAAATGGGATGTCAATTTTTTTTTTTTTTTGATTTCTTACAAAGGAAAACTATTGCCAAACAAGATTTCACAGTGTTTCAATTTTGATTGCACCACATAGTGATAAACTACATTTCTGCTGAAGTTTTCTGTTAAGCTATAATGAAAATAACTTGTGCTATGTAGGTTTGTGCCTTCTCCCCAGTCACCTTATGTTCCCCCCGTTTCTGAGGTCTCCATGAGCTCAATGGATATCCACAAATAAAGGAAATGTTTCTATTTAGAGAGAAAATTTCCTGGAGATGAGTAAATGCCAAACCTCCCAAACTGTAGATGATTCTCCATAAATTACTGGTGGATGCCTAAGATTTTGTTTGTTTGCTTGATTGCTGATTTTTGTGAGTGTGTATGTGTTTTTTGGATTTTTAAATGAAACTTAGACCAGTAGTTCAGGAAAATCAGAAAATACTGTACTTCTTAATTTATTTGGTGATAAAAAGCATGCACGCATGATGAAAGTAGCTCTTCTCTATTTAACACAAACTAACAATAAACAATTCCTACCCCCTCCTTTAAACCCACCCACCTTGATTTCCAGGGCTTGGTCCTCAAGCAAACACTTCAGTATTTGATTTATGGTGTCCCAGGCAATTTATCTAGCACATATTTAGTGCTTTGATAAAAGTTGAGCCATTTGATTTACATCATTTATGACCAATACTCACTTTCAGATTTGAAATGCAAAGAACAAAATGGTGTAGGAGCTGATGTGTTCATGTTCTGTAGAGCTGAGAAAAAAAGCTTTTCACTTTTTTGTCAGCTTGTTACAATTTCTGGGGATATCTCTGCTGTACTATATAATCCTGCAGATATCTTCTTCTTCAAATAGTCTAATTTAGAAACATTGTTGGCGGAAGATGACTCAACCTGTGTTGCTTCTTCAGTTCGGAGAATTTGAAAGTGCTCTAATCTTTTTCTGAAGAGCAGTCAGATTGAAAAAAGAAAAAAATAATAGAAGAACCTTACAATAACAGATAGTGCTTGTGATAAATCCAACTGAAGTTAGAACTACTGCTTATCTGGAGTGCTGAATTACCTCTTCTATTTTTCTTGGTCTAATAAGGATCTTTCTGGGTCTTCAAAGTCTCCCTATATTCATGGAGGTGTAAACTGGGCAGATTTCTGGTTACTTATAATGCATTGATAAAGACAGGCTGTACCACAAAGAAACACTAATGGAATCAATCCAAAATCTGCTTAACACCAGGGTAATAAAGGGCTAGATGATCTCCATTACTCCTTTTTTTTTTCTCCAACCATTTTGCGGAATACAATATTTTCTTGAAATAGTCTTTCATTTCCTCAGACTCTCCAGGGAATGTGAGCCTGAGATTTGCAAATTCATTTTTGCTAGCTATTCTTTTTATGGATTTTCTATGATTCTACCTGTGTTGGAATCTCCTCGCCTAAAAAATAACAGGAATCTCTCCCATGGGATTTAGTTCTGAAAATAGCTGAGCTGATACCTCTGAAAGCACTTCAGTGTGGGCTGTAGTTAAATGCTGTGAACGTGCTCATGCATCCAAATACTTGTAGGCAAGTTTTACAGGTGTTCAGTCGTGTCTGTATTTCAGGTCCTAGAGAGCCTTTGTCTTGGTTAGTTTTAAGGTGAAGAATTATATTGAAAGGCTGCTCACCCTTGTAAGTGAACACTTTGTCAGCACCTTGTCAGATGGCTCAAAATCTGAGAGTCCTGTCAGTGCTCTGCATGATGCAGGAGGAAAAAGCAGAAAACCTTTGGGAAGCTTGGAACAACACTGTGGTTAATGCTTGTAATTCCCTTTTCCCCTGAACTGACTAGAAATCCAGATGATGATGATAAGCCCTGGTGTTACATCATGAAGGACAACAGTTTGTCTTGGGCGTATTGTGACATTCCAACCTGTGGTATGTAAAAGCTTTCTTAAAATCCACGTTATGAATGAATGAAGATTTATTGATACTACAGTGAGGTTTCACTGTATAATTCTAAATGTTCTACTGTTCCCAGGAGTGCTGAATATTTTACTGTTTCTAGTAACAATGGATTTCTTTTGCATTTTTTTTTGAGTTGTGATACAATCTGTGATTCTTGTCCAGTAATAGCAGGCGTGTCATACTACTGTTTTGGTCATAATCATGCCAATATCCCCAGATTTTCTGCTAGAACATGCAAGATACCAGAAATGACTGATGCTTTGGTAAAAATTGTCCTCACCCTGGGAATTACAGGCCCAGAAATGGAGTGGGCCCTTGTGAGCAATGAGAGGTCTACATCCTGAAGATGTATGAAACATGGTGTTCAATTCCAAAACATAAAGATTCTGGTAGTCTGATGCCATATCCCTTTTTATCTCAGCAAGCAGGGAAAGGAGGCCACTAGTTCCAGACAAAGTAGATACTTCTGCAATTACCAAAAGACCGTGTGGGAGAAGACATAAAAAAAGAAGTTTTGTGAGACCTAGGATTGTTGGGGGATCTTCATCTCTGCCTGGATCTCACCCCTGGACAGCAGCTATATATATTGGAGAGAGTTTCTGTGGTGGAAGCCTGGTTCAGACCTGCTGGGTTGTGTCAGCAGCACACTGCTTTGCTAACAGGTAAACTCACCCCTTAGTGTGACAGTGGGTCTTCACAACAAACCTGAACTGAAACAAGAGAGAAGGTGAGATTATAAAAGACCAATGTGTCAAAATTAATTTCTGGCAATTTGAATACTCTTCATGACCTAAAAAATGGCTTGGACTACTATAATCTCATAAGCCCTTATCTCGTTCCTTAAGGAGTCTCAGAGAATCTAAATACCCTGACTAAAGGAATAAGGTAGGGTGAAGCAGCACATAGAATGGGGCACTGCATGTTCAAGAATCTGCAAGGGAATAGAAGTATTTGTCTTCTTCTTGGTTACCTTTCTGAATGTTTATGCCTGTTTTGAGATACAACAGAGATGGCTATGCTTACTGCTGTGTTTTGTTCAGAAAGGCTGAGACAGCCAAGCAATGATTTATTGGAGATGATAAATTACTGTTGGTTGACACAAATAGAGTGGGCTGAGCTTTACAAAAAGCCACATGGAAGAACTAAACTGTCAAACTTCTGAAGCTGATTTTACTGAGAGATTTTTTTTTCTCCTGTGGGACACTGGAGAAAATATTGATTATAGGATGCTCTTACTTTATTCTAAATACTTAATTTTCTATGAATGTTCAACGCTTTCCCTGATTTCAGTTTGATCACATTGAAGGGAAAAGTATTACATCATTTGATACCCATTGTTCCTTTGCATAGTAAAGAAGCCAAGAGAAACAGAAAGCCTTTTGCCAGAATATAGAACTGATAGCTTGTAGAGCTAATAATACCACTGTGAATGCTGTACTGAAGCATTTGGAGCTTAAGCCACAATGCATTTGTTTTTCAAATGTTGTGAAATAGCTACTAACTTTGGCAGCTGTTCAGGACATTTCCACCCACTTCCAGCTGGTCGTTTGGTACGTATAGATTTTCCATAATTACTGCATTGTAATTTGCACTCTTCTTTTTGTTTAGTACCTCTGGTAGTCACAGTTCCAACTGTTTTCCACTAGGAGACAATAGATACCTGTGCAGCTCAAATATTTCTTTTTTCTTTTCTGTAATCCTTCCTGTTTTATTTCTTTTCCTGAATGAACCGTCTGTAAGTCATAGTAGAACCATTCAGTGCTTCTAAAATTATTCTAAATACTGTTCCAGAAAGTGAACTTCCACTGTTCTACAGGCCCAAAATTTGATTTCCAAGGAGGTTGATTAACTACTGCAAAAATGCTGAGAAAATCATGGCCTTTCATATTGATTGAAGAACATTTTATTGTCTTTTGGTATTCCAGTAATACAGAATACACTTTGCCCTTTCCTTTGTTAACCTAGAGCATAGCTCCTGTAGCAGGGTTGCTGCTGTTCCTTTGCATTGCAATTTTCCAGAATCTCTTTCCTCTGAGTCCATGGCTGCTGGTCATTGCTGCGTACTCAGTACTGGGGAGGTTCTGTGGTGCTTTAGCACCTGGTGGGCACAGAAATGCAACCAGGGAAATGGCAATGATGCCAACCACTCTACATCTGTGCATGATGTGTGACACCAGGTATTTTCTTCTCCTGCACTGGGTAACAAAACATAGGAGTGCTCCAATGTTGAAGACACTTGCTAACTAAATCCATTGTAGACTTATGCAGATTGAATTGGTTTAAGAACAAGAGTGAAATGTGAATTCTGTTGCTTTCAAAGCTAGAGAATATATTGCCTTTCCTAAACACTTCCTGATTATTCCCAAATGTCCCTTATTTCCCAGTTGCTGTACTCATTCGTATTAGTTTTCTTTCCTAGGAAACTGGGTATCAGAGGACTGTGGTCTTCTTAAAGTAAAAAACTGGTAGTTGGAAAAGATGGTGTGAATTGCAAATACTGTGTGCTCCTCTGGCTGTGAGATTTCCCATTAAATCCATCTGCTTTTGGGACTTCACCAGGTTGCTCTTGATTCTGGACGACAGATTGAACATAGATAAGCAAATCTTAAAACTGGTGATACCTTTTAGGTGGAAGCTCCACAGATGTTCCTGAATTGTCAACGTGCCAGCACCTTTAAATCTTGGCCCTTGCCTGTAATTTATTTCAGGAGATTGGTTTCCTGGAGAAATGAGATATCCACCAATGACTCATCTTTTGATCCCTCGTTTCTTTCTGAGCAGTTTTTGTAATCATTGGCAAAGTCGAGTTTAAGGTGATTTAGCTAAATTTCTGGGAGAGGTGTTTACACCCCCAAAAGATGCTTGTTAGCCAAACAGCAGCTAGACAGCAGTGCCTGTGCTTCTTCCAAGAAGCAGCAGCCTTTAATTAGGTTAATCAGGACCCACAGAGCCCCTGTCTCACTGTAACATCTTTTTCCTTGCCCTGTGTAGGCAGGAAGCCTGGGAAACAGGTAAAGGCATTATGAGAGGGTAAACAATGGACATGGTGGGAGGCTGAGGTTATAATGGTTCATAGGATGCCCAGCCACTGGAAAATCAGCTGCATTTGTCCTGCTAATCACAGAACTGCTTGTCTCTCTTTTGTATTATAGTCCACTAAAATCCACTATTACAGTAGTTCTGGGTCAACAGATATTTAATAAAACGACTGATGTAACACAGACATTTGAAATAGAGAAATACATCTTGCATCCTGAGTATTCCGTGTTCAATCCTACTGAACATGATATTGGTGAGTATTTTTGTTCAGACAGTTTTATTTTCCATTTACTTGACCTAGTTTCAAGTTTAGATAGTCTGCTAGAAACTGCCTTTAGAGTGGAAAAATCATAGATACTAGGAGAGGCTTTTGAATGCAGAGGGTTCTTAGTTCTACCAGAGTTATAACAGCATCTGAAAGCTAGACAAATTCACATGAAAAATAAATTGCAAATTTTAAATAATTATGATAATTAGCCTTTGGAGCAATTTACCTAGATGTGTGGCAGATTCATCATCACTTCAAGTCTTTGTGAGATTAGGCATTTTTTCAACTGAACCAGAAGCTGTAGGCTTGATGCAGGAATTACTTGGTGAAATTCTATTGTCTGTATTGTATAAAGGATCTGACTAGATGAATGTAATAATCCCATCTGCTCTGAAAATCTGTGGTACTAAGAATCATTTTTTACACTGAGATAGATTTAAAAATCATCTGTCTTATCAGTCAGAAGATAAATGCCCTTCTGATTGACCTTATAATATTAGTCAGAATGACAATGGAGAAGCAACTTATTTCTTATTTCCTGATCTGCTCTTGTGAAGGTTTTCATGTCACCCCAGGGCATCAAGCTGTGTGAGCACTTTGTCTGTGAGACTGTTTAATAGCCTGATATTGGGAATATTTTAGGTCAGGCATGTACTGGCTTTTCTTTGCTCCCAGATGGTATTTTCTACTCTATAGCAAAAAGCATTCAAGTTCTGTGTTGGTGGGAGCTCTGTCACAGTGTACAAGGAGATAAACTAGATTTGAGGCATTGCTCTGAAATAGCTTGGTGAAAATCACTCATGACACTTTGAGATCTCATAGCTTTCTTAATTACTCTGAAATTAGGTAGGCATGCCTCACCAGTGTGATATGTCCAAATCTAGGGAGAGCTGAACATGGAGTGCCTAAGACAAGCCCAATTGCAAAAATAAATGACAAGGCAGAAACTGTGTTGTGGGGGGAAGATGCAGGTGCTTGTTCCAGTCACTGATTTCTACTGATGCAACCAAAGAGTTATGTCCTACTGAAAATACTTTTCTAAAGGAAACAACTATCACATGAGTGTTGGCTAGGAAATTTGAGGGACTCAGAAGCAGGCAGAGTTAGTGGGGAAGAAGAGCAAGGTGAGGAAGAGCAAGCTGCTAAGTGTGGGAGGAAGGTTTGTGTGGGCTTCTCAGGCTGAGATACTGCTTCTATGTTCCACTAAGGCCAAAAACTGTAGCTGGTAGAGAAATAAAAACATCCAGTGAGGTCACTTGGTTTCCACACAGCTGTGCTCATGAAACTTCAAGCTTCCAAAAGGCCTGATGAGAAGGTTTAATAGGTGTGTCCACATCACCTCAGCTTGTTCTCTTTGAGTGGTGTGGCCAAACCAGCATGCTGCCCTTTTTCCACCCAGTACAAAGCCCCTTTTGCTGCTTTACAGCCAAATGAAAGAGATTTTCTACAGGGGAACCAACTTTTGAAATCTTTCGGAATCAATCTCATGATGCTGCACAATTATGTATTTGCACTGTTTTCAGCCCCATGACTGGTTAGTAAAGGTTGTGTAGGTTATATAATACTTTGTAGCTTCAAGAAGCTTGGCTTTGAAATGTCCTGAGGTTTTATTCCTTAATTTTAAAGATCTTGAATTTCGCTGATCTCAGTGATAAAAGGACGTGAAATACACCTGCTTTTGGAGTAATTAATTTTTTAAATGGAGTTGGAATTAGGCCAGTGGCCAGGCTTTCAGAAGCAGTGAGTATTTGCACATCCCACTTATTTCAGCAGAAAGTTGGGGATATGTCACTGTTATTTAACTATTAGGTGGGTGGAGACACATGTATTTTTTATCTTACCCCTTCTCTACAGTGGCAGTGAAGCAAAATCTGCTCAGTGAGCATAGCATAAAATAAATATTCCCACAAGGGGAGTAGCTGAATGTTTCAGCCTTCAATCTATTGTGAAATCAGGTGCTGTTGAGATGAGTCTGTCTGTCTTTGATTGAAATATCTTAATTAAGAGAGGCTTAGGGGATAATTAAATTTGTATCTGAGACCCATTACTGCCAATCCCATTAAAGAAAGGGAACAGTCACTTTCTTCCTCCTGTTTTTTCTGTTCTGCAGCTTTGATTAAGCTGAAGAAGAATGGCCAACGTTGTGCTGTCAAGTCCCAGTTTGTTCAGCCCATCTGCCTGCCAGAAAGTAACACTGTTTTCCCTGACCATTTGAAATGTCAGATTTCTGGATGGGGACACAAGCATGAGAGTGAGTAAAACAAGAGCTGGTCTCTGTAGAAAAATTGATGGTAATGAAAACATAACACTCAGGTATACATTATACAACTGAGAGTTTAGTAAAATGTTTTGCAAGGGACTTTTGGTGGGATTCTTTTTACCTACCTTTGGAGCTTACAGCAGTCACATCTGAAATACTTATCCTGAACTTCCTTTATGGGCCTTAGAATTTGGAGTGTGGTTCCCTTGACCAAATGTTTGCACCAATTTCAGGATGGAATGAGCTAGCTGGGTCTCAGTGGACTGGGAGGGGAGAAAGTAGCTCATTGGAGTGCCAATACCTGGAATTTTAGTAAAGTGAATCCTTCCCCTGATTTCTCCAGGTAGAGATTTTTAACTTCAAGAAATTTTTAACTTTCAAGAAACTTTGAAAACATCAACAGGAGAAGGCCAGATAGACTCTGGGCTAAGAAGTGCTTGATAAAGGTGGAAAAAGTCACTCCATCCTTTCAGAGGAGGAATTTCAGGATTATGAGGCTGAACCATGCTGCTTCAATGTTGATAGAGCAAAGACCTGTGTAGGTAAATGAGAAGGATTGAGGAGCTGGCTGCCACATTTTGGTGACAGACATAGTATGAGCAAATATCCCAATCTGAATGTGTAGTCTAAAGACAAAAAGAAGTAATGGAGCCTTTGAAACATGGATGATTTATTATCACATCTGGAAAGAGGTGAGGACAGGAGTGCTGGGGTACTGCTCCTGAGTCTCTAGAAAATGAGAGAAGACAAAGTGGATTAATGGGTGGACATTGCAATACTGTTATTTTATGAAGTCTGACTGGAGAATCAGAAAGTGATCATTATAAAAATTATTTTATTTTAAAGTTGTCCATAACATGAATATTACTGAGAGCTGTTTAATGTGCTTATTATGTGTTAAATGTGTTGTATTGTGCCTTGTGTTTTTCTGTTATGCTCTTGACATTCTATAAAAATGACTTTGTTTTCCTCTCTGGGAATTTTTTAAAGATATATCTGGTTATTCAGATGTCCTGCAAGAAACACTGGTTCCACTTATTCCAGAGAAGAAGTGCAGAAGTCCTGAAATTTATGGAACAGAGCTCACAGAAAATATGTTCTGTGCTGGCTACTTGGATAGCAAATCTGATGCTTGTCAGGTAATGCTGGGTGTCATCTCTAGGCAGGTGATAGAAATGTATTTTGGTCAGAAATGTTGCAGTGTTACAATTCTTACTTTTGATTTATAGTGTTCCTAAAGAAAAGAAATGTTCCTAAAGAAACAAACCTTATGTGACTGCTTCCACCTTCATTTTTTTATTATGTTTGATGTCAATTAAGCTCTACAGAAGGGCTCCAGGGTATTATATTCCTCCTACCTTCACATAAGGCAGTGGCTGTGCACTGGAGGGTGTGTTCTGGCTGAGCCTGCAGGTGGTGGTCATGGATCACTGCCCAGCTGGCAGGAAAACCAGCATGAACTTGTGTGAGGACAAATCCCAGAGCTGCTGCCTCTTGCCTGAGGGAAAATAAGGACACCTGGGTAGGAGGTGAGGATCAGTGGCGAGGCTTGGAGGAAGGAGCTGAGGTTTCTGTAGTGGATGTGACTGAATGGTGTAGAATGTCAGTCAATTGGAAACTGTGTTATGTAACCTCAGTCTTTCATGGAATGACCTCATGCTCTCACTACTTTCAGTTATGTCACACCTCTGCTCTGAATAAGGATGCAGAATTGTTGTGGTGATAGATGAGACTTCTTAAAGTGAAGGATCAGATTATTCCTTACATAAAACTTCAGATTTCATCTCCAGTTCATTTTGGAGGAGGAGGGTTTTGCTCTATTAACATAAATTCGTGAGAAGGCAGCAAATAGCTAATAGCTGGCAGTGTAAGTAGAGGAAAGAATATCATGTATACTGTGTGCTGGAAGCCCCACAGAGGTCATAAACATATCCAAAGAGAGGTGTCAAGAGTGAAATGGCAGCAGCCAAGGCCAGGGCTCAGACTGAGGCTGCAAGGGTTCACGAGCCAGAGAGATGGAAATTACCTTGCCTGCCCAGCTCCCCTTGCCTTTCCCTGGAAGTGCAAATATAAGAGACAATATTACAGCTGATTGTCTCCCTGCCCTGGAAAAATAGAAATCAGGAATGAGAAGGAGAAAGGAAAGTAGAGGGAAGGAGAAAGGAGTTGCACAGACAAGTGGTCTGCAGAGAAGGACAAAGTCCTTCTAACATTTCTAACATTTCTCTAGAAAGTTAATCTAAGAGTAACAATAATAATAATAAAAATCGCTGTCCTGAATGTTTTCAAGGTTTAAAATAAGTAGAAATGTTCAAAATTAACCCTTGCTGTAGTGTAGTTTGGGCTGATTTTTGGTCTATGGTTTAATGACGAAGTAAATACTCAGTAGCAAATTCAAATACATGTAGAACTCCACATGCCACATAAAATTACAGCATCCCACAGTCACAAAGTGTGGTTGTATGCTGCACCTTTCTTTGAAAACTCATGTGTTCTCTGAAAGTTACAATAAACTGCATCAAGGAGCTCTCAAATGCACCCATGTAACCCCTCCATGCAGTGCTGATATTACAACAGAGATGTAATTACCTCAGTGGCTTGTTCACTTCCATTGAAAATTATCTAAATCAACCATGCTTTTCAGTAGGTGTCTGAATCTAAAAATTTCATATTTTTAAAGAAAATCTGATATTTTGATACTTTTGTTTAATGTGTAATTTAAAAAATCCACCATTATATTTAAATGTGACTAAAAACATATTCTAGAATGAAACTTCGGTAAAACGTCAGTAAAATGCTGCTGCTTTCTTTTTTTTTTTTTTTTTTTTTTTTTTTTTTTTTTTTTTTTTTTTTTTTTAGTTTAAATCTCATGTGCAAACATTCCTATTTTAGGATTTTCCTAAACTGATCTTCCCACTGCTTTCTATCCAATTAGACAACCTGTGCTTGCTTTTGATGCAGGGAGATTCTGGTGGACCTCTGGCTTGTGAGGAAGATGACATCTCTTACCTCTATGGAATCATCAGCTGGGGAGATGGCTGTGGTAGAGTCAACAAACCTGGAGTATATACAAGAGTGACAAACTATGTAAAGTGGATAAATGAGAAAATAGCTCCCCGAAAAACTACTTGAACAGTTAAATGCACTAACATCAGAAGCAGGGTTCAGGAGTCTTTTGGTTTAATTGAAGTGGCATACATATTTTATTATAAGCAGGTATGAAAACTGTCATGGTAATCCTTAGCAGCTCCAAGCCAGACCACCAAAAGCAGGCCTGCTCCATCTGATGTCAGCAGCCTTGGGCTGTGGATTGCTCAACGCACACAACTGCCTTTATTTGTCTTAATAAAAAAATCCCAAACACATAGAGACTGTGCACAAAAGTCTACGACTCTCTGTCTGCTTGGTAGATTACATAAAAAGTGATTTGATGTGTTTTGCAGTTTCTGATGGAGCTGTCATCCCTCAAACCAACCTGCAACAATATTGTCCTTGTATTCACACTTGAAATTAAAAAAATAAACAGGAGAATCAAAAATGAAGTTCCCTCTTCCTGAGAAACAGTCTCTTGAAGCTCAGGGTGAGAGACAGCAAGAGAACAATGTAGGTAAAGCTGCTCCTCAGCTAACTGCAACAACAGTTCTGGAGAAAGAAACCAGAGGGTTCAGGTTTTGTTTCAACCAAACATGTAAGCATATTTTTATATAAAAACATATTTCTATGTTCCACTGACGTAAAGTCAGGAACATGCCCAGAGCTCTGCTGAATCTGGTGTGCAATTTTCCAGCAAGGTTAATGCAGCACCTCCTGAGAGCTCAAAGTCTTTTGCTGAAAAATGATGGAAGTTGGAACAGCTGATTTAGGTTGATCCAGCCAGGACCTTTTGCAGACTGTGATCTGCTCCTTGCCCTGAGGACAACAATGGAAATATTTCACCTTGATGATAAATCCCTAAAGGTTTCTTTAATTTGACAGTGTTGTGAAGATGTCTTAGGTTTTGTACTAATAAGTTGTTCAACTATTTAGATAATTCAGAAAGGAGGTTTCTTGTAACAGATTTTTTAACTGGATGGCTGGAGTGCAGCTTGACATTTTCCTTAGGGATTTGGTGAAATCATAAACCACAGGCTTTATTGTCATGGTCTATGGAATTGTTATGGGAAAAATTAAAGCAATTATTACAATATACAGCTGTTTATAGGCAGTGGACTCGGCTACATTAGCAAAAACAGGCAGAAAATGATTCAACAGAAAAAGTCTGACAAAGAATGGAAAATTCTTTTTTTTTTCCTATTACAGGGAACCCTTAGCCATGTCAGATGGTACATTTAAGTGTTGATATGAAATGTATTTCTTCCCTGGCAGTGAACATTAATGAACTCTTTTAAGTGTTTCAAGCAAAGTTATGTTTTAAAGTAATAGAATTTTAAAGTGGTGCCTAGATATTCAGATGTGTGTTTTGTTTTATAGTACTTGCAGTGTCCTCATGGGTTTCTTAGTAGTGGTGAATGTTATCTGCAGTTAAAAGAGATTTCTTAAGGAAAAATAACCAAAACCTGCATCTGTGTAAGTACAAATATACAACAATGCTAATCTAGATAAATTATGTAAACTGTTTAATAAAAACATTTACCCTCTGTTTCTTGAACTTAGTCTATTATGTATAAAGTTACAGTGAGATCTTTGAATCCCTCTGTAGGTTGTTCTACAGGTTGAGAGCTGGTAGAAAGATGAAATAACACTTTGTGCTGGAAGGCATCTGAAAATCTCCCTGTAAGGGTCCATTTCAGCTGGTGGTGCTCCCAGTGTCATACATATTTCCAGTAGGCAGATGTGAGCACCTGGATATGTTTCTCAGCTATTGATAGTGTTGAGTCCCAAGATTAAAGCCTTTAGTTTGTCTTTTCTGAGACACTAAACAGTAGCTTGAAAAAGTGATATCCACCTCTGGGATCTTGATTTCAAAACAAGCTGAAGACTCTTGTGTGGCTCTGCCTCCCTGGCTGTTTGCAGTACGAGTCTGGCTTGCTCAATGCCCTAAAATGAATGTGACCATGTGCCAGGACTAACTGTACCTGCTGCTGAGACAAGTACTGCATCAGCAGGAAGGAACTATTTGCTCTTCTTCTTTGGAAGGCATTCATCAGGAACAGCTTTCCACTCAAAGATGAAGCCATTCTTTGTCAGTATCTGTTCTGTGATTTCAGTTTCACTTTGAAATTAACATCTATCCACACTGTGCACAGTTTTGATCTTGCAGTTTTGTGTTGTATATACTCTCTTGGTCTTCTCTTGCAGTAAAGAAGGTGGCTGTTCGAGAGGGTGTTAGACTGGTGTTTCTGACAATTTGTGTAGAGTTTTTTAGCTATCCTGTTTCCAAAATCTATGCTACTTGTACCAGTACATAGCAAAACCAGTACAAACAATAACACATTTTTAAAAAATATATTGAATGGTCTGTTTTCTGCCCTCAAAGGTCTAAATGACAAGTCTCCAGCTGATACTAATTTGAATACTTTGAATGCATTAAAATTAATTTGTGGCTTTCAAAGCAGCCTGTTTATCCACTGTGACTGCATTGACTGGGTGGAACTAAATGAAAATCATTTGAGCATCAGCTGTGAGGTGACTAGCACTGTACTACAAGCGCAGAGTAGGGGTGGCAAGGGGATGTCCACGCTATGTGAGATGTCCTGACCTCTCACACCCTGATGACAGTCACATTCCTATGGGGCACTCCAGCCTCCTGCCTCCTGCCTTTCTGTTGACATTACCCCATGGAAACTAATTCTCCATGTTTTTCACCCCCTTTAAATGATTATTGCTTTGGTTAAAATGAAAACCAAACTTAAATGTAATAGTGAATTTTTTATCTGATATTTTTCCCAACTCTGTATTGAAATTGAATTAGAATGCAAAGCTGGTTGAACAAATACTTCCCTAATTCATTATGAAACACACTTAAAATATGGTTTTATTAAATTGTATGTTATTCCATGCAAACTGATTTAAAAGGAAGAAATAAATGCAAACATCTAAAAAACTCCCTTCTATTATGCTACTGAAAGAAAAATGTGCTGTAGTGCTGTTTAAAAAAAGCTGAAGAACTAATTACCATCAAATAAGATGCAGCAGGAGTATTTTTGGAATAATGGACTCTAATTAGTCCACTGCTCATGGAAATAAATCTGAGGACATCATTAGCACATCTTATTCTATTAATTGTAGCTGTTTCGAGTTTGGTGTAAACGGGTTGTTATCTCGTGACAGTTGCATTGCAAAGAGGAAAAAAAAAAAGTGAGAAGAGTATTTTTATCTGGGGTAGTTGGCAGTGTCTACTGGGAGCCAAGGAGAGCTGTAATTATACTTTTGAAAAGTGAAAATTGGGCATTACAAGGAAGGTGCGGGAAGGGCGCGTCTTGGCCGGCCAGAGGCGGGCCCCGCTCCACGAAGGAAATCCAGTGCGGGCTTTGCGGCCGCCCGGGCGCGGGGCAGCCCCTGCGGTCAGCGGCAAAGTCCGGAGCCGGATCAGACCGGGGGTCGCGCCCGGAGCGGGTCCGCGGCTCTTCGGGTGCCCCGGCTCACGCCTCGCGCTCTGAAACCATGGGGAAAATAATAATAATAAAAAAATCCAAAGATCCCCAAACCCAGAAGTAAAACACGTGAAGAAAGAATCACTGAGACGGTCCGCAGACCCTCTTTTCCCCGGGCAGCAGGTCGGGGGCCGGGCAGTGCCGCGCTGGCCGCCCGCCCGCCAGGGCCCTAATAAAGCTATTTTGGAAGTGACCCCCTCGGCTGGCCGGAGCGCGGGGCGGGCGCAGCGAGCCGGCGCAGCTGTCCGGAATCATGACTGAAGATGACGGATTCCGTGGTGGTGGAGGGTCACGTCAAGTTGAGAGACGGAAAAAAGGTCCCCGCTCCCGGCGCCCCTTCGGCCTGCGGGGGTCCCCGACCGCCGCCACCGCATCCGCGCCGGACTCCGGGCCCTCCGCGCTGCTTTGAAAATAAAAGCACCTCGCTAATAATAAGCGGGACGGTGGGGGGAGAAGAGTCGCAACAGTGGAGCTGCCAGCCGCGCACCCCCTGCCCGCCGCCCCCGGCTCCCTCCCCAGCTATGCTCCGGGTCAACTTTGATAGCACGTTGAGAAGCAGCGGGCGCTGAAGGGGGACAACCGAGCGGCGCGGAGCCGACCTGCTCAGAGACCTGCACCCACGGATTGTCTTGCGGGGGCGGAGTGGGCGGGGGGGTACAAGTGGCATTTCTCCCCCCCCCTCCTTCCAGGCTATAAATTGGATTGTATATAAATCTGCTTCGTTTATCTCCCTGGCCCCCCTCAATGACGCTGGACTAGAGAGCTCCTCTCCGCGGCCCGCCCGGACCTGCCGAAGCGAGCGATGGACCACGAGCGACTGCGCCCGGGGATGCCCCTCTGAAGCGACGCGGGGCACCGGGGCAGAGCGGCGCCGCCTCTCCCCTGCTCCCCGGATCCCCTCGCACCTCCGGCTCGCTCCCCGCTCCCCCTCCCTCCTCCCCGGGCTCCGCAGCCACCCCCTCACCTGCTGCCG
>JBBMKD010000170.1:62283151-62329885 GCA_037834095.1 Argya squamiceps | reverse complement strand
GGAGCCGCGTCCGGCCTCGGGGCCAGCTCCCGCACTCACTAAAACAACGGGAAAAGTGACTTTCCAAGACATAGCCAGTGGATTTGGTGCCCATTCAAAATGCACTTTTAATTTTTTTTAATTTTAAAAATTTTTTTTGGGGGGGAGCTTATTTCTTCAGGGCGGTTGCTGGCTGTAAAAAAAAAAAAATACATCGTAAGCTCGGTAGGTATTTTTGATCAGTGTTTTGACAGAAAATACTGCTTCGATTTAAAAATAAAATGACATTTTGAATTAAGGAAAAAAAAATGATCGTTTTCATGCTTCTGAAGGGGAAATTGAAAACGTTACACAGAGCTGGTGTTTTACTGCTGCAGAGGAAAAAGTAGGCTTTAGGTTTCCCCATCTGTTCCCAATAGGGAAAACATTTGGGCCCAAAAGTTTATCTTTCCAGGGCTAAAAATGTTGCCTACACTTAGAAAACGTGACTCTGCATTGCTGCAGAATGGATTATGGCAGCCTCTGGCTCTTGCTAGAAAGACTGAAGGCTTCTTAGTAATTCTTTGTTACCTGAGTTGTTACAGTAATATTTTAGTGTTTTAAATACCTATATGTTATCTAAATCTGTGAAACTTCTCTGTGTGAAAGAGCATCTGTTGGTTGTAGAGCTAGTACACAGACCTGTGAACGTGGGCCTGTGTTTCGAACGTGAGTAAGCCAGCTTTGAAGGGGGTAGATGGTGGAGCCTGACTGATAATATAGCTTATTCATCAAATATACTATTTTTATTCTAGCTAAATTATCCAGGTTTACTAAAAAAGTCCCTGGTGATTTGCTTTTTTTGGTATGTAAACCATAGCCATTCTTCAGACACACAACTGTATTGCAGAACGTTTAAATACTGTGATTGCAGCTGTTTTTGCTAACAGGTGCACAAAGACAATTGGAGATCCGTGCAAAGCTCTGCATTAGATAGCAGACAGTTCAATCTTTCAGTAATTTTTCATCTCTGTGGATGGAGATTTTGCCAGTCCCTTGCCCAGCTGAGAGCTGCAGGGCAGCTCAGTGGGGCTGAGAGCACCACCCCCAGTGTTTATACAATGGTTCATGGGGACCTTTGTCTTTGCTGATTTGTAGCTCAGCTTAAGCTGTGGATGTTGGAGCATTGATATTGACTGTTAATTTCATCCACATCTGAGTACTGTGTGATAAGAAATGAACATGGAGGAAAGAGGGATGCTTTTGTCATAAATGCAAAAGGTGGGAGAGATCACTCCCCTTTTCTTTCAGGTTTGCTTGTGAAATTCTTGCTTTCCCCGTGGGGCTGTGGTGCTTGAACTGGTTTCTTCCATTGCTTGGTTACTGTGTAATAAACTCCTCTGGGAAGGGATTAATAACAACTGGTGACATAAGCAAACACTAAAAAAAAAATAAATAAAAGAAGGTGTGGCACATAATGATTTTTAGCAATGGGTGCTGTGTAGCATTTAACTGGGAAACCTGAGCCGACGGGAACAATCTCACAGCACAGTCTGCTTGCTATTTAGTGGTTGGGTAATCTGTGAGCTACTGTAAGAATTTCATTTGTGGTTCAGTATGTTCTAATGAAAATACAGACAACAATAGCCTCTCGGTCTTTGGAGTCTGTAATGTGAACAGCTACCCTAGCATAGCTCCTAATGCTCAGAATGAATGAGTCAGTCCCAACCAGACTCAGGAGAGGATCTGAAATGACACTGGACTTTGAATAAAATAGGGAAGATTTGTTACTGGCCTCCTTATTTCTTAGCCTGCAGATTACCCTTGAAACACAGCTTCAGTGTTTGCTCCCTGAAAACAAGGACGATAAACTGCCTGGGGGTGGGCTGAGAAAAGAAATTGGAATTCTACATTGACTTGATGGAGGTGATCCTGCAGTTGTCTAAAGCTCCTTTGTATTGCAGCAGAGTGCTGAGAAATTTGTTATGGTCTGTGCTCTGCATCATCCTCTCTGACAGTTTTGCTCCTTTTAGACTGTTTGCTCATGCTGGTGTACAAGGATAAATCTGAACGAGCAAAAGGGCACAAGGAGAGGAGCAGCATAACCTTAGAAGACATCTGTGGCTTGGATCCTGGGCTCTGCTATGAGGGCCTGAATCACACGCTGGCAATCATCTGTCTCTCCCAAGTTGTGATGCTGGGATTTGAGAACAAGGAAACAATGTACGCCTGGGATGTGCGAATACGCTACAGTTTGGGGGAAGGTAACCTTTGTCTTCTCACATGTTTTTTTTGGTGGGTTGGTTTGTTTTGGTGGCTATTTTTTTTTTTAATGTTCCCAGGGTAAAAAACCAAAGAAAAGTGAAGCAAGAATACAAATAAAACAGTAGAGTTCATGAAAAGTGTGCCACTCATTTCAGAGTGGAGAAACTGTTCTCCCCCTTAGTTGTTAAAGCAGGTATCCCTCACAATAGATTTTGGCTGCAGTACCACCCAGTACTGATGGATAACTATGACAGCTCCTAACTTGGGGTTTTGATTTTGACACTGATGGTATGTAGCTTTGAAACAAAGTGATCAAACTTCTACTTATGGTCCTACAGCTGACTCAGGGATTCTGGCAAAGGGCTCAGAGGGAGCCTGAATTAAGAGATGAAAAGTCCTGAGTAGAACTTTGCCAGTTCTTGCCCAGTTTGCTGAGCTGCCTACTGGGTGTTGCCTTGATAATTCTCTTTGCTGCTAGTGTGCCATTTCAGAGACTTTTTGCAATGAGGAGTGCCATCAGACACATTCTTTCCAGCTAGCTTCACCTTTCTCTATCCTCCTATTTTATTTCCTTGGTTAGCAGCTCTAAAATATACAGTGGTGAACAAAGAGTGATAATGTTGGTAATCCATAGTATCGGTCTTATGTTTGTTTAGTCATAACTAGGGAAGGAAGGTAGGTGTGAGGAAGACACACATTAGCAGTCTTTATCATTTGTTACATATGCTCTGCCATCTGCTGGGTTTGTGGGCTCATTCCTTTGCAGTACATATGTCGAAAGATGGCCTGGGAATTTCACAGTAAAAATATGTAGAACAATCAGAAGTGAGATGTGTGGATGTACCACTCAGGGCTATCAAATACGAAGGCTTGCATAACAGGAGAGGTTAGAGGGATTGCTGAGCATGAGTAGCTGGAGTGGTTGATGCACTTGGATGACACAGCTCTATGGTCTTCCAGTGCAGTTTTTTTTACTAAGTTTGGGATCTATTTATAGCATAGACTTGTCCTAAAAGGTGAAGGAGTATTTGAATATGACAGAGTAGGTCTATTTTTTATGATCTTGCACTAATGTAGTGCTGGAGTAATCTCAGTCTGGGTGTGAGGGTTATGGTTGGGATTGAAGGACATGCAAAAGCAGTGAAGGGTTTTTTTCAAGGAAATCTGTGAATGAGGTAGGAATAGAGCCTACTGGATTATGACATGTGCAGCCAAGGAGTAAAGGTGAAGTGGGAGAGATTGTGCATGTGGAAGTGAAGAAATGCAGAAGTAATTGGTTGAACTGGCAATAATTTGTATAAAGTTAATTGCAAAAAAGCTTAGGGGCAGCAGAATAAACCAAAATATTGAATTTTTTCATAATTTTATCTTTCAGTGCATGTTGAATTAGGAGAATGAAGTCAAAGTGAGTCTAGTTTGAGTAGACAGAAAAGGAAAAGAGAGAAGATGTAAATGAAGAGAGGATAGTGACTAGTGTTTTTTCTTAAAGTATAGTAAGGGTGCCTTTGTGTGCCTTGAAAATAAGGTGGCTGGATGATAAAAATAGGCTAGGGAGAGATGACCTCAGAGTCTGGGAAGCAAAAAAAAAAAGTGAAAGGAGCTGACACTGTTCTTGAATGAGGACCACAGAATGGAGGCGTTCACACTGGAGTTCCCAGTGTTTTCTCTCAGATTTTAGCAGATAAGATAGATGTGATTCCTGGAAGTGCTTGTGCTCACAACTCATTTTGAGAAGTTAGCATACTGCAGGTCAGTGCATAGCTGTGAAAAGGAGAAGATGGGCTGAAGAAAGTGATGGATTTAAGCAGTACCTTTTGTTCAGGGATATACTCAGCTCTATGTCTTCACAATTTTTTTTTTTTTTTTTATAGAGTAGAAGTCAATGGCTGGGAAGAATTTTGAAAAAATTTCCAATTTACCAAGAAAGCAATGTATGGAAAAAAATCTTCATTTTCAAATATGCTTTTCCTTTTACTTTGGCTTTGTTCAGATGTATTTTGACAGTGGTCTAGAATGTGGGCTGCAGCTCTTTGTGTTCAGCAGCTGTTGTAACTTGCAACTGATTGTGTGAAGAGTGGGCTTCATTCCTCAATTTTGAAGCAGAAAGAATCCTGATGCTGTTTCTCCCATGGTTCATTTGCCAGCAAAATACTGGGCAGAATTAACTGAGCAGAGGAGTGCATATGACATTAAAGATTCCTTTCTGGGCGTTATTGATCGTGATGGTTTTGCTGTCTTTTTCACAGCTTACGTTTATGCAGGTTGCGTAACAGCTGTGTGCCCAAAAGGGGACATGGTGTGCCTATTGATTTGCTCCCTAGCAGTGCTACTGGCAGAGCTGTGGTTAGTTAGATCTATCTCTGTCTCCTTGCACATTTCACTGGAATGACTTTGTGGCTAATTCTGCTGGAGCCTTAGGGAACTTAGCAAGTGCATGTCATAGATGAGGAGTTGCCTTTCAGCTCGGATCGTGACTAAGAATATAGCAAGCAGTTAGATGAGAAGCAGGACTCAGACCCAGATGAAATTTGTGATGCTTGAAGAAGCATGGGGAAGAGTGGATGTAAGAACTGAGACTACCTGGAGGTTACCCTGTAGATTCCATCGGGAGGGAGGTGTTAGCGTGATCTTTGATGAATAACCAAAAACTAAATCTATGTGCTTCTTGATAAACACCACCAAAAACCTCCTGGAAATATAAGAGTCTTGATGCTTCTTTCTACCAAGACAAGTGTTGTAAATTTTTTTTTTTTTTTTTTAATTTGACGTGAGTTTTTTGTTTTCATTTTGTTGTGATTTTTTTTCATGTCTGATCACAATATGAAAGAAACTAGAGAAGTAGTGGAGGTCAAAACAATTGTTTGAGAATTATATGCTTGCTCACCTAAATTGCTCCCTTTGAAACACTGAGATTTGGGCCTTTGAAGTGATCCCAGTAATTTATTATTCAGAATGCAATAGCCCTGGAAGAGAAAATGGGAAACAAGCTAGAACAACTACTTTAGGTAAGGATACTGCAATGTAGATGATACTGGAATTGGGATTTGAACCTGGGTTTTGTAAACTTGAATGAGATAGGTGTTTCTTTTTCTTTCTCCACTCTTCTAAGATTCAGGATGTGAAATATGAAAATTAACTGACATCTAAAAGTGTTTGTTACTTGTAAATCACTTAGTTTCCTAGTAATTTTAAATGTCTTGGCTTCTACCATCACCAACTCGTGAAAGAATCGCAAAGGCGGAAAAATGTAATTTTCCTCATTTTACTGCTAGGAAGGAAGTGAAGCAGTTGATTAAAGGTTGAAGATGAGTCAGTGATAGACAGATTTGTTTAGTGCTTTGAGCCTTGGCTTTTGGGCTCCTTGAGCACCATTTTATTTTTGTGCATGCATGTGGGAAAGGAGAGAGGTTAGAGGAGGAGACAGAAAGCAACCCATGTAATGATGCAAGGATAGAAGAGGTAAGTTAAGTCTGGGCTGGATAATGGACTAATCTGAGATAGGGATTAGCCTAAAAGATTTAGGATAAATCAATGTATCATTACAACTTTAATAATTTGTAGCATTAGGCCAAGATATGGTGGATTTTTTCTAATCCTAAACTGGCATAATATGGAGTAATGGTTTTAGACCTATTTACATGTAGCTGTCTGGGCTCTATGTAGATCTTTTTGCCAGAGTCTCATGATATGGTCCAAGTACCACAGCTGAACAGAACGACTTACAGAAGACTTGTATATTCTGTAGTAATGTTTTTTTCCCTTATTTGACAGTTCATAGATTTCAAGTCTTTGTAGCCCCTGGCACAAAACTCGAGAGTGGGCCTGCCACCCTGCATTTCTGCAATGACATCCTTGTCCTTGTGAAGGACCTTCCTCCCAGTGTCATGGGGCAGTGGAAGCTCTCGGACCTGCGTCGTTACGGAGCTGTCCCCAACGGGTTCATCTTTGAAGGGGGTACCAGGTGCGGCTTCTGTAAGTACAGATGGAACCTGTCTCCTAAATGTTGCTTGATGCCTTCTGCAGAAATGTAAATGCACTCTCATTCCAAGTGGAGATTGCAGAACCAGCTGTGCTGCTTTGTCAAACAGGCAGCCTCTTATCAGAGGGTCTGTTCTGAGTAGATTTCTGCAGGCTTCAACCTTGCTGTTCAGGGGAGTTGTGACTGTGTGCAGTCCTGGCTGAAAATTGCCCTGTGGCTCTCCAGAAGATGTTTAGTCAAAAGCTGCTATTGAACACAGAACAAAAATAAGGTAATGAACTTTTGTATCTTGTGTTATGCAAGAGATAAGGTAAAATGACTTAATGTTCAGATTATTAAATTATGATTAATTATTTTATTGTTTGCTGAGGGGGAAGCCATATGGAGCTTTGGGGTTACAGGCAGCATCAGTGTTCTCATTGTGTAAATGTTAATTTCTAAATCCCATAGGGGACCTTTTGCTCTTAATAGTTAGAACAACTCTCTGGTCCCTTCACTTTTAGCAGCTTTGTAACTATGGGGTGGAGCCATGTGATTTATGAGGTCAAAGTGAAAGCAAGCAAGCTGAAGCTAGTTTCTGTAGCCTAGTAGCTAAAATACACCTTTATATGGAGATAAATCTCTTGTTCCAATGGCCAATTTAGGACTTCTCAAATTCTCACTTCAGATAAAATGTATGCAAGATCTAAAAAGGATAGTTAATTAATGCACAAGTATAATAACGTGTAATTAGGTTTACATCAATAATTTTAATTTCATAAGCAGAGTGTGAAGCCATGCTGAATTGATGATCTGTGAGCACAAGTGGGCCTGCAGATTGCCAGTTTGGATGTGAATTTGTTTGACTTGCATACTTTCTTCAGTAAACAAACTGAAAAATTAGATTTCAGAGTTGATCCAAATCCAAATATACTTTTCCTGGGACTTGCATACTGTTGCTCTGCATGTAAATTCTGGTTGCTATACTTCTATGGAGTGGAAATCCGAGATCTTGGCCTCTTTCTGACCTGACAGGAGGGTGTGGCCAGGTGGGGATTGGTCTCTTCTCCCAGGCAGCAAGGGACATGAGAGGAAGTGGCTGTGCCAGATGAGGTTGGGCTTTGAGAGGAATTTCTATGCAGGAATGGTTGTGAAGCACTGAAATGAGATGCCCGGAGAGGTGGTGAAATCAGCATCCCTCAAGTTGTTTAAGAAATGACTGGACATGGCGAAGTTGTTTAAGAAATGACTGGACATGGAACTGAGTTGACATGATGGCGACCAGTCAAAGGTTGGACTAAATTATGTCAGGATCTTTTCCAGCCTCAGTGATTCTGTGAAATGAGGAACTGTAGGTGATGGAACCTGAATTGTCCATAGCAGTTTTTCTTTTTTTTTTCCTCACGTAAACTTACACTAGTTTCTGGTAAGAAGCAGGAGGTCACCAGAAGCTCTCCTGTGTGCACGCTTTTAAAAATATGAAATTATTATTTTTTTAAGGTTACAAGTGAACAGAATTAGAAAAGTGCTTTGGAAGGGGTCCCACTACCCTGTGGATCATTCTTAAGAAATGTGTTGTTGATAGCTGAGACCTTTCAGTTGCCATGAAAGAGTATTTTTGTCTTTCCTCTGCATGTGTGCATTCAAAGAGAAGAACAGCATAGTCAGTTTGGTACAAAACAGCCTGCCACAGTTGGAAACTCTTTACAAGTTCAAGCTGATCTTGTTAAAGGATTGTTGCCCTTAACTAAGCAGTCAAACATATCCGCAGGCACAACAACATTTAAATATGTGTTTAGTCTAAACACTTGATTTAATATTGCCACTATAAGACAAGGCTTTTTGAAAACAGAACCTAAAGAAAAATAACTCTGGTTATTGACAGAAGTGTGTTGGTGAAGAGAAAGACCATCTTTCTTCAGATATCTTTTACTTCAGTCCTCTGGAATTCTTGAGGCAAACAAGTAGTGTTCAGGAAAAAAATTGATATGTTATTACAGAAGTTGTTTCAATTCCTAAACAAAAGCACTCTCCATTACCCTGTCATGTAAGTGTAATGTAATATTATGCAGACTCTATTATTAATGTTACTTTCCTACAGGTTAAACCATATCTAGGCTCACATTCATCCTGTGGAGTTCTGAATGCAGAGGATTAGTGAATTTAAGGTTTAAATACCACTGTAATAAATACCTAATTAAAAGGAACCAATAATCTTATGGTTTGATTGCCTCTCTTCTCCATAATAAACCACATGAATCCCTGAACTGAAGCAGAGCTCTTTTGAGTATATCTGTGGTAGAACTGAAGTCTAAAAAGATATGAATTTGTTTTAGTTTTCCTACATCCTCACAAAAGTTTTTATAAATATAAAATACTTACTTATGTTCTGTTGCTTAGTACAGGTTTAATTCAACTCCAAAGGCTTTGGTACTCAGTCCAGGAAAAGGGAAACCATCTGACATAATGCTGAAATTTCAAACTTTAAATCTAGGTGCATTTTCAAGATGTTTCACAGATGTTTATTGATAAATAGGAAGAAGGGCATTTACATTCTTAACTCCTCTTGCTCTTTACATCCCAGTTGTACTTCTAGAGATTCAATTTTTTTTTTCTGCTTCTGAAAGCTGCAAATTGTTGTAATAAATCAGCTGAGACTCCATTTTCTTCATGCAGAAAAGCCAATTCTTTATTCACGTAACCTCGCGTGACGAGGTTTTCACAGACCTCATGTGCAACACCCACTGGTTGGTAGTTTTCTTACTACTTTATTTTTTGGTCAGAAGGTGATTGGTGTGTATGTGTAAGATTTAGGTTGTTTATATTTTTCCTTTGTGGGTTCTCATGGAACAGATCTAATATTTATGCAGATGCACTTGTTTTTCTCCCCAAGAATAGGTTGTTGTGTTAATGAATGCTTCATACCCAAGATTGCTTTCGCATGGGACCTTGGAAGTTACTTAGCTGCACTCTAGAAGGAGTGACAGGCTAGCTTTGGCAATTTAGCATAGCAAGGCCTGATTTCATAAGGCCTTTCTTTTAGAACATCTCATACCTGTCTGCAACATCAGTAAGTTGTTTTCTGGGCCAAAATTTTGTTCTCTCTGTAGCTGAAGCTTAGTCATACGCTGCTGGCAAAAAAGCAGATGTTTTGGCCTAGCAGTCAAGTGAGAGGTTTACACGGAAAAACAGGCTGGCAAAAAGGAACCTCTCACTTTCCCAAGCTCCCAGCTCAGTTACCATGTACCAGTTAAAATGACCAGTTGCCAGGAGAATCTTCACTTGGAGGTCAATGTGAAAAAAATTCAAGTAGGGCAACAAAAGGGCACATTAACACCATGAGAATTCAGGCTCTCTAATGTTCAAGTGCTTCAGGATTAGCTGCCAGAGCCTGGTTTAAAGCTGCCTCATATTTTCTGACAGCATCTCCTTGAAGAAAGGAACTTAAAGGACTCTTAGTGCCCTTTGAAAGAACAAATGCTAATTGCAGGATAAGCAGGAGTATTTCTGTGATCATTTTGGTGTTTTGATAAAATTTGGTACTTCCATCCTTCTTTCCTTTCTTATTTCCCCTCCTGCATTTATTTGAAATTTAGAAGTAGTAGGGGTGGTTAAACTGGGTCAAGATCTGGAATTTTTTGAAAAATCCTGGGTTGAATAAATTAAAACTTCTGTTTGTATGCAGATATTCTGTGCTGTCTCCTACTTAGGCCTACTGCAGACAACCGACATTACTTCTATTTGTCTATTTTTAGTTGTCATGCCCATATCTTAGTTGGCAATTATAGGAATACTCTGTCATTTTCCCCAGAGAGAAGAGCAGTGTGGGATACCCTCTAAAAGGGGCTTCTCCAGGCCAGGGTTGGGATGTACATGCTGATTGCCATGGAATGAGCTGCTATGGTTCCTACCTGTCCTGCAGCTAAAAGGCTTCAGCCTCTAGTATTGTGTGGCACCTGGTAGGAGTAGTAATCAATGTGAAAGGAATGACTTCCTCCCTGCTTTCACACATACTGCAGAGATTGAAATAATTCTTAGTTATTGTCTGTTTTGAAAGTGTGTTTGCCCATGGGTTTGCTTTTTTAATACGATGTGTTAAATTCAACATTGGCAAGATTAAATAGTACTTGGAAGTTTTATGAAATTGGCAATTTGTCCTGAATGTTTGAGGGATTGTACCGTGCTTTACTGCTGACTGTCACAGAGGACTGGCTGAGTGTCTCAGTCTTGGGCAAGTGGTTGGAGGCTGCATTTCACCAAGTCTCAGCCCATGGAGAGAGCTGAGTGAGCCCTTCAGTCTGGGGAACAGCTGCATGGTATTACAGTGATGCATACCACACATTCTTTGGCTTCTAAATGCCTGTGCACCAAACCTGTTCCAACACATGACTGAGATGTGTAATTTCCAGTAGTGAATTTCTCAGTTTTCTCAAGAAAGTAGAAAAGAAATGTCGTTGCTTTCTTTTATGTCTGCTTCAGTTAAGCTTACCTACTCATTCATCTCACTTGATGTTTTTTGCAAGGACCCTCAGACTTCTTCCTTCCCTTGCAATCTAGTTCTATGTACCAAAACTAGAAAGAAAATGTTTCCTGTAAGAGTCAGTCAGCAATTAAGGTGCTCATATGAATAATAGAATCTACAAAGAAATTATTGAATTTTTATGTTGGACTTGTATGCACATTCATAACCACATGGACATGCACTCTTTGCACTGGTTATCTAAAGGTCATCACATTTGGTTTTGGGATTTCCAAATGTCTGATAGTTATTTGCAGAAAAAATCCTTTGAGTTAAGCTGCCAGCTCACATGCACACATTTACTTTCTTTGTTTCCATTAAAGTCAAAGGCTTGTAGAGCCTCCTAGGAGTTTAAGTAATTCTTGGAAAAGGTTATAAAAGAACAAAGTGGTCCAGATGTACTCTTTAGGTACAGAAATATTTGAGGAATCTCTTTTTTTTTTTTTTTTTTCTTTTATTATTATTTTTTAAAAAAATTTTTATTTTTTCCCCTGAGTGGCAACAGGGAGATGTAGGATTCTGCTGAATTATCAAGCCACATATCATTATGCTTGAATGTCCTCTGCTATGTTGTGTCAATATCCTGCTTGCTGATGGTGCATGGAATGCAAAGGTCTTGTTCCTGTAGACTCTCTGTTCAGGGAGGAGAAGTCAGCTCAAAGAAAAAGCTGAATTCCTGAATACATTGCACTCAGGATTTTTTTTATCCTTATATCCTAATGTTCTCTGACTTTGGCATCTCCTGAGGAGGGGAAATGGGCAAGACTACAGGTGAGTCACCAGCAGAAACTTCCATATCTGTCAGGCTGTGTGATTAGTGTTGTAGTCTCCTAGATGGCCTCTGATCCTGAAGCCAGGGTGTGTTCATGTTTCTTTGGCTGAAGAATTCTTGATTGGTAAGATCTGAAGAGATGCAAATGTGGTGGAGTGACAAATCAAGATAGAAGATGCCTCTGACAACGTTGTGTTGAATAGATTTAAGCAGAACTGGCAGAGACCTAGATGTGACATACATTGAGAATGACAAAGCGTGTAGACCAGAATATGTTTTTCCTAAAGAGGTTAGTTTACAACTTGCTGGTTATACCTAACTTACTGAAGTAGGTATTGTGGTTTGTGATCCACTCTCTATTATCCTTTTTGTTTGAATTTCACAGCCCTTTGTCAAGCTGTCAAAAGTGTATCCATTGCTTAAGGGAAATGTGAGTGTCCTGTTGGATATGACAGGGTATATGTTTGGAAAGTGATGGGGATGCAGTCATTCTGGTCACGATCAGCTCTGCTTCTTTGAGTGAAATTGGGAAAAATACATATGCAACTCAGAATTGGCCAGAGGCATGCAGAAATCAAACATATGTTCAGTTTAGGGGCCTGAGTCACAAGGACAGTAATGTCCAAAACCTTCTGCAGGTCTAAGATTTGATATTAGAGTTTTCTAGTGTGCTTGGCTCTGGTGAAGTGGCAGCACTTCTTCAAGGTCTATATACTAATTTAATTTTCCTTTTTGTCTGGTATTGAGGTTTCATTTCCTTGAAATTGCTGGTTACTAGGGTAGTCTTTTGTGTGATGTTTTAAGATTTTTTTCCCCCGATGTGATTTATATTTAGACTGACAATTTATAAAATGTTCTGTTGAGCCCTTCTAGTCTTTTGTGTTGTTCATGTAACCATGTGTCATGGAGCTCATAACTTGTTTGTTTATTTAGTGATTCTCATTCTAATTTTGCTTGGGGCTATTCTTAATGAATGGAAAGCAAATATCAGAATAGAGCAAAGGGTAAAGATCTGATGACAACCTGTGGAGTTGTGTTACGTTCTGTTAATAATAGACACATAGGACTTAGTCTAGAAGAATTTATACTATAATCCAGCAATATAACCAAATTCTGATTTGGTTGGTATATAAAAAGCTTCTCTTGCTTAAAACTGGCTAAAAGTAGAATTAACTTGATACATTCTTTTGAAGACACTTTAAGTACCTCTGACACTTCCTGCATAGCTAAGTTTGACCTACAAAATTGTGGGGGTAAATAAGAATAAAAGATTTGGACAGCTGTTGAGAATAAGGGGTCTGCTTTCACATTCAGGGGGGATTGGAATGAGATGATCCTTAAGGTCCCTTCCAACCCAAGCCATTCTGTGATTCTAGGACACTACTCTAACTGCCTGAATGGCATAAAATTAACATAAATTATTAGACAACTATTGAATTTATATGTATGTGTGTGTGTGCTGACCTGAATTTTTTAATTTCTTTCCCCAGGAGAATATCTTGTTGACTGCTTTTTTATGGCTTGCACTTAAAACTCTTTTGATTGCTACATTATAAATAGCTTCAGCTGAATATATTTCTAGTGTTTCCAGGTGAAAACCATGCATATTTATGTTGTGCTTTCTTGCAGGGGCTGGTGTTTTTTTCCTGTCGTGTGCTGAGGGGGAGCAGATCAGCTTCCTGTTCGACTGCATTGTCCGCGGCATCTCCCCGACCAAAGGCCCCTTTGGTTTGCGTCCAGTGCTCCCAGGTTAATACAGGGAGTATAGAGTAACCAAGTGAAGCAGGAACTTGTCATGTCTCACACCCACTGCTGCTGCTGTAAGAACAGCTTGCAGACACCCAGGGTGTGCAGAGTGCAAAGTGGTTTTCATTCTGAAATGTCACCGTACAGATTTATAAGGTGGACATACCTGCTTTCCCCCTGCTGCTCTGGCTCATTCATATTTCTGGTTATATTGCTAACTCCAGCCCTGTCTTATTTAACAGTACTAAAAGGTGGCAGTTTGAATTGAAAGGAGCCCTAACTTTTAAACTTACACATATAACTTGGATCCATGTCGGCATTGCTATTTTGATAGTTTAATGGAAAACTAACTTCTGGAGCATTTTGAGTTTCTCCAAAACGCAATGTTCTAAGTCTTGTCAGCCTTAGAAAACTTTGTCAAGCCTCCACATCACATTTAAGCTTTTCAACTTGAGCTTTTTTCATGATGTGTGAGGTTTAAATTCCTTTTCCTATTTCATGGTAAATGCTGCATGTACTCCTATATTCAAAGAGGAATTTGGATGGCATCATAATAAAGCCTATTGCCTTTTGATTTCAGCAGGCAGTATTGAGTCAGAATGACTCTGTCAAACAGGAAAAAAGTGTAGAAGTAAGATTGCAGAAAATTGTCTGTGATTTGGTGGTGGAATGTGTTGCAAGAATGGTGAAGGATGAGGTGGGATTTGTGGAATGTGAAGAGTTTGTTTAAGTGTTAGGCAGTTAATAAGTGTTCAACAGGGTTTTATTGCTGTTATAAGATTAGAAGAAAATCTGACGGAAAAAATTAGATTATTAGCTCATTAGATTATGTGAAGCTTGTGAAAATAAATTATGAAAAATTAGGTATTAGTTAAAAAATTAATTAATGCATTAAACACAAGGCTCAGTTCATGTTATCTTTCCCATGGTTGTAAGGCAGAAGTAAATTAAATAATCAAGCAGAATTGTAGACAAAAAAGTCATTCTTGTGTAATAATATACGCTTGCATCCCATTAACTGGAGTGTTAAAAAAAAGAAGCAAACAGAAAAAACACAACAACAGAAACACAAAAATCAGTGTTTATACTGAAAGCTTTGCTATTGAACACATTTTTCTGCATATCTAAAACTATGTGTGTATATATGTATACACATACAACCCCTAAGGCTCTCATGTAACAAAAATTTCTGTCAGGAAAAATTAAGCCTACAAACAACTATACTGTAGTCTTTTTTTTTTTAATTACTATTTAAAATTTTGACTTTAGCACAATCTTTGAAGATTCATTTTTCAGAAACATATAGGCGTCAATCTGCTTTCACATGTTAGTTATCTCTTCTGGTGTTTGTGGGTTGTTGTGCCACATATCACAATCTCTTGCCTCCTTTAGGAGCTCTGACCTCACCGAGGTCCATGAAGTGGATGTGGAACATCTTGGGGAGTATTTGGCGTTTTTTGTAAGAGAAGATCTTTTTCCTGAGGTCTTTTCATTTCTCTTTTGTGCTTGATGTACTTGCCATTGAGATCTCGACCCCTTGATTTCAGCTTGTTTCCCTGGACAGGAGAAGTGTTTTGTCAAGAATTGTGCTCACGTACTTTCAGACAACCCTGCCTTTATTTATCCAAGCTACCTTGAGCCCTATAACTTTCATTCCTGTATATTTTACCCTTGTCTCTTCCAGTTTGTTGTCCCTCCCTATGTACACGTTCCTGGGGGAAAAAAAAAGATATTTTTTATGTTCCCTTTTATTTATTATCCTGTGCAGAAGCTTGTACAGGTCTGTTTAAGGCACACACACATGTACAGTTCTAGTGATTCATCCATAAACTAATTTTCCTTATCAAGTATGTTGTTACACAGAATGTACTGTATTGCTTGAAAAGGTCAAGTCTACCAGCTGCACACCATGTGCCAAGTATTGAAATTCACTCAACCTTTGAAAGCATCAGCTTGTAAACAGATTAATTATCTGTACACTTCAGGTAACTGGATAAAAACTTCCCGATTGGAGATTCTTCCAAGAAACATCTTACCTATGTAATTCATATTTATTGCAGTGCAGAATGCTACACAGCCTTAGCTGTATTTTAGGTATGCAATATTCTGCTTTTGTGCAATTTAAAAGCTTTTAGAGAACCTCTTCACAGTTTGCCACTTGATTTTGGCATGTTGCCTTTGCTTGTACCTTTCCAGCTTAAACATGAAATATGCTGGAAGCAGTGTGGTATTTTCAAGCAAGGAAAACACACAAAGGGCAGATGTACCGAGAAAGAATGTAATATGGTAAAAACAGACACAGTGACAGAGTTGGACACCAACGCCCACAGCACAAATATAATCTATAGATGTTATGCAATCAATGTAGTCTGTCTTTGTAGAAAAGATGAATGAAGCCAGTTGCTTCGTGTACAAACAACTCAACAATATGGTTAAAAGAGGTGTTAAAACATTTGTGTTAGTATGAAATGAATAGGAGATGGTGGAGAATGGTGTGAAGAGGACTGAAAAATGACCAATTTTCTTACTTGCCATAGTGATTCTTAAATAAATGTAAAGTAACTAGTGTCCAAATGAAACTTGTAAACTGTGTGTGCAAGGGGTGTTTGTGCAAGGACAATATTCACATCTTTTCAGGACAGTAGTTTTTACTGTACCTTACTTCCTTAAAAGCATGATGTTCTTATCATATGGATATATGATTGCTGTACATATTTTATCATGCCATCTATAAAATATGCAGTGAAAATCCAGCACAGTGGAACTCATAAATTTGATTTACTCTTGTAAGGTATCACAGTCTGGTCTAATCTCTCAGCAGACCCACTTTGGGCAGCAGGTAAGACTAGATAACTCTTGAGGTCCCCTCTAACCTGAATTATTCTGTGATGTTTTGGAAATGAATCAAATTACTATTCTCACCATAAAAAATAATTCTATTATGTGTACATCCAAAATAAATTGGAAAAGGAAAAGAACATTAGATGTTTTTATGATTCATTACTTGCTGTACTTATTTTGGGGGTCCAGTAATTTTTCAAAATTGTACCAAAATAGTTCTATTGGTATCTCCATTAGCAGATTGAAGGTTTTGATTTGTTAAAAGCTGTGTGATCAGGTCTCATAAAACCCCCCAAAGACATAGAAGACTGGAATGCGAAAGTCATGTAGGTATAAGTATCTGTAGATATGTTTATGAAGTGTAATATTTCAAATTAAAGGCTCAAGTGAGTGATGGCTTTGGATGGCTTGTTTTCCCCAGCTACCAGTTGGAAGAGAACTGTTGTAACTGGCTACTAGCACGATCTCTTTTTTCATTGAAGAGACATTTAGAAAACAGTCCAGAGAATTTTACACTCTGTCTTGATGGAAGTCTAGATATGGACTTAGTAATGAATCACTGATTGCATGGTTTGTAATCTATACTGAATTGCATGCTTATTATTTGATAAATGTTTGTCAGGTGTGTGTTGAACTCCTTTTTTTCACTAGCAAGATTGATGTTGAATGCCAAAGCTGAACACCCAAGAGCCCATCAGTGACATCTTTGATCAGTGGGCAGACTAGTACTCTCTATGTCTGATTATGTGGCAGTCTAGTCCTGCAGTCTGGAAAGACCGCAGGTGTAATGTTAATAGTCTGGATGCCCTCTTTTAATTTTGGAAGCTTTTTCAGGCTGCTTTGTGACTGACTGGCAAGTGTACAGTGCTGCTTGCTGAGGATCCATCTGATGCTCTTTCTTTTTGTTGAAGCTTGATACACCTTTGGTCATTGCAAGACAGCTCTGTGGCTGCCTTCTGCAGTATCTGTACCAAGTGGATCCTCCTCAAATTTTAGGACATCTTTTCATTCCTCCAGACATCTTACAAGGTGTGGAGATTTTAGCAAGAAGGTGAGGGTCCAGGCCTCATCTACAAATGTGCCTACAGTTACACAGGAAGAAAGAAAAGAGAGATCTTCAGCCTAACTTACTTAATTTTGTTTAACAAAATAATTAACCAATGTTGCATTTTAAAGATGGATATACTCAATTAAGTAGCTGCTGACTGAACTGGATACAATACATTTTTTCCTGACAGGTGCTTATTGAACAACCCTGAAGCTTTGAATTACTGTGACACTTTATTCGTATGTTACCAAAGTATTCAAAATCTCCCACGATGAACAGCTGATGTGGCTTTAATGAATATCCACCAACGTAATGTAAAAATAAAATCTCCAGCAGAGGCATTTTTAGTCCAGCTAAATTTGATTTAATCCTTCCCCTTTGCCCCAAAGCAGTGTTTAAGAAGATTTCAATGACTGCCTCACTTAAAAGATTATTTTCCTCATAGCAAGTGATCCATATCTGATTGGAAAATGGTAAAAAATTTTATTAATTGAGGGACCTGAGTGAATCACAGGAGAGGATACGTTTGTTAAGAGCTTGGGAAATGAAGGTACTCATTGTTCTTGGAGCTGCTTTCGGATGTTGTGTGGGCAGAAGCTGTTGGAATTTCCTTGGACAGCTGTCTCAGTACCGGTCATGCTCCTTCTGTCCCCCTGACTTACTAATGTGGTAAATTGCCACGCAGTTATTTAGAGGTTGTGTGTTGGGCATGCAAAAGGTAGAGGATGATGCCAAAAAATCCAACTTTGTAGCATTTTGGCCTAAAAAACTTATTAAAAAAAGGGTTATTACAACAGCACTCGTGGGAGGTCATAGGTTATGCACTCCAGTAAGGACTGGTCCCTAAAAAGTGGCTGCCAGTGACTTCAGCCCATAGTCTGATCCTGTAGGAAAGCATCCTGACTACAGCTTGGTCATTTTTAACCAGAAATACTGGAATAAGCATTTGTTACTTCTGAGGGAATAGTGTTGTATTTTTTTTCCATAGAAGTCTGGCTTGTTAGCAGAGATTAAAGATGAAACAAAGTCTTGGGTAAGACTGATAGATAATTACCTAAAACTTAGACTCAGTATATGTTTGTCAGGTTTTGAAAGTATTTCTCTAGGTATTTTCTAGAACTTGGTGAGGAAGGTTCTTCTGCTCAATTTTCCACAAAACTGGGCAATGTGAGCTCGCAGCCCATAACTATGAACACATGTTTTATACACGTTTTATCCATAGGCAATCCTTAAGGGGAAGTTTAAACAAAAAATTACCAATTCTGTTGGACAGACAGTATGCCTACAAGTTTCATGTTGTTGGGTGAAACCTGGTGTGTTCTGTAGCTGTGCAGCTTATAGGGAATTTGGCTTCTGGAAACAATTGAACATGTGAAGTGCAAACTTTCTGACTTCAACTTCCCCCCTCCCCCATCTTGTATTTTATTATAAGCCAATTTTACAAGATCAGTTGTTTGACCAGTTTTTTTTTTTTTTTAGTTACATCTTTTTCTGTCTGTAAGAGGGACATAATTTACTTTAAAAACTAGTTATTGTGTAGGTGCCCTAGTAATGTTCTGAAAATCTGAATTTCTCAAGTAGTCATATTCTGAGGAAAGTGAAAGCACCTGGCCTACTGACAGTTCTTTGGTGTGGGAGGGGTTAGTGTCTGTTTGCATCTTGATTTGACCAATTTGCTGATCTGTTATGACAACTTTATACTCAAAGTGCTTGTAGAACATCTTAGACCTTTTTTGGACATAGGGCATTTAACTAGATACACCAGAGTAACTGGAGCAGAGGGCATTAAAAATAGGCATCAGCTTGTAATGCTGTGTGCTGAGCAGATCCTTGCATGGACCTGCCTGGGTTGCACCATAGGTGCTGGTGGCCAAATGTGTTTTCCTCTGGCAGAGGTCCATATGGAAGCATTGGGGGTTTTCTTTGAGTAAGCAGTTGCAGGTTTGCAAGTAAGCAGTAAGCAGTAAGCAGGTTTGAACTAGTCAGTGCCAAATGTGAGCTGTCTTGCAGTGTAAATAGGAAGGGACACCTAACAAAATAATCCACATCAAACAGTCCTTTTTTCTTAAGTTTGAAGTGTTCCAAGCACTGTCTGAGCTGGGAGACAGGGGTCACAAACCCTGTTTGTTGTGGGCATTGTTGCCTTGTCCCTGTTAGAACACCCTTGGGTTCCAATGTATGTTATTGTAGATGGATTGTGTGTATCTTGGTTTTTCTGCTCATCTTACCCAGATTGCAGACTGCCAAAGATGGAAACTTCCTCAACATGGGAAAGAAAGTTGGAAAGTTCAGCATTGTCATTTCTGTTCCTACCTAGGACAGGTCAGAAAGTGAATATAGTTAGGGAGGAGAGATGTGGCAGTTTGTGTCTTGGGGAAGTTGATAAAGTAGGGAGCTCCTATGGAGCTTCAGCTGACCTGGCAGTGCTTCTTCCTGTGATCATGAGCTTGCTTTTACTGCTGTGTTGATAATATCAAACCCGAGTCTTTTAAACCTAAAAGACTTGGGGTGAAAATGAAACTTTTCTTTCATCTTTCCAACTGGTTTTTGTCTTACTAACTCTATCACAACAATGTATAGCATTTTGCATCCTTTTTCCCCCTCTTATTAAATGATTCAGTGTTTTTATGGTGTGCTTCTGCTGCTCAGTTGATCAGATACACAAGAGCAGCACTTGTGAGGAAGCTAATTTGGTTTTGCTGTCATTAATTACTTTCCCTGTGTATTAATAAGAATTACTGAAGTTTCTGATGATGAACAAGTTAGCAGACCATATCCTCTGCAACTGCTGAACATGACACACTCATCATTTGAAGGAATCCATAAGGTTTCTCTTTGGATAATGGTTATGATTACTTCCAACATCTGGTTTTATTGTTGTGCCTGCTGGAAATAAAATGATTTAGAGGAAACTGGCCTGTTTTACTGATGAGACTTCTTCCACATTCTGTTTAACTTTTGCTCTTTCTACTTTTTCTTTGGAATACGATGAGCCACCTTCAGTGAAATTATCTCAGCTGGAATGGCAAACTCACTAAAATGTATGGGGAAAATCCATGAGAGTACATTTAAGAAGTGGTTTATATAATCCTAACTTGTCTTGTATTAAATATGAAGAAAAAGACCCACCAGGTTGCATAATTTATCTCTGACATCTCAACTTAATGACCTTCTGAACATCCAACTTGAGAGCAAAATCTTTGTAAATATATGATTTGGATTGGAAGATGTCACTTTAATCACTGTGATTCTGACTTTATGATGTAGATTTATAAATTTCTGGGATGAAAAATTTGGTCTTTCTGAATGTTTCCAGTGATGTCAGGACAGATTTTAGGTGGGTCAAATTAGCTTTCATTAGCTTGGTTGATGCTAATTATTTCTGTAGCTGTTGGCTTTGGTGCTGTGCTCTGTCCCTGGTGGTAACTCTTACAGACATTGTGTATAATCTCTGAAAATCTTTGATGCTTTTAATTTTAACTTACTGTGTAGCACACATCCAGGATGTGCTTGAAGTCAGATTGTCCCATACATTTTTCCAATCAGTGTTTCAAGCATTAGAATGTCTTTTTCTCTTTCCTTCTTTTTTATTTATTTTCCATGTTAGCTCCTTTATTTATTTATTTATTTATTTATTTTCTGTTTGCTTTTAAAGATCCAAGTACAAACCCAGCCTATTCAGAAGACAGATTGGCTCATGAGGCTTTGCAATTAGAAAAGCGCTTGAGCTTGCTGTCCCATACAAGTCGCCAAGGTAGTGGAGGTAAGAAATACCTTCAGTTAAATAAAAAATACATTATGTTCCCTCCTGCCCAGGCTTTAAAAGTTATATGGCCTGTCTTAGAAGATGTGGAGCTTACAAGAAAAATGGTAAGAGAAACAGTCAAAACATTATATTTGTTATGTTTCTTGTGAGACAGTTATTTAACAGGATTGTCTGAAGTCCTTTGATGTAGATTGGGGATTTTCAGCTCAGACTGAGTTTCGAATCGAACACTATTAGCCCAGGAACACCATTTAGGACGCTGAATCCTACTGAATTTTTGCATGGAAAACTTAAAAAGAACTGTCTGCATCAAATCTGATACCTGCTTAAGTACCTTAGTCAGTGCAGCCTGTGAGAAGGACTAACTTGTATGGTTCACACATTAGGCTTACAGCAGATTTTTGCAATAAAATGTAGGACTCCTGTGGTTTCCTCTGCTATCTGTACATGCCTTTTCTGAAGTTGTTAGTGTATCAAAGTAGAATTGATGTTTAGCACTGGATTTGTAAAAGGGCCTGTGCCCTGAACTGGCATTTGAACTGTTTAATAGCTGAAGTTAGAACATCCAAACATCTGCTTTGCTCTTGACTCTAAGGCCTACAAGCCTAAAAAATGTCCTTGTGTAGTTCCTCAGGAGTTTAATTATGTGCTTATATACGTTTCCATGGCTGCTTTGGCCTAGACACTGCTGGGTAATGTGGTTTGTGTCTGAATTCCAGTGAGACTTCTTGAGGTTTTTCTTAATTGGCACATAACTGCTAGACTTAACTGAATGGATAGAAAATAAATGAGACTTGATAGACAAACATGCTTATATTTTTTCAGTCCATCTGGTCAGAAATCATATACAGTTTCTGCCTTTGTTTTCACATTGGTTCTATTAAGAAATAAGAAAATAACATTGTGGACCCTGTGTGTGCTAGAAGAAAGTGTTTTTATATTTGTTTGTGTGATGTTTGTGTTTTGTCCTTGTGCCCTTTCCTGTGAATATTTAATTTCTTTTCATTCATGTTGAGTCTTCAATGGTAGTCATTACCTGTTGAAATGCCTTTCTTTGCAACTATCATTGAGGAAAACGATCTTGCAGTAGGCATATATATATCACAAGCATAAATATATCACAGAAGAAATTTTTGTATATAGCTATGTAAACATTTTTGTAACAATATTCTTATTTTTATTTGTACAGTGATGTATGATTGTATTTTGGTACAGCAACCCAATTAACTGTATGAAAGTAAAATATGTTTGCAAAGGGGAGAACTTGGTGCATAAACTTTAAAAATTTAGCCTTGAATGCATTATGTTCCACTATGTGGTAGGGTTATGGCAAGGTAACATATCATTGCATTTTATTTTTCCTGTGGGGCTCTGAGTTATTGCAGGAATTCTGCCTTTCTGACGGCAGCTCCACTTACAAAAAGCAGATGGAATCTCAGGGCCCTTCCTGTTTGTACATACTTGCCATGCTTGAGTCTGTTGATTGTGTTTTAAACACAGGTTGATGTGTTTCCCTCTTTTCTAGGAGATGACAGGAGTATTTCAAGCTCGTCTTCGGATACCAGCCACTCGGATGTCAGTGTTGGGAGCAGGTTGACAGTGTGGCCTGAGCAATCTTCAGCCAGCACCTCTCAGGAGAGCCATGGACTGGCAGCTGCAAAGGGCATTCACCTGGGAGAAGAAAAGACCCTTCCAGAAGGGGCACGTGGCACCACTAAACCCCCTCCGAAGCCCCTCCGGTCCAGACAGCTGCAGGAAATAGGTCGCCAGAGCTCTTCTGACAGTGGAATAGCTACTGGTAGTCACTCTTCCTACTCTGGGAGCTTCTCTTCCTATGCTGGGAGCTTAGACATTTGCCATGGTGATGAGTTTGGATCGTTGCTAAGCTTGCCATTGAACTTCCCTTCAGATCAGAGTCTATGTACTTGTCCTCACAGTGAATCCCAGAGAGCTGTGGGGTCGGAGTATCAGGTTCCCAGCTCTCTCAGACACATTTATGATATACCCAGGAGTGTGTTACAGGCAGCTTCTAAAGAAGTGCAACTGAAGAGTGCAGATTCCACACTACCCAAGGACCAGGCCCTGCCTGCTCAAGGTGCCAGTGACCCAAAACTGCTACTACCACACTTGGAAGCACGGAGGGGACCTGGGCACAGCCAGCACAGAGGGAGACCTTCATCCTTACTCACAGAAAGCAGCAAGGACTCAAGTGATGAGACATATGTGGATTTTGTTTCAAGGTGGTCAGACACAAAACCACAAGGACAGGTGTCAGACTCCAAAAGTAGTGAGCTGTCACCACCTGGTGGGGCCTCAGCTGACCCCTGTGACACATGTAGCCCCCACCTTGGGATGACAAGAGCTCTTTTTTCATCTTGTCCAATCTGTGGTGGACTAAAGGTAAATACCTAACACTGAGCGGATGCTAATGAACCTTAGTTGATATAGCATGATTAATTTAAAGTTATGTAAGTTGTAGGTCATAAGTTATATTGTTTCCTTTATGCTCTGGACAGGTAATAACTTTTTCTGTTTATGCTGAAATGGAGAGGCTTAACACATGTCTGCCTCAAAATCTGTACCTAGTCAAGGAAACACTGAACAATATAGACCACAATCATTATTTTTGAATTGGCCAGTTTTGGCTTTGGGTACATGTAAGTGAAGGAGAAAAGTTTTGCAGGCACTGGATTTATCATATAATGGCAAGCAGGCATGGAAGACACTGACCTGTCTTGCTGCTGGTATTTACAAATAAAGAAGGGAGGTCAAATAATACATGCTGCTCTTAAGGAGATCTGAGTACATACTTTTATTTTATTGATGTTTTCCTTTTCTTTGCACTTTGCACAAGAAGCCAGCTTAGACCTGTTTCTCATTGGGGAAATACAAAATAGTCAAGTCAGCCTGGCAGTCCAGTAATGTGATTGGCCAATGACAGGTACTTTAGAGTACAAAAACTCACTAGCAGTCTACAAACAGGACAATTTATTTGCAGGAAGATTTATTTTTGATCACCAATCACATAAAAACTTAATACCTAAACTGTGGAGTTCACTTGCCTTTCCAAACACAGTTGCCAGTATCTGTTACTTTGATATTCTTATAAATTCTTTTTGGACCTGATACATTCTTAGCTTTTTATGGCAGTATACTTTATACATTAATTATAGATTGCATGAAAATGTATCTGATTTAATCCATGATGGAGATTTTTTTTTTGTGTGTGAATGTGTTTGCTAAACTAGAAGGTAAATCTGCTTGTATTAGTGAGCTGTTGAAAGGCTGGGAAGGTTAGAGGGAGTGCTTAATTTAGGGAATGTGTGAAGCAAGGATTCAGCAACAGAGACTTCTGCATGAGGGATTGAACACTGGCATTGAAGTGTGTGCATTTAATTAAATGTGAGATTACATAAACCACTGCTATGAAAAGGGCTTGAATGCCTAGTAGGTGACGAAAGAAAAATTAGCAGGTTATAAATCTGAGGGATTGTTTTCTACTCATGAGGTGTTTCATGCATTTGCATCATTGAGTCCCTTCACATATTTGCAAACTAGGAAGCTCTGTCTGCCTGGGCCACTTGCACAGCCCCATCACAACACCTTGGGTGTTACTGTGTCCTGTGCCTGCAGCACTTGGCAGGGAGGGAGGCACTCCTGGGACAAGTTTTCTAAGGCTGTGGTCAGTAGGATCAGTGATCTTCCAAGGCCATCCTTGGCAGCCACCTGCACCACAGACCCTCATGAGCCCTCTAGCCCAAATCTGGATGTGTGGAATTCTGCAGGCAGTGGGATGTACAGCTGTGTATTTGCTGTTGGCTCCTTGTAGTTAGGGAGAATTTGAGGAAAATGACGAAGACTTATTTTTGGAAGGGCTCTGCTTTGGGATTAGAAAGCTCTAAGGTGGCTTTGTTATAGGAGGGATTAAAGGAGGAATTCAGGTACAATTAACTCACATGGTCTAAATGTTTCTGGGTGATCTGAATTGTTGGTTTAGATGTGAATTTATCAGCTCTTACCCAGCATATCTGTGGAAGATGGGAAGCTAAAAATGAGTATTCCATTGGATATCTTCAAAATAATTAAAAGCTAAATTATGCCACTACAACTGCCTGTTGACCCCAATGATATAAATACCTACAAGTGCTGTCAGGTTTAATGGTGTTTATAGCTGCCCTAATAAGTTAAATTGGCAAGAATTCAGATATTGTCTATATTTAAACAAATTCGGTGATAAACACTGGTGCAACCTTCTTATTACCTTTTGTTTTAGCATGAGAGATGCACTTTTTTTCAAGAATCCATTTATAAGCAGTCACGAAAGAAGTCTCATTAAATGGAATGATTCACGGGTTTGTTTTTAATTTTGAAAGAAAAAATAACCCTTTGATGCACTCTCTTGAACTGTCAAGAACGAGTTGTTTTAGCAGTATTTAATGGACACTGTCTTTGGTGTTTCTCCTGATTAGTACAGTGAAAGCACAAATCCATAGGCTGTAACTAAAAAATAATTATTACTCCTTGTACTTTCAACAGAATATTTTTAAGTTAGGGCGAGGAAGAGTTGATTTATGGATTGGTGAAAACCAGGTTTTCATGTTCATTCAAATTTGTGTTCAAAAAGCTTTAATGTGCCGGTGTTTGGAGTTCCTTCACAATTTTGAGTTAAGGTGTTAATTAAATTGTGTTAATGGCTTTTAAATGCCTACTATTTAAAGTGACCCAAGTAGAGGAAAGTCTGCAGCAGTAATTAAGGCTATAGGCATTTGTTTGTTTTGTGCCCTGTATGTAAACTTTGGCAAATGGAGGTTAGGTTTGGGCATGCTGCGTGTGCATGTTGGAGTTCAGCATGTGAACAGCTGGAGAGAGGCTGCAGGATGAAGATGTGCATATGTGGAGGGCATGGTGGGGGTCCTGACTGGGATTGAGTTATTGAGAACCACCTGCTCCTCTAATGACAAGGATGATGATGAAAACAGGGAGAGCAGACCCTGGGAAAGTGCCAAGGCTCAAACAGAAAACAGGGCAAGGAACCCTTTCTGTCACTCTGCATGAAAAATAGAGCCAGAATGAAAAGAGTTAATAAATACTGCTTCTATTATTTGTATATTGTATTTCATGTTGGACATTGGGGACTAAGAAGCAAGCATGCAGAGTGGTTTGCTTTCTGTTGTACGTAATTGTGCTGTGCTCAAGATGTCCTTTACAGACTTCCCAAGGTGTGCCTTTGCTATGTAATTTGACCTAGTTGATTTCAGTGCTGTAGATGATTGCAGAGGTGAATTCATTGTCTATTGTAAGTATAATTTAAGCTCAGAATTGATTGTTACGATTTCTGAGTAAGCTGTAGAGATTTATTATTAGACTTTACTTATTACGTTTTTAACTACTTAACTGATACTAATTTGATGAATAGAATTTTATTGTATGCTTGTTGCTCTGTAACTTTGATGCTATAGTTTGAGAAATGTCAACTTTTTTTATAGGGTGTTCCTTTTCTTTTTTTTTTACACCACCGTTGTTTGTAAATTTTCGTAGAAATCTGAAAAATAAAATAATTTTCCAACTGGTTTTGTCCTTTTCCATCTGATAAGTTCTGGGTTTTGTTTTGCTTTGCTTTTTGTCCCCTGACCTTCTTCTTCTTGCAAGTTGAATTAATATGGAGTGTTTATGGCTGTCTCTTCATGCTCCTTAGTCTTATACTCAAATCACTGTTGACAGCTCCAAATGTGCCTATTAGTAGGAATTACATTTATGTATGTCTAGCTCATGCTAAACTCATATTTATGTCAGTGGGAGTTCTTATTTATGTAGAAATATAGTCACGAGTACTGCTTTGGTAGTTAACTTGCCATGATAGAGGGGAAAAGAAGTTGTCAGTTTGTGTGTGGCTGTTGTCATCAATCTCTATTGGTATTCAGCCACCTACTTAAGTTGATGATTTTAAAATATCAAGGCCTCCTTGGGGACAATGTGGTCCCAAATTAGGAGCTGATCTACCCAAATTATCTGTGAGGTACTTGTATAATTCCTGCTCCCACAGTGACTCTGTGCCTCAAGCTGTGAATCTCCCAGCATATCTGTAGTAAGTGGAAATACAGAAATGTTGTGGTCTTGATGGATAAAAGGGGTTTTGTCAGGCAGCAGGATCCACAGCTCTGAGGGGCTGAGAACCCTTCCCTACACAATACAGGGAGAGCTGGCACCTGCCTTGGGGGCACTTGGATCTCAGTTGGTTTGGCTGGGTGATGGATATTTAACTCTTTTAGTCTGTCCTGTAGAAACTGCTTTATTTTTCATTACAACTCCACAGGAAGGCATGTGCTTGCCTTGCTGTCATCCTTGAGCAGGCTCTTTGCTACTGTGTTTGATGGTGCAGCACCAGGCCCCCCTTTCAGAGCTGCTTAATCACCTGCAGCCTTGGGTGAGTGCAGAGGCTCTATGTTCTGGAGCAGCTGTGAATATCTGTGTGTCCCTTGTGTGTTGTAGTCCAAGGGAGAGAGACTGAGCCTAGGGAGAAGCACAGCTCTTCAGGCAGAGAAGGGGCTTGAACTTTAGAGCATCCTACACTGTGGTCTCTTGCTGTCTTGCCTGGACTCATTTCACCAGGGTCATGAGCAGCCTGTCACTGGGTTGGGAATATAGCAGCCTTAGTCTTCCAAATGCTGTACAAAATCCTTAACCCTAGAGTTAGCTGGTGTTTCTCCTTTCATTGTAGATGCTGCTTTTGAAAGTGGTGAAAGGGAAGGCCTGTAAGGTGTTAACTTGTGTAGTGAAATCTGAGAAATGGCAGCTGCATGACTACATGGCCATATCTGTGTGACTGAGAATGTTTTAATTTTTTTGGCTTTTAATCAAGTACTTTTCTAATGTAGTACTAAAACAGATACTAAAGAAATCACAATGTGCTCTTAACTACAACCTTAATTTAGCTATTTTTTTTCTGTTGGGAGTCATTACCTCTTTCCCCAGGAGACTGAAAACCTTATGTGTTTATCTTGAACTGTGTTTATTTCCATGCTTTCTGTGAGAGTGTAGGAACATGATTATTTGTAATTGCACATCTTTTACATCTCTTTTCAAAGATTTTTTTTTACAGTATTGATGTATGGTGCTGTAACATTTTATGCTTCCTCCCACCTTTAAAAAAGCTACAAGCTGTCTAAATTCTCAGCTGAGAAGGATGCATTTGTCATCTTCTACAGCGTTGTTGCTGCTTCTGTTTCTGCTCTAACCTCAGAGCTCTGGGCAGTTGGGCAACACACTGTCAGAATTATAACAGAAAGAGTTTGCATCTCAGAGGAACCTGGAAGTCAGTTGTCATTATTGACCTGAATGATGTGTTTGTGAGGTTCCTGTATCTGGGTCTTGCTGACTTTTTGCATGAATTAGAAAACTTGCTTTTGTGCTCTTTTCTTTCAAGATTTAATTGCAGTTGTTTTTCTATGACTCCTGACAGTGATACATGAACCAGCAGTGACGTGCATCTCCCAGCACGTGCCACCACTAAATGACGTGTCTGCACTGGACAATGATTGGGCCATCTGGCATTTTATTTACATTACCTTATTGTAAAAGGCTCTGAAGGTTCTGAAACTTTTACGATAAAGTAGTGTTTTTCTTCAGACTTTTCAGGGATTCAAAGGATGCTAAAGCCCACCAATTTTCCCACAGCATCTTTCTGAAATAGAAGAAACCCATGATCACTGCTGCTCTTGACAATGAAATGCAGCCATTTCTGGAGCTGGTTATGCTGACAAAAGCACCCAGTGCTGTGCAGATCAAAGATGAGCAAAAGTATGTACTCCAGGTGAAGCTGACAGAGAAAAGGGACATAAAACAGGTGGATGTAGTGTCAGGCTTAGAGCCACATTTGTTTTGTTTCGTCCTCTCTGTAGTTTTGGCCAGAACCCCAAGTCTATTGCAGAGATGATCTCCATCCTCTTGATCTCATCTCCTATCCAGGCCTGCTTATGCACTGTGTAGAGATATTGCTTTGTATCAGCTTGCAGGAAAGGAAGAATTTTTATCTTCCCAGTTCCCCAGTGAATTTGTACTGTATTGTTATGCTTCTTGGCAGCAGGCTTCACTCCCAAGGTGATCAAGAAGAGACCCAGCTGCCTTTTCCATTGCTGTTGCTGGTAAGAGCTCATGTAAGTGACTTGGCTCTTCCAAAGGTGTGCATGGAGGAGGTCAAGAATTTGGATTTGAGATGTCACCATAACACATGAGACATGCCAACCCTACCAGGGCAGTGCAAATCTGACTTGCTTTCAGCCCTGTAGGAGGTTACCTTATCTTTTATCTAAAAAACTCTACTCAAGGTACTCTCCATCTATTGTGAAAGAATCCTCACAAGTTTTGTGCAAAGAATAAGGGTTTTAATCTAGATTTGGAATAATGAGAGTGGCACTTCTTGGCATGAGGCACTAAGGGGAATAGAGAGCCTGTGGTCTGTAATGGGAAAAGAAATGCCTGCCACAGAAGCACTGGTAAGTGTAATGATAACCAAGTCAAGAGAAAAGAGCATCTTTCCTTACCTGAGGGAATGCAGACAATGTAACTCAGCAGAATTCATTCTTCTGTACCAAACACAAGTGTTGCTGGATTGCTTTTCTGTCAGAGAGCCTTGGAGATATTGATGAACCACAGTATTGACCTTCTATCCCCGTCACAATGAACAAATGGGAAAATTGGCTTCCTCCCCTAAATACAATCAAGCTGGGTAATAGCTTTTATTATTACTAATACCAATGGCTACTTTTTCCTCTGGTGGGAGCAGTAGATTTTCTGAAGAGAGAGAAAGAAATGCTGTGAAGGAGGAGTCATCTGACAATAAAAGCTGGAAAAAATTATTCCCTTTGGAATGTAGGGTTTGTGGGGTTTCTGGTTTTGATCCAGCTGTCAAGGAGACTCTTCAGATTGCTTGGAATGTGGCCAAAATGAGAAAATGGAAGGCTTTTTTTCTCTTTCTGTCTATTTTTCACCTCCCTTAAACAGAAATCCATTTATTTCTGGAAAAATTCAACAGAATCCTACAAAGTGTTAGCAGACACTTTCTATGTTCATTTTCTCAAAGGGAGAAATTAAAATTCACCTGCAGAGCAAGGAAACACCAAAAGATGTAAGGAAAGCATAGATTAAATGGAGCTGAACTCGGGGAAGCAAATAACTTCAGTAGCAGTCCTGGATTAAGTTTCCCAGGTTTGATTCCCATATGGTTTCTCTCCTTCTGGAAGACCATAAAGTTACTTTCAAAGAACCTCAATTCTTTGACTTGCATTTCTGAAAAATGTTTGTAACGTCTGCTAACGTTCTATTTTTAAGGTTGTGCATTAAAAAGACTATGCAGGAAATATTTTGTTTTGATTAACAGTCAGTGATATCAAAGTAATTGCATGGCTCAGAAGGAATTGGCGAGTGTCAGTAGGATAGCAATCACTTAGATGGGATGTCTGGAGGGTTGACAGCAGCTCACTGTGAGTAGATGAGAGGACTCAAAATGGATGCTCAGTAGGGGTGTGACCTTTCCAACCAACCTTTTTTGACAGAGCTACTTAAAACTGTAAGTATGCAAATTAGAAGGGTGAAATGTGTTCCAAAAACATTATACAAACTGTGCTTAAGTTTGTCCACAACTCAGGACAAAGGAGTGGAATTAGTTTCAGTAATTCAGGATTCCCAATATACTTATTACTTCAAGATATCCATGGAAATACTTTCAGTCTGGCTGATGATGTATTAGCAGAATTACAGTGAGTTATAATTACTTGTAATCAGATTATATCTGAAGGTGTTGGTTGTGTTGTGGTGTAGGCAAATCCATACTGTTTGACATGTTCAACCCTATTCCAAGGTGGATTCCTTTAGTCACAAAGAGCAAATAACTTTTCCAGCTATTACATTTATGAAATGAAATAATACAGTAACATCTTCCTATGGGTAATGCAATTTTGGCATTTGTTAGCATGAAAATATGTGGCAACGAATCTACTGAATAGAAAATGGTTTATTATCCGCTCCATTGAACCTGCTCCATGGTTTCATTATACTGAAACCAATTTGAGGAATGAATCACTGAAATATATTTATATGTTCAGAACTGAATTAATGCGTCCCATAGGCAGAGAAGGTAGTAAATGTGCATAAGCCATTCTGATACAAAAATGCCTACCAATTTTCAGGATGGACTGTTTTTAAAATTCCTTGAGATTTTATGTATTTCTTTATTATGCAGAGTTCTGAATGCTTCTGCTGAAATGCCAGGGAAATTGTCTGCAGGAGACAGGAGAGAGAATTCTTCAAACCCCATCAGGAAGATAAGACTGTCAAATTTACCTCTCATGCAATTGTACAGTTCTGACCAAAATGTCCCTCTGAGTTGAGCAGAAGTTTTGTGCAGACTTCAGATCCTTTCCTCTGAGACTCCTAGGAGCAAGGCCACTGAAATCAGTGTAGCTAAAATGTTCACTCTGATAGAGATTGGGGCTACATGTGAGTTAAAATAAATAAGGTGGACCTTTGATATTTAAAACAGGTAGATTTCTAACCCTGTCCCATAACGGAAGAGTGGAATTGACTGTTCTGGACCTCAGGGAATACAGAAAGAATCCATACTGAAATCTGGTGTTCTTGCTCTGCCTGGCTTAGTACTGAATACATTTGACAAATATGCCCACCATGCTATAAAGCTGCTTGTCTACAGCAGACAGACTCCTGGCAGGAGTTTGTGATGGCAAAGTGGGGGTTTGGGCACTGTCTCACTTTATAAACAGAGGTAAGAACCTTGAGATTTGGACTGATGCAGGGATTTTGTGATGGGGTTTTCTTGTGACCAGCTTACTTTGTGATATCTGTATTTTCTTCCCAAGGCTGTTGTCTGATTGAATGGTGTTTCTACAGATCTTTGGATCTTGGAAATTCTGTCCAATTGTTAAAGATTATATGAAATGTAATTTTGTCCACATGGCAGTGAGAGAGACAGAAAGTTTGTTTGTCTTTTAAGAGAACTGTGGACAGAAAAGGAAGTCATTAATGAGAGTTGCTAAAGGAAAAAATCAACCTGCCAGGATGAAGCAGCTGCTCCACAATTTCTGTTTTAAAATGATGGCAAGTCTATCACTAATTTTTTTAACTTCAACAAATACGTGAAAGCCGTTTTCTATTTAATGAAAGACCACAAAGCAGTGGCACTGAACAAGTTATTTCATGAGATTTTTTTTGTGTGGGAAATTGAGCTTGAAGAATGGTGTCTTTCAAGAACTGCAGTTACTGAAAAAAAGTTATCGATGTGGGAGCCCTTACACTCAGTTGATTCAGAAAATCTGAGACTGAGGACATGGCAGTTGAAGATCAATTCTTTCCAAGAGTGGGATTAGCCTGAGGGCTGAGTGATTTTTTAGCGCTTAGAAAAGAGCAAGGTATCAAGAACATGCTTGAGGATATGCCTGAACTTCAAGCCAAGTTTTAACAACAGAGGGAGGAAAAAATCTATACCGGTATTATGTTTTCTTACTGTATTCTTTTCTAAATTCCTTATGGAGAGGCTTAGTGCAAAAAATCTGATTTTGCAAATTTTTTTGGATGCAATGACCTTTCCCCCCCAATTTCTTTATTAAATCAAAAGCCATTTTGTCCAAACAGGGATTATGTAAAACTGAGCTCTTCCCTGGTAAGAGGTGTGAGACCAGATGATTGCAGGGAACTTCTGGAGCAGTGTTTTTGGTAGCCAGTTGACTCAATTGAGTTCCCTTGGTTCTGGCTAAACTTAGCTTTGATATGTAGGAATTCTGAGTAAGAACCAAGGTGACACAGTGAAACCTCAGTTACTTCACCTGGCCAACTGAGTAAATCCTTTTTAAAGAGTGAAAAAAGCTCTTTTTATGAGTTGCACACAAACTTTTCTGTTCCATTCCTAAATGACACTGCAGAGGGAAGAGCTTCCTTGAACTCTGGCCATCCCTGCAAGTGTAACAACATTTTGTGCCTTGAAAAACTATCTTACTTCAGCCAGTAATTTAACCTGTGGGTGTAGAACAGAAGCATAGAGAAAAATGTTATGTGGAGCTACTGTTGTTTTTCTGTCCCCTCTGCTTCAGCTCCAGGGAAATTTGATGCATTCACAACACAAAAACTGTGTGTGTGTGTCAAAGTTAGACTGAACTTCCTTGGGTGGGATGAGGATGTTAAGGTCAAAATAAGTGTGATTAATATGATAAATGAAAGCCAGGATCGGGTGAATGAGTACTACTCATTTATAGGGCTTCTAGGCTGCAGTAAAATTCCTTTACTGCATGCAAGCTCTGCTTGTATGTCTTCCTTGGAGTTATCTTTTATGTCTTTCTAAGTTTTTTTTCTGAAAACAGGGTAGATGAAAGAAAACAGACTTTCTCTGCAGAAGTTCAATCCCACACGAGTCCAAAGTGTAGATGGAAAAGGGGCTTTAAAGTTGACTTTGTGCTCCTAAGTCTTGTCACATGAGGATATCGGGCTATTCACAGGATAAAGTGCAGCAGCCAGCTGTCAGTCAACTGAAATGACTGTTTCAACAGCTGAGAATCAGTGGGACATGAACTCTGGCTGTGTTCCCTCTCCCCTAGCCACATCCTCTGCAGTAGTCTGGATTCTGTGGAATCCTCTGCTAATTCAATGCTGATTGGAAGCAATTTTGGATGTACTAGAAATCTGAGCCTGGAAAATATTAAGGAAATATAAACCTTTTCCAGGTCTGGTTAATCAGAAGGACAGAGAAGTGCTAAGTGGGCTCTATCAGGGCTAGTAACAGTATACTTGAATCCCCTGTAGCACAAGGAAAACATTTCCAGGTGAAGTTTGCTGATTCATCTCATTCCTGGAGACACAAAGTCAAGCAGAACACACGTGCTATAGAGATAACTACACTGGGATGCTTTGGAAAGAAACTACAGATATAATTGTGCCTAATAATTTATTGCACTGCTCTCTGATATAGAAGAAGCCCCCATGCATAGTTAAGTATCTGTATCCTTTGAAGCTGTGCAGCTTAATTATAGTTTCATTACTTTTGACAAACCATAATTTCAGTGATGGGCTGGGGATAAAGAAAAACACTTGTCTTAATTTTACTATTTTGAGCTTTTCCTCCCTTATTTGTCCTTCTACTTCCATCCATTTCTTTCTACTGATGATCACTGATTATCTTGTTAATATTTTTTTTCTGGAAGAAGTTGACTAACTTTAGATCTAAATGTGAGGTTGAAAAAGGAGGAAAATTAATTTGAAGATAATATTGCAAGGCTTTCATTTTTATTCTTCATAGGCCATAATTAAGCCCACTCTAGTTCTCTCTCTATGGAACAGGATGCACAGGTTATAACAAGGACTCTTTTCTCTGTGTCTTTATGTGGAATGGGCTGGAAGGAAGGAATCAAGTAACTAGTCTAATGTAAATTGGCATAGCTCCATCAGCTACAAGACAGGCACAAGTGTATTTTTAGTGCCAGCAGAAGCTAAGCTCCCACTGTGGAACAACAGTCTTTGGGGAAGTAGAGGAAGAAAAAGACTTTTCTTTGGGATTTCCCCAGGTGAATGTTTCAAAATGGTAATTAAAGCTTAGCATAAATTTTCTCTATCTCTAAGAACCCACAGGGGCAGGTTTAATTTGTCTCTAAGATCTGAGATTTCACTTTGCCAGCTTTTGTAATGTTTTCATTTGAGTCTTTCTCTATTTACTGTCTGTCACTGCAGCTGTAGAGTTGTAGCTGAACTCTTTATTTGCAAAAAAGGGATCCCTTTTCTTCATGAATAGCTGACTTGGATTTTAAATCTTGTTGCAAGCAGAAAACTTGGGTAAAGGGGATACTTCATGCACTTCTGTGTGTAAATTTCCCATAAATTGCTGCTTTGCTAACCACAAGAGCAAGGCCACCTGAATCCCTGTGTGAGCATGTGTGTCTGTAGGTCCTTATATTAATGATGGTCCTTCTTGTTTATTTTCAGCCTCTCCAAGCTTCCTGCTCCATAAGACTTTTGTACTGACTTTGACTATCATGAAATGGGTTAATGCTCAGAAGTCTGTGGTTTCTGTTGGGCTGTGCTGTTCTGAGAAAATGTACAACAGTACTTCCCATTGGCCAGGTTTTCTCAGGTGTTTCTGCAGTACTGAGATGCTCTGTGGGGGCACAGTCAGTCTTGTGAAATTTAAAATGCAAAGGGAGTGGATCATGTGAGGTGCTGCATCCCATCTGTGAGCACCTTGCCTCTCCTGTTTGTGTTATGAGCAAGAAGAATAAGCTGAGAACCACGCACTGGTTATTTGCACAGTAGTCAAATCTGCTGTTTTTCATACCTGTTTGGGCCCATCTGAGCCTCACTTTCAGTGTTAGGGGAGTTTTGCTGAAATCTCTGCCTAATGTGGTTTCCTTGGGTGCAGAATGAGTGGAACTTAACAGATCTGTTGTACAAGGAATCTCGGACTATCTAATGTGGGGAAACTGAGTGTATTCTAAATAACAAATGTTCTTGCAGAAGTGTAATGCTACCCCCTGTTGGAATTTGGGATATATGAAACATAATCCAGAATACATGGAATTGAAGCCTCTGACTTTGTGTACATTACTTTGCCAGTATGTAAGTGCCAGTCCCTCTAAAAATAAAGTATTTTTAAACATAAATAGGAAACTTTTTTCCTTCCAGTTATCAACACTGAATTAAATTTAAAATATTCTTTCATGGTAAAATACAGCTGCAGGCACAGATGCCTATCATTTTACTGTCTTTCTATAAGAATACAAATGTATAACCTATTAATGTTGATTTTTATTGTTCATAAACATCTCTCCCTGAAGGCCTTGCAACTTCTAAAAGAGAAATGCAGCCTCTCTCTTTGCATAGCTGAAGCTACAGTGTTTACTGTGATTCAGCTGCAAGCTGAGGAAGAACACTCGTGTTCATCTGTGGCAATGGGACTGGCTGAAGCAGTGCTGTGGATGCACTGTTGAACATTAAACAGTCTGGAAAATTTGTGTTTGGACTCCTATGCATGAGCATTTCTGCAGGAGTTTCTGTCTGTGCCTGAGGAGATGTGGCTTAACAGGAGCTGAGCTGAACAAGGCTCTGGGAAGGGGAAAAGGGAATGTAATGTTTCTGTGAAAATATCTCTAAAAAGCTGACAACACTGTTTTGAATTGGAAAATCTGCTGTGTGTCTTAATGCTTAAATTAAAAATTGTTCCTTTTCATAAAACTGCAGAACATCATCTGCTACTGTAAATCAGGACGGCTCAGCTGAGGAGTTGGGGGAACAATGTAGTTGATTCTAATTACCTGGAAGAATTGGTTGTCTTTATTTTGGCCCTAAGAATGTATGACATACTGAACTTCAGATTGTATTGGGGTATTTGCCTTCCTTCTTAGATCTCACAGTTGGAGAGAAAGCATTTATCATTTCTGAGCTGAGTGTGGTTTATTTTAATGGGAATTGTGTAAGGAGCCTTTCAACCCTGAATGGTAGAATGATTCTGATGAGATTCCTGGTGAAAGATGAGGTGGTGAAGGCTGATGTTATGCACTGTGTTATGTACCTAGCATCAATTCACAGGTGTATTTGTTTAGGGTTCTGTGCTCTGAAATCAGGAGATGCTTTGACCCCACTGTTAAGTTTGAGGAATGTATCCTGTGACATTTGCATATGGTGTTTTTAATTTTCATGAATAATCATTTTTAGTTCCTGTCTTCTAACTCCTCCACCATTCTGGCTGTGTTTATCAAATAAATTGGATTAAAATTGGTTTCAGAGGCAATTTGCTGTGTCTGGTGTAGCCATTTCCTCTAGCTGGTGGGCAGCCTAGTCCTGGCTCCTGCTGTGAAAAGTCCTCCTGTGTCATGAACCAGGAGTGAAGTGTTCTCTGACTGTACTTCAGTGTCTTTGTCCTGTGAGGTCTCTTCAGAATCTTAGATGAACTCATCTCTTCAGCAATATTCATCATCCTTAGTACCCATCTTTCCATTTGCGTTTCTTACACAGCTCTCCCTAGAGGGTTTGCTACTGCAGTCTCTCTCTCTGCAGATTGTCACTATATTTATTCCTACAAAATCTCTGTGAAATAATGAAATGTCTCTACCTGTATAGAAACCAGAGCTTCTGAATTATACCTGTAGGAGAGACCCTCCCATTCATGGAAGTATTAAATAACTTTGTTTGATCTGGAGCCATCATACCAATCTTTGAGGAACCATAGGAAACTCAAACCTTATGAAATTAGTGAGAAATGGTAAGACAAACCCAAACCCGCAGTTTAATGGAGGTGGCAGAGTGTCTTTATTTTATTTATGTGTTATAACTTGTCGTTTTGGGCATAGCTCTGTAATCCCAAGGTGTCTAACTGATACTGGTGATAAGACAGTTTAGAAGGGTTTGGTGTTGTGTGCCTTCAGACTTTGCTATCGACTTGAGTGAATGTTTCTGCTTTGGGCCAGCTGTACATTCTCCTGACTTATATTTTTACAAGTATGGAAGCTTGGCTTGTAGCAATGCCTGGAGACAGACACAAACATCACTGATGTGTTTACACCAGGTATTTTATATGCCTTGGATGGTATTGCATAGCTGCTTCCTCTAGAATTCTGTCTGAATGCTTCTGTGCAGAATGAGATTTGTGTGTGACGTTAATATGATGTTGTTCAGGTTGAAAAGTTAAGCTCCTCACTGTTAAGGAATTGACAGATTTACTGTTGCTCATGCCATCTTGATTGTACCCACATATGTGTCTCTCTCATGCAGTGAATGAGACAGATGTCCCATGGAAAAATTGGTATGTGACCATGTAATTGCATTACAGTCCAGTTGTTCAGCACACTCCTGGTGTGACTGCCCAGTGTGTGGTAGTTCTAGGTCTGGTTTTGAAAAGCAAAAGACAAGAGCAAATCACGTGCCTTGTTGCTGTGTCAGTTCCCCCATGGACTCGTATATTATCAGTAGCAGAGCTTGAAATTTGACCCTTCAGTGTTGCAACTGATACTCTACCATCTGAATTTCTGCTGCCTGGCAGATGGATCCAGCTATTGGCTTTTGTGGTAGGGAACTCAGCCCAGCTTTTCTTTCTCTCCCATGAGTGGGCAGCTTCTGAGCATCCTATAGACAAGTTGTGTCACTTTTGGAGGTAATGATCACATTCTGATGTTAATGGTTGTGTTCTGGATTGTGTGACAAGTGGCTGCAGGCAGCTGGGAACCCAGAGCAAGGAGCAGGAGATGCCTCTCAGCAGGAGCATATAAGAATTACAACTGCAGAGGCCTCTGTAAAAAACATGAGAGAGAGAAGATAGCAACACAAATCTGGACTAGAATTAAACAATACTTTTGGTTGTTTCTCACCTCTTGTTTTTTAAACAAGACCTGTAACTTGTAGATGAGCAGAGCTTGATTATCCCACAGGGATATATTTTAAGGGGTATATTTTTATGTGGCACAGCCCACGGCTTGCCAGTGACACTGAAATTGCCAGCTTCATGCCTCATAAAATAGCTGATATTTGGGCTTGGCTGAGCAAGGGGAGATGTCTCTGAAGTGACTTCAGCAATCTTTCTGTAGGGCGGCAGTTGGCTTGCAAGAGATGAACCTGAGTAATCAGGAGTTCGTGGCTGAAATTGGAGCCCTGCATCTGAAACATGCTACGGGCAGGAGTTTGTTTCATTTGGAGTTGTTAGGAAGGATCATAGAGTTTAAAATTTTTGTATCTTTTGTTCTGAACCTGATCAACTGCTGGGTGAAAGAGTCAATCAAGGCAGATGACCTTTAAAGGTTGCTCCATGTGCCTGTATTTATTGACCTTTCCTGGGAATTTTATTTTTCTTGTGGCAGCCTAAGCATTCAATCTTTAAACTTCACTGTGATTTAGAATAATAGAATAAGTCTTAGTCTTTAATCTTTACAAGAAAAGTACTTTAACTCAGTTTTATTAGGGACTGGTTCCTTTTTGCTGGAATATCTGAGCTTTGCAGAACTTTTTCTCTTCCATTTTCTGAAAGCACTTTTAACTTTTCTTTGTGACACTGATTTCAAAATCGTCATTCAGGATCTCTCATTGACCCTTTGCTCCTTTGTGAAGTTTCTGATAGTTCAAGTTAATTGTAATAAACTGTATTATGTGACTGTAATTTGCTGCCTCCCTCTACACACAAACTATGTGAAGCATCAGAGGGTTGTGGTGACATGCCACCAGCCACACACAGCAGGCAGGAGAGTGCTCGTTGTTGTTGGAGTCTGCTTCACAGTTCCTGCTTTTCAGGGACTCAAGGATTTTAAGTCATGATTTTCATGGCTTTCTCTTGAAAAACGGGATGTTTTGCATAGTCTTGTTACTACATAATAGCATTAAAATAAAGGAAGGGAGAGGAGAAAAAGCAATCTAGATCATCTCCTCTGTGAAAATTAAGCATTTGACCAATGTTGCAATCAAGCCTCTGTTTATGAGTGCATTTTTGGTATGTGCAGAATAAAAATCTCACAATGCAAATATTTGCTTCTATTACTGTCAAGTACAAAGTTCTGTTTCATAACAAGAAGAATCTGGGAGCCTCTCGTTTGTGTTGAGCCTTTCTTCTTCTAGTCTGAGGACTCAGACTGGGACTAAACTTCAAATATAGTACTTAGACCAAAGCAAAAGAGACCTAAAAAGCATAGAATATTTTGTGCTGGAAGGTACCTTTAAAGGTCACATAGTTTAATCCCCACTTCAGTGAGGAGGGACACTTTCCACTAGGTCAGGTTCCTTAAAGCCCCATACAGCCTAATCTTGAATATTTTCAGGGATGGGGCATCCACAACGTCTCTGGGTGACCTGTGCCAGTATTTCACCACCCTCCTAGTAAAAAACTTATTCTTTATATCCAGTCTAAATCTATCCTCTTTTGTTTTAAAACCATTACCCTTTGTCCTATCACAACACAGACTGCTAAAAAGTCTGTCCCTATCTTTCGTATAATGCCCTGTAAGTACTGAAGGGCTGCTCCAAGGTCTCCCTGGAGCCTTCTCTTTTTCCAGGCTGGACAACCCCAACTCTCTCAGTCTTTTCTCAAAGGAGAAGTGCTCCAGCCCTCCCATCATTTTCTGTCCATCCTCTGGACCTGCTCTAAGAGGTTCATCTTTTCTGTGCTGAGAACTCTCTCAGTAGGCGCAGAATAATGGAGCTATAAAAAGCTGCCAAACTTAGATGAGCTGAAAGAAAAGCTTTATTTCTAAAGATACACAAAGGGAATTACATAACCTGTGGCTGATGAGGTGTGTCTGAAATGTTGACACAGTTATCAGGTGACTGGCATTTCATTCCTCTTGCCAGTGATAATGGAGGCCTGCTCAGCATTCAAACCTACAGAAGCTAGTCTTCTTTTTCTTGGAAGTGTAGGGTACTCCTTTTTGGGAGGCAAAATAGGAAGTAAAAATATTTTGGCTCTGTGAAAATACTTTGTTAGTATTGATCAGCTATCATAGCCAATAATGGGAAGAATAAGTTTTAAGACAATATTTTCCTTTTTTTGTTTCTATCCACCTAACTTGCAAACTTCTGGCTCCTTTTTACGCCATGGAGGTGAGATCTCAAAGCTCTTCTGGTGCTTTTTGTCACTATGAATCTTGCAAAACTTCTTCTGTATCCAGGAAACTGTGCAGTACAGTATCTCTGCTCCTTGCTGTGGTGGTTATATTAGATGATCTGGACTTTTTGGGCTTGTCTTGGGCCCAAAACATAAAACTCCCATTAACAGCATCACAGCAGGATTAGGTATGTAATCACTGAAAAGCTGTATAGAGATAGGTAGGCCTCTTCATATAGAACGGTATTTTTAATTGCAGATTTTTTTTTTTTTTTGATTAGAGCTGGTGTGAACAATCACATATTTAATGAAATTTAAAATGAGTGAAAGTTTGAATATAATAAAATGAAACTTTAAAAGGAAAAAAGAAGAGATGAGAGGAGGGCAAAGATATTCCAAATATTTACAAGAAAGGGGAAAAGAAAATCCCATTTTGATTGTGAAAAGGATTATGTGCCATGGTGGCTATTTGTACACACAGAAAGAAATGCCAGGCTTAAGTTCCATTTAGCTCTTTAGGGCAGCTGAGCTAATCGATGAATGATAAGCCAGCATATCAAACCAGTGGATTCTCCTAACATCTATCATTGAACTCTACCCAAGATATTTGGAAGCAGAACATAAAAAATGAATGTCATTTGACAGCAGCCAGATCACTGGCAGAGCTAAAATAGCCCTGGCCACGCAGCTGGGGGTGTGTGGTACACGAGTGCTGCGGATCTGCTTACGGGGGTGTTGTAGCGCTGGGGTGGCTGGAGCCAACAGCCGTGCATCCCAGACCCCAGCACTCACCTCCTGGGCCACAGATAAAAGTTTAGATGCTAGAAGGATGTTTAACTTATATTTATGAGTAATACTGTGAGGCATGCAGGCCTCAGATTATCATGTTAGGTTTTGTCTGAGTATCGTAGCAGGCGTAACAAAAGCATATGATTTGAGTGAGGTCACTTACCCCTTTACTCCTTTGATGTAATCATAGGGTGGGCTGAGTTCTGCATTATGCTCTGCATTTGAAAACCATGCGCTTACATTTGTACATGATGCCATAATAATTTTAAAAGGTTCTCCTACAGGCAAAAGCATGTTTTGCTGTGTTTTGTAGAATTATAAAAGGTGTAGCTTTTGCACCTCTCTATTGTTCTCGCTGCTGAGTTGCCTTTGCAGTTGCCACTGTTAGTGAAGTCTCTGCCTTACAGGGGATTGCAGCAGGAGGCCTCAGAGTGGCAGAAATAATAAAATATGATGTACTGAAAGGGGAAATTAAGACAATCTTAAAGACTAAAAAAAATCAATAGCAAACACTGCTTTTATTTTTTTTTTATCTCATGTTCATTTCTTTATCTAATCAAAGCTAATTCTTGTAGTTATTTGTTGTCTTTCCTATAATTTCAATGATACTTTAACTGTGTTCCACATCTGATGTAATTTCACACATCAAACTGCTGTTGGCATTTTTGCATATTTGTATACTTGTATATATTTGTATATATTATACATGTATAATCTTATATTTTCTGAAATGCTGTGAGATGTTTTTTCACTTTCAAAAATGAAATCTTGGCCACATTTCTGATTTCTTCCCCTCCCTTCTACTTTTATACACTTCCTACCTTTTCTCAAGCTTCTAATTCTTGTAAAGATTTTTCATTCTAAAATTTTCTGTTTTCTTTAGGGAACAGCAGTATTACAGTCTGGAGTCTTACCAGCTATATCAGGTAGGAGCCATTTAGTTATTTCCTTTATTTAACAATTTTTTTTTTTTTGTTAATCTGTAGAGGTCCAAAGTTGTCAGATTCTTTAAAAAGCTGTTTAGTGCCTTTTCTACTTACATATTCAAAGAACACCAAGAAATTTTTCTTTTTTGGCTGTATTAGCACCAAAGGCAAACTTGATTTACATGTTCAGTGTGTAGAGCCAGTTTTTAAGTAACACAAAATCACAGGAATGAATCTTTACCAGGAGCAGCTGGGAGATGCTTCTCTGATGTCAGTGAAATTATTGATTGACCAACAAAATCACTAATGAGAGGACACTGAGTATCTGGCCTGGAAAGATTATTTAGACAAAGGCACTGTCCAGCCTTGCACTGTAAACATCTCTATCAGTAGAATGTGTTGGTCACGCAAGTTCCCTGTCTAATGCAGCCAAAATGGTCTGGCACCTTTCAATTATCATTTTACTTCAAAGAAAACATTTCATAAGCTTTTGGTTTTGTGTGACTTCTCTCCATCTTAGACCTTGGAGAGATTTGTGCAAAGAACTTGGTTAGTGTCTTAAATGCCTTTCTATTCCTTAAATAATTTACCTGATAATTCACCAGATCCATTTAATTTCTTAGGATGCCCACCTCCAATAGTCATGGAACAGCTCTTTGTGCTTGGGTTTCTTTACTACTTTAAAACACCTTGGCAAATACATAAAGCAGTGTTACTCATGGATACTTGTGTGAACAAATCCAGTAAGATACTCAGGATCAGGAGGTGTCTCTGGAGAAGATTAAAAGTAACTCACTTCCTTTGTCTGTCTTAGCAGGAGAAAATCCAGAAGCATTTAGCAGATCTTGTTGCTAGTTATTCCACTCAAGTCAGTGGAATTACTCTTGATTTATAGAGGTGTAAGTAGAAGCTCAAATTGGATCATTAATTTTATCTTTCCCTGTGGTACTCAAGTTTCTAGTCCTCCACTCAAACCAAGGAAACCAGAACGCTTATGATTAAAATGTGTGTAAATACAGAGAAACTTCTGCTGTATGTGGTGGGCAGAATGTTATTTCTGTATTAATTTCAATGTCAAGTTAATTTTGGATGCAAACAACATCTGACAAAAAACTTAATCTCAGGCTATTCATGCATATGAGGGAGTTAGCTGTTTTGATAGAACCTATCATGAAGCAAATTGGAACTACAGAAATACAGGACAGATTTTTATATCAACAGAAAGAGAAGATACAATACTGAAGAAGTTTGAGCAGGTGTGTTTTATTGTGTGGTAAGCTGGGAAAATATCATTTATGAAAATAATTCTTGCAGGAATAAAGTATAAATTCTTAAGGCAAATGCAGCATCTAAAGCCAGTGATTGAAATTTTCTTCGTGGGGTTTCACTTCTCAAATGCTCCACCACACCAGTACAATTTTATTCTTCAATACTGAAGCTATTTTTCAGACTACAAAAGGAGCTGAAGTTTTCTGTGTCTCATTGCATTTTTATTGTCCTTAGATATTTCATTTTATTATTATTATTATTATCTCTTCATATTAAAGTTTTGTCTTTCATACGTGTGAAATTTAAAGTATAATTGAACTTGGCATTGGAAAGCTTCCATAATAACTCTGTAGCATTTGAATATTTAATCTAAGGTATTAACTGAAGGTCCCAGGGTGCTGAGCAGTCATTCACACTGTTCTGTTGGACCAAAGGAACTGCATTAGAACTTGTCTGTGGTTCTCTATTATAAAAGACTATTATCCATTGCTGAGAATAAAATGAAGGCACACTAATCTGAGGTAACTACTGTCAAAACCTGTATTGTGCATATACATGGCAAGACACCTCTGCTAGCATGGATGATTGTACAATGACCCAACACCCAGATATAAAATTTCCTAGTGTGGCAATTCACTTACTCACAAACACATTTCTTTTTAATCATATTTTCATTCAAATACACTGTAGAATGCAAATCCATTTCTTCCTGAGCTACAGGTTGCCCACATGTTCTCTGCAATATTTTTGCTCTTGAATGTCTCAGTTCTTTAGCAAGACATGGAATTAAACAGTCACAGATCAATTGTTTGTGTATTTTTCCGTTTATTGGTAGGGAATGTAGGTATTCTTTTTCTCCTTTTAGTTAGATATGCTGAGCAACAGTCTCAGCAACTTTAGAGAATTGTGTTTCATTCTAATGGCAAACAGAAAAGAGTTCTAAATATGGCAACAATTCTAAGTTGTATTACTAGATGGAAAAAAAACAAGTTGGGGTGAATCATTTAATTCTGGTTTAAATAATTTGGTTGCCTTTGTTATAAATAACTTTGTAAATATTGCTTAGAAAGAGAGACTGAATTAGATTACTTGAGTTTGTAGGAGGAAAATGTTCCCATTGTTATCATAGTTTTGTATTACAGATAAAGGTAAGGGATTCTTCAGAGTTGTATGATGTGTGAATGTGTGTTCTTAAGTGTAATAGATTGCATTTATAATTATGGTGGACCTCAAAATACCATGACAGGATAGAGGTTCAAAAATATGATTCAGGTTTCCTGAGACAGTTGAATTCTGCAGACACCTCAGTTTAGTACATTTTGTGTGAGCAGTTTTCAAGGGACCTGTACAGAGACTCTCGTGACAGCTCAAGAAATCCGGTAGCTCGATCTGGTGGTTGCAGTTTCGGAGATATCTGTGTAGGTCTTTTTCTCAGGAACTGCTTATGTGCTTTGAGTTAAGGGATCGTGAATAAGATTCACATTCAGTGTTGAGAGGTGAAACAATAGACTGCACATTCCTTCACAGAACGGTGAGCTGAAGAGCCTGTCATTATCCTCATTATCTTTCTGGTACTATAAACCAAAGTACTGTATGAAAAATAGGAACGAAGCAGTTGTCTAGTGAGAGTCTATGCCCTGAGGTGTGGATGTTCTGTGTATGTCTGACAGATGTTTCTTTAGTTCTGCAATGAGAATCCTTAATCCACCTTGAATCACCCAAAGACCTCTGCTAATCTTTCATTTACAGTATATTTCCTAGCAGTTGTGCTGTTTCTCATTTAATTTAGGCCTCTTATTTAAATATTTTTCTCCTTTCTATTCCACTGTAACACCTTAGGTAAGGAACCTCCAAGCTCTTACTCATAAGGGTGAATGATTTCCTTCAAAATATTTGTATTTTCTCAGTTGAGTAGAACTCTGTCACAGCAATCTTCTTTTATGAATGATGTTTAAACCATGAGACTGTTTTGTGTGGAGGGGAAATGCCACTATTTTTGTCCTTAGGGAAATGCCACTATTTCTGTCCTTAGCTGCCAACCCCTTGCAAATGAGCTGAGCAGACTGAATCCCAAGACTCCTATTTAGAGAAGGGAGGCTGGTAGCTGGAATAGCTTGCAGAAGTGCTTAGGGACACTGCAGTCCCTGGAGAAGGCATTTCATGCCAGTTCTGTGCACCATATTTCAGAAACTTTCATCCTTTCCCAGTTCCCACAGGGGAGCTGGTTGTCTGGGCATTCCCATGGGCCAGGCCCAACCCTGAGTATTTCAACACTCAAACTTCCCCAGAGGGAGGTCTGATCTCCTTGTACCTCTGTGCCACGGACTCTGGCTTTGCAAAAGCCAGTAGTTGAATGGGCAAGTAACAAATATGCTCCCAGGGAAGCAGTACACTTTCAATATTGCTTTTTGGCTTGTAAATTATCTTTCTTTTTTTCCATTTTCCCCCTTATTCCATAGGAGAAAATTCATCAACATTGCAACAGACACTCTTGCTCTCTGGCAGCCCCTGTGCTTGCAATACCAAACCTAGACAATGCTTGATGGGAAATGTCTGAGGGGATAAATTAAGGAATAAGCATAAAACAATGCTGTGGATTGGGATTCAGCTAAAATATCACCTGAATGCTGATTATGAACACTGTATCTCTATTAAATTTTTCTTAGGTAGCTAGAGACTCAAGACAGGCAGACAAGAAAGAATAAAACTAAGTATATAACAGATGCTGAAAATGAAGTCATCTGTCTGACAGCGTAGCTTTTCTGATGGAAAACTAGGTGTTTTTTGTGCATTTTTAAATATTTTATTGCATACCATGCATGCAGCATGACACTTTTATTCCAAGCGTAGGAATCAGCTTTTAAGGAATTAATTCAGAGCAATGAAAAAAGAAGACTCTGGTCCATATTATGGTGGTTATTATTGCATAGGTTGAAAGCGATTTACAATTCTCACTTTCTTTCAGGATTTGTGCTGTCAGCTCTTCAGATGTAGGAAGACCAAGTGCACTCAGATACTTTTATTGAGCCAGTAAATGACTGTGTGTTGAACAGTGTCCACCATAGATACGCCATCTCATACCTTATAGGGCTAAAGATTGTAATAGAAAAACATCATTCTCATGAGAAGCTAATTAATGAAACCCTGCCATAATATGGCATGCTTTTTCTTGGTCCTGCTTTATTCTACTGTGGTGGTTTAGCTCGAATCTGTGTTTGGTTTTTAGTCTCTAGGGAAGTTGTAGCAGAGGCTGACCAATTAAAGAGTTAGTCATGCCTCTGGAGACACAGCCTTAAAAATCAAGGTCCCA
>JBBMKD010000170.1:62217613-62283051 GCA_037834095.1 Argya squamiceps | reverse complement strand
AACAGGAAAGAATCGAGAGGTCTTTTCTGTGAGCTGTCTATTTGGAGCTCAAGTAAGCTGATTCAGTTTGAAATGTCCTCCGGAGCTCTATTGAGCAAGCCAGAGCTGACCTGAAGGGCTGCCCAGTGTGTGTGAACATGAAGCCAGACCGGACTGCGGACAAAATGCTTTGGATTGACCAGGGGTGGAGGAGGGTCAGCAGCGATCCTGGGCATGTGCCCCCACCCCCCGGTGGCCTTGGAGTGCAGCGCCGGTAGTTGGCTTGAGAGAAAGACTCTAAGCAAAAAATATTAACCCTTTTCTCTCCTCCATGGGAGACAGAGTGATTTGAAATGTAGAGAAACAGCATTGAGACAAAGTCAGCAGAAGAACTGATAAAAATTCTTGAAAGATGAGATTGAAGAAGTGGACATTTCTGACCGGACTTCTCTGAATGCAAATTATAGAGAAATGGACTATTATAATGCTATTTGGGAGAATACAAGTTCTATCCAAAAGAGTTGTGTAACTGAGAATTTTGAAGAGTATGTTCCTGGCTCCTGGGAAAGAATAAAAAGGTTTCTGTTTCTTTTGAAATAGAGACAATTTTAGAAATAGATGAGAACCCTTGTTTTGTCCTAGAAAGGCATCCTTAAAATAGTACCCCAAACATGTGGAGGCCCATAAGCAGCATAGGAAATGGTTATATGGGTGAGAGCCACCAGGCCTTTTTGTGTAGTGTGTGTGTCCATAAAGCTCTAGAGAGACTTCTCTCCCAGTAATGCAAGATTGTGTTTAAATGGTTGCAACTGACTGAAAATCATCTTTTTCTCTCTGTGTTGAATGGGAAAGTGAACAGTTTGTGGTATGAGAAGGGGTTGGTTTTCATTTTTCATTTAGTTTTTTTTTTTCCTTAGTGTGTGTTAATACAACTATTTGTTTACTTTAAGTTAGGCCTGTTTGTGCCTTTTTCTCCCAAAAAATCCTATCTTCCAGAGGGAAAAAAGAGAATAAACCACTACACTTGATTCAGCAAACATGAAACCATGACATATACATGTCCACTCAAAATAATTCTGTAGGGGGAGAAATACAGGAGCTCAGAAAAAGTAAGCTAAAAGTAAGCCTTGGTCTGAAATAAGAGGGGCCTTTTCCCAGGGGGGAAAGAAAACTGTGGGGAAACTGTCCCAGTGAATGATCCCAACGTTGCTGCTTCATCCTCTGGGCTGAGCAGATGCAGCATGTTCCTGTTCTCTGTATTGGAGCTGACAGAGGGTGATGAGTCAATGCCACAGTAACCCTCTAGTCCTGTCCTTTATTTATTCATTATTTGCTTCCCTATGCCTTCTCTGACACTGAAATCTGGGGAAATTACATATCCCAGCCTTCTAGAACACAAAGGCGAGGATCTTATTTGCAAAAATAGTGATTATTTCAAATTTTTTTAAAGATCTTTGAGTTTGTGTGTGACCTTCATCCCTGGCCAGCATAGATCCTGAGCTTCACATGCATCAAGGTTTTTGAACTAAATGTATGTAAAGCATCTTTGAAGGTGTATTTTTCAAAAAAACCCCAGACACTGAATTTCCTGGCACAGGAAAATGGTAGTAGTTCTAGCTTAATGCTTTTGCATTTTTAAGCATAGGAGGCTGGACTGGAATGGCCCACAGCATGGGAATATAAATAACAGCTAGAGGTAGTTAGATCCTCTGTTATTTTTTGCACAGGCGAAATAGAGATCTTTGAGGAGCAATATTTGAACAGAGTGCTTGAATGCATTTCTAATTTGAGAGATTCTACCACTTTTAAAGTTGTCTGTTAGAGAGACAGGAGGCAGTTCTGAGTATGGAAAAATCTGTAGAGCAATAAACATTTTTAAGTATCCACCTCAGCTTTTATGTCTTGCAGATAATGCCAGAATTATCAGCAGAAAACATATGAAATTACTTTGAAAATCAAAGAGAACAAACAGGGAAGTTTTGTAGGGCAAATACACAGCACCAGGAAGTCTCCTATTACATTTACATGAAAGAACCTCCTGGTGTACTTGCATTGTTTCTCCTGTGAATCAGTCACTTTAGCCTTTGGATGCTCTTTAAAGCAAGGTATCTGTTTTCAAAGGAGGAGATGGGATGTTGCTTGGCTGAATGGGTCAAAGTTCTTCACAATAAAGCTAGTTTTAATTCAGCAAGAAGCAGGGTTTTATCACAGAATGTGGTGTTTTCTTCTGTCCTGACTCCTTGTCAGGAAATTTAATAGCCCAGACCTGAGTTTGTGAGAAGAGTTTGTGACCTACCCCTGGAAGGCTGAGTGGAGGCTGGGCAGTGAGAAGTGATCACTTAGTAAATGCAGTGCAGGGCTGTGTGTGTCTCCTCACTGGCCATGCAACGATAGGTCAGAAGATTTGAAAATGTAAACTGTCTGGGCTCAGTTTATAGTTTATATTCCATCTTTCCTCTGTTTTGTTGTTTTTTTCAGGGTTCTTTCTTGTAGCAAAGGTGCTGGAAACTGTCCTTTTTTTTTTTTTTTTTTTTTTTTTTGTGAAGACTGGTCATAAAACAATAACTATAAAGTTAGAAAAGTATTTCAAATAGTTGTCTTCTCTGAGCTACATTAAACTTTTGAGTCCAATCAAATGTCGGAATTCAAAATACCCTGCAAATTATTTTAATCTTGTCACATTTTGAATACCTTTGTCCTCTTACACATTGAGGAAAGTAGAATGGAAGTACGTCTCTGGATGAGATACTCAGTTCTGACAAAGACTTGAGCAAGTCAGCCACACAGAACTCGATGGCAGGGGAAACTAAAAAAAAAAATATTCTTAACAATCCCTTGTGAAATGAAAAGAATAATGGAAGGGAGCGTCTGTCTCCTGCTGGAGACTTTATTTGCTCAGAAATTTTTCTTGCTGACTTGCTTTTTCCATTCCTGCAAGTGTTCTAGAATTCATGAATAAGAAACAAGCCAGTTTATACAGTAGCTGAAAAGAAGGAAAAAAATATCTAGGCTGATCTCTGTTGACATGTGTTTATACGATGAAGTTCAAAGCTTAAAAAAAATTCCCTGAGAGATTTGACTATGTAAATATTTGTTAGTTGCCAGATCTGAAAACGAGGAAAATGCAACAGGTCAGATCCTGAAACATTAACATGGTTCTTTTAAATAAGCTCTGAATGGGAAAATTTAAACTTGACCATAGATGGATTGGAATATCTTGTTGTTTTAAATTTCCTTTCCTGTCCTGGGTGTTCTTCACAAATCCTAAAAATGTTGCTTAAAAATCCACAATACCTCTGGAATAATTTCTGCTGAATTGCATTAAGTTTTTGAGGGAATAAAAAACTCAATCCCACACTAGTTTTGTGATGAAGCTGGAATTAGCATAAGGCTGTAATCTTTCTTCAAAGGAAGGTAAGGCTTTTGGCTTCATAAAACATATTCTGATGTTTTTAATGCAGAGAGAATGCACTGATGTGAGAAAAAAGAAGATGAGTTACAGTGAAAATATAAGTAAATCAGCCTGGGGCTGTCCTATTTTTGCATTTATTTTTATCAGCAGTCTTGTAAAAAACAAAATTCCAAATAACATTTTTACTTGTTAAGTCCTCACCAGAGTTCTACAATCTGTAAAGGTTCTACAATCTGATCTCATTTGTTAAAAATACGAGATCAGATTCTCAGTATGGCATACTTTAAAATTGAATTTTGTAACCTTGGATTACACTATATATGCTTTCACGTAAATAACGACAACAAACTAAAGGCTTTAGTTCAGTTGTGCCCTTTTGAAATAGTTTCTTATTGTTTTAATCCATTGTCCTCATTAAGTGAAATAATGAGTGGTTTTTTAGATTTATTTTATAAAACTGTAAGATTAATTTTACAAGCTTGGAAACTCTTAGATTTAGAATTAAAATTATATTTGTACTTTATACAGGAGTAAAAAAAAAGAAATTGCCATTTTGGTTAGGTTCCCAGGCCATGCAGTTTTTGTAGATATTTCAGAATATTTATCTTACAGAATCCCTTCATGTTGCATAAGATCTATGGTAATTTTTGTAGGCTATTTTAAAAACAATTTGCAGAGCAGTGTCTCACCTGCTCAGAGACTATTCATCAGCTTAGAAGAGTGTTAATTTTCCATGTGAGCCCCAGCAGGCTGCAGCACATGGCAGAACCTCCCTGTCACCAGTGGCAGGGTTACTCATACCCAGCCTCCCACCCGATGCCTCCTCAGTTCCAGCTCCTGCACAAGAAGTTCCCTCACAGTTATTCATGTGAGGAAGTAAATGTCACTCACCTCTCTGAGGTGTCCACAGTGACAAGAGCAGAGAGGAGAGGTTCAGGGCTGGCTGGGGTGATCCACACCCAACAGGTGGGGATGGTGCTGCTGAGTTTGCTGGTTAGAGGAGGAGTGTGTATGTGCTTGCACTGTGTGGGTACCACCCTGCAGCTTCCTGAGTTGGTAGCTCTTGTTTCCTCAAATTTCTCTAATATAGCTTCCTTCTGGCCAGAATCAGGCTGGGGAAGGGAGGCTGGCTGTGCCATCTGGGGTGTCCATGGTAGAGCTTTCCTGGCTGGAACACTGGGAGGGTGTTTCACAAGAATGTGCTGTGACCTGGATTCAAACCCCGTGGAGCAGATCCCTTGTGTTCCCCTGCCCCTGGCCTGGTGTATCCATGTCTAAACATGGGTGGTAGACTGCTGAAGTTTTCTCATTCACTTAGATAGGTTTTGGATCCAATCTGTCCAGATTTTAATGAACACTTTAAACTTTGTTGTTGCTAAAGCTACATTATGGATTGCAAAGGCATCTCCCAACTGAGTTCTTGTTGCCATTTTACTTCTTGGCTCAAGACAGCTTTCCCTGTGAGGAAGGTAGTACTCACCAAAAACAGGGAGGGATAGCATCCTTAGGTTTTATAGAAGACATCCTTTCTCTTGACAGAAAGAAAACAACAAAATTAGATTTTAATTCCACAAACTCAGGATAAAGAATTGAGCAATTTTTTTTTTTTTTAATTGCCTAAATGAAGAACGATGACTTATAATTCTTTGTGTTTTATTTTTTTCTAGATGTTTCAGAAACATCTATTAAAAATAAAACAGGTATTTAGATTTAATATGAATCTTTGTCTTTGAAAATAGGTGGTTCTTCTGTCATGGCATCTTCTGGGTCTTTGAAAGTGCATAGAGGGCACAGTCTCCAAGCTGGTAAGTAAAAGTAATTATGAGGGGTGTGTGTGTATGTAAATTGAAATTAATTTAAACTTAAATTATTTTAAACTTCATAAAATGTTAAAGGCAATGCATAATTGATTCCCTATTGTAAGGCTTACGTATTTCTTTGGGTTTTTTGCTTTGAAGAATTTTTGTCAGAAAGGCATTGACAGATGGGATAAGTTTAGAAGAGGCAGTGACAGATGAGATAAGTGACAGAGTTTAAACAGTAATCTTATTCACAGCAGTAAAATGCTGCCATCACTTTAACAAAGGGCACCCACCAAAAAAAATTCACCTCAGGCCATGAGAAATCCTGTACCCTAACAATGATATGCTGGGAAAAAACACCCACCACATTTAAATATACTTCTTTATGATAATGGAGGAAAAAACCACTGCCAACAGATAGAATTATGTGTGTTTGTCATTCAGTATTAATTGCAACATGTTCATTCTATGGACACAGCATAGAATTTGCTTGCTTGGTTTTAATGGGGGTGGAGTCTGAGATCGTGAAGAAACGTGGGCATCTCTTTTCAGCTTCATGCCCAGGAAAGACTGATGATGTTGTGCAGCCTGGCTTCTCTGTAAAGATGGTGATTTGCACATGGAAAGCAAAGTTGTCTTTGTAAGGGCTAGCTTAAGCATTTTCTATGGTTCTTCAGAAATCAAGAAGTTATCCATCTTGCTGGAGGTGGAATTTTAACAAGAGTCTTCCAGATGCTCCCAAGATCACCCACGCATTGCTCCCTGATTCATGCATGCAAGATAGCTCTGCTCCCACACTGATGTACAGCAGAATGCACTGCTGTTGACTTCAGTGGCCTTCAGTGGAAATAGTTGTAAAAGTGTCCTAAATTTTGTCTTCTTGGTGTTATGCTCATGAGGAAATGCTGACACCATCATTACAGAAAAGTCAGCACTAGCCACTGTTTATGCTTTCTGAGATTATTCTGTATGATTTAGTTTAAAAGGTTACAAGTCAGAACCAGAAAAGCATAGGCTTTGATTATATTGTACAAAATTCCTGAATCCAAAGCCATTAACAGTGTTCCTGTGTTCTAGGTCCTAAAAGTGGGTATGAGATGCTAACACTTCCTTCAGAACCTGGAACTCCAACTAGTTCTGAGGAACCTGGTGAGTACAGGTTTTTGTGTCAGAGGTCGGTAACACCTCTTTTTTCTTTTTCATTTTCCTTTTTATTCTTATTGTTGAGATAAAAAGATTGTTGAGATCATCTAAGTGTAATTTTTCAAGTGTTGCCCTTTGAACATGTGGTCTGTTTTTCTCTTCAATCCTCATTTCACAATGTTCTCAAATACTGGCCCTCTGATCCCTTTTGGAAGCACCTCGTGTCTCTGTCCAGCCAGAAGGGACTGCTGAAGGCACTGTCCATGGCTCACTCTGTGCACCATGGTTTCATTAGTAGGAACATCTGACTGTTTTGTGTCTTTTAAATAAACCCTTCTCTTCAAACAAATAAAAGCCAGTTTTCAGTGCCTAATAAGTTTGGTTGGTTTTTTTTTTCCTTTTTTTTTTGAGGAAAATGAAAACCAAGTATTCCTATGTTTACAAAGAAAGCACAGTTTCTATTGAGACAGCACTGACTGAACAACAGAAGGCTTTTTCTTTCCTTCCATTCCAGTTTGCCCAACTGTTTTTTTGGGTTTTTTCTTCTACTTGCTCCTTTGAAAATAATATTTGAATGTTTTGGGGTTTTTTTTTCTGTGTGTTTCTTTTGCTTTTCTTGCACAAAGCCCTACCAGCTCTCCATGTGTAGTTTTTTAGTTCTCAGGAAAATCACTTGGCTTGTTTACATCAGGTATGATGTTCAGCTTCCTTAAACCTGTTAACTGTTTAGTTCTATAGGGGATCTTGCTAGTGTTTATGCTAGCTAACTTTGAGGATGCTTCACTTAACACTTCTGTTACATCACTTTAAAAGCATTCAGAAAGACTTCAAAAATTATCTTTTCCTTCATGACTGTTCGTGACTCTGTACTTAAGATTGTCACTTCCTTGCAAATTCTAACTTTTTGTGATGCATGTTTTCAATGCTATGATTTTTCTGAGTCCCTTCTTGCTCAATCAGGCCAAATTCCTGTGCAATACTATGGACACAATAATTGAAAATAATTTCTGAGAATGATGTTTGATGAAAATATAAAAAAATTCCTCCTGCAGTCAGTTCTCATTTTGTTCCTAACGTCTTGCTTTGCAACAACAACTTGAAGTCTGACTGACAGAAAAATATTTGTATACTTTTTGGATTTTCCTATGTTTTTTAAATGAAAATCTGTGAGAAAATTGGCCAAATTTCCAGTCTTTCCAGTTTTTGGACTGTATAGTAGACTCATTTGATTTAAACAGCTTAAGCCTGGGGAGATTCCATTAACTTGGAACATACCCATACTGTTGCCCAACATTGTATAAGTTATCTCTGTTACTCATAATACATCCAAAAAAATGAAAAAGTTTCCCTCAATGGTTATTCACTGCTGCTGGTGTCTGGATATAAGAAGTCATTTTTCCCTATGCTGTAAAATGCCTTGATATCCTACTGCCTCTCCATTCACATCTCAGTATTGTCTAAATGGGCAAAAAGGAAAAGCAGGAGTTTGGAAAAAAAAAGATTTTATATTGATGCCTTGAGACATAAATATGAGTTCTTTGTAGGGACAAGGAAGGGCTTAAGAGAAGAACAACATGAAAAAGGAGGACCCTAAAGTGATGCCATTTTCCCTCTGCACTCCTCTGTCTCAAACTGAATTAAGAGTAGAAAGTCTATAAGGGTAAGGACTCCAACTGGACTGAACAGGCAGGCAAGATTAAAATAGTTGAAATCAGGGCTAGATGAGGTCTTGAGAATCAAACCAGCAGACAAAAAATTGTTGTTTTTAAGTCAAAATCATTTCCTAGGAGCTGTTTCCTAATAGGTGTTAGTCTGTGTCTTTTTTTAGAAATTTCTAGAAAACTCTGTGGGATTTCCTCTAAAGTTCTTGTGATCTTTACTGTTAAGAAGGGTTTTCCCACCTTTTTTTTTTTTTTTTTACCTGCCATGAAAGTCCTTTAATTCTTGGTCTGTCCCCACTTGGCATAATTAATTTTTCAATTCTTTTTCAGTCCTGCACAGGGAAGCTGTCAATGTTGTCTCCTTAAGTTTGCCTTCCCTTTGCTTGAAACAGTTCTTCAGTCCCTGTTTTTGGGACAGGCTTTAAGAATCTCTACTTATTTTGGTTCTGTCTTGCAGATGGTATAGTAGTTCACATCTTCCAGGAACAAATTACTTAATATAAAGTGTAATAACCTATAGTAGAGCTGGAAGCCTTGTGAGGTTTTGCTGCTGATGGAAATGTCTGCAGAGTGTTTGCTTTCTGCCACAGCCAAGACCCCTGTCTGTGGTCTGTGGCCTTCTGCAGAGATCCTGACTTGTTCAGTGTCTCAGGATGTTTAAGGTAGAAACTGTAGTCTTCTCGTGTCCCATCTACCACTGAGGAATATCCTGCTTGGCAAGCAGAGTTATTGCTACTCAGTGTTTGCTTTCAGTGTGTCTGTGTGAACTGGATCATCAGTCATTGCCAACAGCCCCTGTTGTAACTTGTTATTTATTTCAGAAGGGGCAGTAGGTTATTCACCTGATGTCCCTACACCAGATCGACCCCACAGTGAGACAGCCACCTATGTTAATATTCCTGTCAGCCCTACTTCCAAAAAACAGCTTCACTACATGGAACTGGAACTTCAAGAATCTAGCACAAGCATAAGAGGTAAGGAAGTCTGTGACACTTTTAAACAGCAAAGAATATGCAGAAGGTATGGGGTATGTGGAATCCTGATTTCATATAGGGAGCAGATGAGGGAGCTGGGGGTGTTCAGCCTGGAGAAAAGGAGGCTCAGGGGGGACTTTATCACTCTTACAACTACCTGAAAGGAGGTTGTAGTCAAGTGAGGGTTGGTGTCTTCACCCGGGCACCAGTGACAGGAGAGGAAATGGCCTCAAGCTGTCCCAAGGGGGGTTCAGGTGGGACATCAGGAAGAATTTTTTCTCTGACAGGATGGTCAGGTATTGGAACAGGCTTCCCAGGGAAGTGATGGAGTCATCATTCCCGGAACTGTTGAAGAAATGACTGGATGTGGCACTCAGTGCTGTGGCTTATTTGATGGTGGTGATTGATCAAAGCTTGGACTCGATGATTTGGAGGTCTTTTCCAACCTTAATGATTTTATTACCTACCCACAGGCTTCTGCTGACAGAGGAGTTGAACCCTGTTATGTTTCTGAGGCAGTTTTTAAAATTGGCATCTCTTCTTGGAAAAGATTTTTGAGTAATGAATTTCTATAAGATGTTGCATCCCTTTGACAGGTGATTGTATGTGCGCTTCTAAAGCGAACATTTCAAACTCTGGAGTTTGAAAGACAGTAATTTGCTTGTGTTCTCAAGATGTTCATTGCATATTAGGACTGCACTTACCTCATTTTTCTTTCTTGGCTTCAGAAACAGAGCTGGGGGTGTGGGTGTACAGGGCTGGGGCTGTGGGTGTACAGGGATTGCTCCTGAAGACACGGGAGCCATGCAGCAAATGGTTCAGAACAGAATACAATGTTCTATCTGCTCCCTGTGAGGAAGTGTAAAAGTGCTACAGAGAGAATGCAATTTATTTATTTATTTGTTTGTTTGTTTAAAATATTTTTTGGATTGGATATTTTACTTCTAATGCTCAACTTGGGCAATGAGCACATAAATGTGCAATAGATGTGCCATGTGTTGTCATTTAGAGGTGCAGTCCTTGCTACAGCAAGCTTCTCATCAGAATCAGGCATTTAATTGCTTGCATTTGATATTGATGGGTTTTCCATTTATACTTCTCAGCTATAAAGATTTTAATTTTTATCCTTCTAATTTCAGCAGTTTTATTAACTTTGGAATGCTAGCACTTTTCCTGTTGCTTTTAAAATGATTTTATGTTTTCCATTATATAATTCTAAGCTTCTCCCAGAACTTAGTATGATTCTCTCTTTAACATTGTGTTGAAATGTAAAAGCAATATTTTCTCCTAATTTTAAAGACAATGAACCAAGGCATTAAAAATGAAGGGTTAAATGCTATAAATTTTCCTAAACGTCAACTACAGTCACAGTCTCAAATTATGTTACTTTAAAGTTGTCTTTAATGAGCAGAAATATATATATTTTTTTCATATTGAAGTTTTCCCAGCCTCTACCCTTATAGAAGTATTTTACTGCTTAAGGGACTGAGCAGCTTTTGTCTCCCCTATTGCCAAGAAAAATGAGTTAAAGTGTCATCATTCTGTGTGGGGGTGAAGGTGGTTGCTCTGGTAAACATTCACAGAGTGCCTAACCCAGACAAAGAACACTGCCAGCTGCCACAAATGTTTTCTGTCCAAATACCTGGTATTGTTCATTTCCTGATTCATGACCTGGTGAGGAAGCCTCCCAGAAGTGGGAGAGCCAAGTTCAAATTTGTCATTGACTGGGAGTAATAGGGGTGGAGATTCAAACCTCGGCCAGAAATGCAAGTGGTTCGCTGTGGGCCTGAGAGATTTTAGCCTGCTAAGCAGCTGCAAACTTTTTCCTAAAGAAAAGTTTCTCAAGAAATCTTTTTCTCAAAACAATCTTGGTAAATGACTATCCTTTCTCAAAACAATCATTGTCCAGCTGGTGTTTTCTGTTTCTCAAGTTTAACCAGTGGCATTAGAGAGGTGTTGTTCCTATTCGCCAATCATGTTAAGTCTGTATCGGAACACTTTATAAAAGGTAGTAAGAATTTGGAAAAAAAAGCCTTCTTTTTCTATACTTTTTGCCTTCTGAAATATTTGGAGTCTTTCGTGCCCTACAGCAGCAGTTCACTTGCTTATTTGAGGAAAACCAGACAACTAAAATATGTAGATAACAAAGCTTTCGAGGTGTTTTGTTTTAGTTTTGGTTATCACCTTACTTATACAGCTTCCTCTGATACTGGACAAAGATCACCGAGGAAATCTGTGGAAGAATTGTCACAACAGCTTTTTTAACTGAGCAGTATGTGAGGGGTGCAGTGTTTTACAGGACTCCATTTGGTGTTTCAGGGGGTGGATCGTCCCGCTATGCCCAGATCGACATTGCAGCCACCGAGACCGCGCACAAGGTGGGCACGCAGCACGCGCAGTGCCGCCAGGAGCGCCTGCAGGAGCTCGAGCAGAAGAAGAAAGGAGCTCAGCAGTGACCTGCTCTAGGAGAGAACTTTGTGCTCACCACAAATTCATACTAACTCATCTTCCAAAAGATTCACATTTATTGTAAAAAGTGCTCACACGAAACGCTGCCATAGCTCCTTACGGTTATGCCAGATTCATTCCGATCTCTTGATTCCTAATTGGAAAGCTGGTAGCGTGAGGGGTGTGTTTGGTCTTTCCTTTTAATTGGTTGTAAAGTCCAGATTTTTTTGTCATATGCAATGACAGGTGTAAGTTATCTTTTTCTATAATTCTAAAATCATGGAGAACCTGGAACCAATTTCAATGTTTATAAAATGGTGGCATTTTCTTTGAAAATAAAGAACTTGAATGTGTGTAGGTAAGGGAATGTGAGTGTGTGTGTGGTAAATGTACTCATATGTTTGCATATGTCTGTATGTAAGCACACATTACTGATAAAATATATGTATATTTCTGAGTGTATAAAATGCAAAAAACCTCAATTAATATATTAATGGACTCTTACAAAAGCAAGAAAATTCAGTGCCTGCTCTTTTTGCAGGTACAGTTTTGTTCAATTTATGTGCTTATTTATGGACATGCTCAACTATACCTATGGAAAATTCAGTTTTATACCTCACCAAGTCCTGCAGCTTTGGCAAAAGTTGCTCAGATGTAAAAGCTGTCGTGTCAGGGTTGCACATGTGTATGCAAACAGACAAGAGCACACAAACAAGTTATTTAATTATGTCTATAAACCACAGTAATGTGAAGGGGCATTTGGGTGCTTCTGTTCTTAAACAGCCTCGGTCAAATCATAAATTCGATTTTGTAGTTGATGGGTACCTATAATTCTTAGCAATTTTTCTGGAGTGGAGCACTTTGAAAATCAGGTCTCAGTTTTCTCACACAGCATATTTTAAAACCAAAGTATTCAAAAGAAACATTAGCTTTTCAAAATTGAGTCTTTTATATCACAAAAACTATTCCTAATGTAAAACCAGCATCCACCTTAAATCTAAAACTTTTATTGGAAGATTCTCTGCTGTCCCTAAGTAGCATAAAATCAGTTCTGTATAAGCGGATGTCTCCAGAAATGCTACAGACTTAAGGCACAACAGGATTTTGTCTTGTAAAATAGGTTTACCCACGAGTCTGCCATATCTTGCTTTTGTACAGTGAGATTTTATGATTCAAAACTTAATTTCCCATGTTCTGTTGTCTATTTAATTCTTTTTATTTGTCCTCAGATAAAATGTTATTTAAATAAAATGTTATATAAAATGTATGTTGGTAATGCTAGACTAACAACGAATTGTACTTAGGAAGGAAACAATTTTTTTTCTGGTAACATATAAGCTTTTGCTTCCAGAAGTTGCCAGCAGTGACATCTCGGGTATTATGATTTTTTGTTTGTGTCCTCTTAAGATCCAATATCAGAGCCAAATTCTGTTTTCTATATATGCATTATAATTTATATTGGTGAGTGGAAATTTTGTGCCAGCGAGGGTTTCCCTACATGATTTAGAAGGAGAGGTGGGGTTTTGTTTTTGAGGCAGAATTTAACCTATAAATTTATTTGGATGTAGCCTCAACAGCAATGTAAAATATCAGAAATCTCTCAAATAAAAAAATATGTGTTTGAGAGTTGATAATTGCCATTCTTCTCTGTCCTGTGTTCAGAAGTATTTTTCTGTTGATCCGCCTACCATATTTCTGAAGGGAAGAGAGATATTTCTTATGAGATTCTAAGTTTAAAAGATTTTTCTTTGACAAGTGGACAGTGGTTATCTGCTTTTTAAATTTCAGTACAACTGAAATGGCCTGGGCTTCCTGGGGCCCGGTTTATCTGACTGAACTCTTCCTCAGTCAAGGATCCTCCACTGGAGGACTTGCAAGGTTAAATCTCTTGTTATGTGACTATTTAATATTTGGATGAGCATAGCTTGACTAATGCACTGAAATGCAGCATTTTCCATGACAATATATAATGAAACTGCAATATTTCTATTGCAAAAATCTGTTTACCAGGAAAATATATTACCCAGGGTCTCTACAAAGGCTGCCTTTCTGTAAGTTGCTTCTGTTAAATCTGGGACTTGTAACACAGGTAAGGATTTGACACAATAGTAAAAGTCATCAAATTGCTGCTGGGCTCGCAGAGGAATCACAATTTAAAAAAAAATGTATTTGTCAGGTTGAGCAGGGCTGTGAATCTGTGCCTGCACATAGTTCTCTGTGTACATGTGCTTGTTGATATAATTTTTTGTTGATAATAATTTCTGTTTCTTTTAAATTATTTTTATTTCACTTGAATAGGACAAATAGAACAGATGACTTTCACTTAGATTTAAATTCACTTTATATTCTCATCACTAAGTTATATTAGGAGATGAAGCAGGAGGCCAAACCATACTGTTAGCATATTAAAAACTGGTTGGTTGTTGTTTTGGCAGTACCTTGCAGGTCTACATACCTGTTAACTTACAGGATTGACATTTCTTTAGAAGAAACTATAACTTTCTCATCTGAACAACAGGAGCTCACTGAAATGGAAACCTTTTGCCTAAATAAATACAATCATGTGCCTTCAACTTCCACTAGTGAACTGAGGGCAATGGAAACCAAATCATAATCCCACAAGCAGGCTTGTGCTTGTTCACACACCTTGCATAAAAGATGTGCATGAGTGATCTAAAATACAGTTTGTGATTTCTGTGGGATGAGTCCAGAGCTCTTTCAAAAAAAGAAAATCTCCCACATTTTTGGAAGTAATTGTAATTTGTAACTGCTGATGATAAAAGGAAGGATTTACTCATTGTTAATTTAGCATGCTATCAGAGCCAGATCTCCTCCTGTTTTTACCAGGAGCACAAAGTATTAATTACCAGAAGAACAAAATAATGTGATGTGGCTGGTACTTCTTTGATGTGTTGTTGAAGGACTTTAATGTGGCAGAAGTGCTCTTGGTGATAAGAACACGCTGTCATCAAGTGTAGAGTTTGGGCATAAGCATTGGTGTGCTGTGTGTATGCCTCTTTCTCCCTGACAGACCTACTGCCAAATGTAACTGCTGCTTCAGTGGGGCTTATGGCTTTCTTCATAAGCTGCTATGGAACTGTTTTATATGTAAATATTTGGGTGATGGAATTTTCTCCAAGGTAGTGTGCTTCAGGATGGAGGGCTGGAGTTTGGAGGGATTTAATCTCCCAACAATGCAAATAGTCTGGGTTTTAATAGCACTCCGGCACCTAATTGTGGAAAACGCCAGTAGGTGTCCTTAGGCATGTAAATGTTTGTGAAAATCTGCCCTGAGAGTTTTTTTTTTAGCAAATGGCTTGGAAAAATTCCTCCTTTTCCCCTTCTGCTGTAAACAAAGCAGTTTTAATTAGTGTAGCTTGGAAAACTATATTTGAATTTGAACTATGAGTGATTACATTTTTCGTGAATGTTGAAACATGCAGCCTTTGGTAAGTTTCTCTTCTAGTTAGTCTGGAATAAGACATATACTTGCTAAAATAACCACAGGAGGAAGACAAAGTATTCTGTGGGGTACTGTTAAAATTATGGGGATTTTTAAAGATGACAATACTGTTACATTTTTATGTCAGCTTTTCATGGGGAAGAACCTCAGCTCTCATTTGACCAGTCATACAAACAGTGTTCTATAATCTAGGTTGAAAGGAAATGTTAATTTAACATTCTATTGCAATGACAACAAGCAAAGGAGTGTAAGGCTGGGAGAGTTAAAAGTAATTAAAAGGAATTTTTGTAAGGAGCAGGTCTGCACCAAACACAGCACAAACAGCTGGGCAAAAGAGGTGAATGTGTGTTCAGCCTTGGTACAGCCCCACTTTGAGTGTTGTGTGCAGTGCTTGGCCCGACAATTTAAGAAGAAAGGGCATGTCCCTGAATGTGTCCAGAGAACAACAAAGCTGGTGAAAGGGCTGGAGGTGCTGTGAGGGGAGGCTGAGGGCTCTGGCTTTGTGTTGTTTGGACAAAAGAGGCTGAGGGGTGACCTCACTGCTCTCTGCAGCTTCCTAAGGGGAAGCAGAGAAGAAGGTCCTGAGCTCTTCTTGCTGGTATCCAGAGATAGCATGTGCTGGAATGGTTCAAAACTGCACCACAGGAGGTTTAGATTGGACTTTGGGAAGCATTTCTTTGCCAAGAGGCTGGCATAGGCATCCCAGAGAGGCAATTCTTGCCCTAGCCCTATCAGGGCTTAAGAGGCATTTGGAAAATATCCTTAATAACATGCATTAATTTTTGGTCAGCTCTGAATTGATCAGGCAGGGGGATTACTTGATATTGCTCCCTCTCACTTGAAATATTCTATTATTCTATCCCATCCCATCCCAAAGATGACTTCAGAGTGGTCTGAGGCTTCAGAGTAACTTCATTCTGAGTGACATCAGTTGGTTATTGATAATCAGTTATCAATTTTCTCTGAAAGGCTGGAATATAAGTGACAGGAAAACACATGTAATCTTGAATAGGATTCTTATACAAGGAATAGCTTTGTAAGACAGTGAGCAGGTTTAGGAAAGTGCAGCTGACATGTGAACTTCGAATTTAGTAAAAGACTTGAGGGTGAGTGAACTTTAAAACGTATATACTTTCAAAAGTTCGCCTGCATCAGAGCATCTAGAAATAATTCAAATTTCTTATCCCACTGTGTACACAGAGGCGTATGTAACATCACCATTTTACTGAAATAATACGTGTCAACTTATTTGAGGAATATGCAGTGGGGGGGGTGGGATCAGAAAGCAGATTTAGCATGACAGTAATTTTTCTCTACATTATACGGTTGTGAAATCCTTAAAAAGAAAAATAAATAAATAAAAAAGCCCTAGCATCTGCTATTGTATAAGTTAAATTTTACTTATCTGTGGGCTGAGCTGGCAATTTATGGATAGTCCATATACAGAAAATAGAGCTGATTAGATGTTCAGAAAGGAACCTGGTCTTTGGATAATGGAGTTTTATTATGTAATGAATCACTCGGATTCATCTTCCCCCCTGTCTCTGCCACATTTGGAGGATGTACTCTGTGGCCTGTCTTTGGCTGCTCTAACACTTTGTCCTTTTACTGCCAACAGTCAGCAGTACTGGACACAAATTAGGAAGCACAGGAAAGCATCTTCCTGGGAACTTGATGAAGTAGGTAGGTGTCAGCAGAGAACCAGAAAGAGCAGCTGTCCTTTGCCAGCACTGGCAGCACCAGGAGATGTGTGTCTGTGAAGAGCATGAAGTGCTGTGAAACAGAGAGCACCGTAACCTGAGACGAGGGTGCCCCTAAATTCTGTGTTCAGCTGCACTGGTGTCATTTGCAGTGGCTGGGGTGCTTGGTAGAGATGGATCAGGTGTGCTGAAAGCCAGGACCTGATCTGGGATTTGCTGTCTCTGTACTTTCTGTGGTGAACACCTAAGTGACCATAAGTGATAGCTGTGGGAATGCCTGTCCTGCAATGACAGCCCTGGGGGTGCTGCTTTGGAGCTCTGCAGACAGCAAAGACTCTTCAGCATGTCCACCTCTGGCCAAGCACTCCTTCACAGTGGCAACACTTAACAAGCTCAGACCCTCTCATTGCTGTTGCTGTGGCTGGGGAATTGTCAAGATGCAAGTTACAGCCTGCAGCTGGCCACATCTGCAGAGTGGCTGTGATGGGAACCCTGTCCCTCTGTCCATCAGCAGGGAGCTTGCCCTGAGCACTGCAGGAAGAGACAGAACAACTGCATTAACAGAAAATCTGGTGGCCAAGCAGCAGCACTGCCAACGTGAAGGTGCCAAACTAACTGCACCCTGCTCTCTCTGCTGTAAGTGGTCAAAGCTGAACAGGATGAGTTGCTCTATTCCTAGGTCGGAAGGAGCTGATGAAAATTATTTTTCTCATGGTATGCTTTTCTTATAAACAGGGTCCCTGCTGTTCCTTCTGCAATCCCGACACATACTGTGGCAGCACTGTGATTTGGAATTCTGACTGTTCTATCTGGTTACATTGGCTGTTTTCATTAGTTTCAAAAATTCTAGTACAGCTGTTTATACATATGGCATTAAAATGAGAAGGAAAACAATCCCTAAGAACATCTTTGGAAAACCATGTTCTCATCTTGAATCAATAATCATGAATAAAAACTTTATTTTGCAGTTCTGCAAAGGATGAGGGTCAGTTTGTGCAAGGCCTGAAACAACAGATTGGTGGCAAGGGTTTAGTGACACCAGCAAACTGAGGCTAATGCAAACATTAAGACGTAACCATCCTAAATGTAAATGTGAAACCCAGAACTTGGATCTGAAATGGTTGGAAAATGGACCCTTTCCCCACTGAAGGACCATTTAGTTAATGGTTTTGGTTCAGATGTCTTCTTGAGTTAGAAACTGAGATTTGAATTTTGAAGTTGGACTAAAGGATCCAATGCCAGGTATTGTAAATTATTGGTTTTCATATGCAGGTTTCCAGTTCTCAGTGTATTTATTCTTAAAATAGTGTAGCTCCCTTCTCTCTTTAAATTGCCTGGAAAATTACAACTGTAGAATGTTAAACAGCATTTTATTTTAGTAGGAGGCTTATTTCAAGGTGATTCAATGCTCACTTTGCCTATAGAAATTGGCAGGTTTAAGTTACAGTAGACCAGTTATTGAGAGGCAACCTTTGAGACTGAGATGGTTAGTTTTATTAAAATGGACAGCTTTTGTGATAAACTAATGCATCTGTGAAGGAACAAAGTTCACATATCGCTGTACTGTTTCTGTTTTAGGAGAGTGCTCTTTTGTGGAGTGGTGGGATAATATACTGGAACACTGGATATGAAAATGCTTCAAGGGCTATTAATAAAAGCATTTGGGTTGCAACTGTTGCTGTACCAAATGTGGCTTGACTTGAAATATTTACTCTGGGGGAAAGCTTATGAATTTATTCTGACTCTACTGGATAGATTTTATGAATGCTTCCATTTTATGCCTGTAGATACTAATAAAAGAAATCCATTCTTTTTTTCTGTAGATTAATGTCCTGCTTCCCAATAGGCACTGGGTGAATGGACTGGAATACATGTTAATTGTACGATGTATTTGGAAATGTTGGTTCTAGTATTTGGAAGCACTTTGTTAGGTAGTATAATGCATACAGGAAATACAGCATCCAGCTCTCAGTTACAAAGGCAGGTCTGTTTGTATTGAAAGCAAAAATTTATTCTATTTATTGACTTACATTACTTTATTTCTGCTATTCTCGTTAAATGCAATTCAATGAAAAATATATTTAAAATATATTTTAGAACTTCCTGTGTACTACTTACTGGTAAATGCTCAGCCAAGATCAGCTGTTGAGGCAGCATGTTCTGGAAGCTAAGGTGGTTTCTCTGTCTCTTGCTTTTAACCTTGATCTGCATTAACCCTGGTTTGAGGGAACCCCACAGGGAGAGCTGCACACACAGCAAACAGGAGAGCCCAGCCAGGGATCCTGCTCCCACCAGCTCCTGAGCACAGGGGTCCCTACCTGCAGAAACAGGATCTGAAAAGGCAGATGGCACTTCACCTGACAAAAGGTAAATAATCTCTACTTGGTGATTTAAATATTCCTATTGCCAGATCTATCATTCATCAGGACCCCATGAGAAGGGAGAGGGGAAATTGTTGCAGCAATAAATCTGCTACAGTGCTGTTCCTTATCCTGGTAGAATGATGCCGTCTTAGCTGCTGTACCAACATGTAGGATGTGCTTTTTTAAAGAAAGACTTGGTTATTTTTGTTGTATTTAATGCGTTATTATTTTTTATTTCCCTCACTTTCCACCCTCCTTTTTAACAAATAGAATCTGTGCTACATGAAGTCACTGACATGTTTACTTAAATTGAAGTTCTTTTCAGGGCAGATTTGACTGACTATAAAATATGAAATGTTCTGATCTTTTTTTTCCTAAGAAATGCAGTTCTTTTCTTTTTTGCTCCTGCTTTTTTATTTCAAAATGTTTATCAGAATGGCTTAAAAACTTGTTAATTTGAAAAATTACAAAAGGATCAGATAAAACACTTATTAAGGAAGAGAACATTCAACCACCGTATAAAAGTGTTAGTTCTTTCCTTTTCAGATGCCTCTTCCATGCAACCTATGAACTCTATTATTCACCTCCCACAGGGTACAGGACTGTAGGTATATCTCATTTATACCTTTTTTCTTGGCTTTGAATTTTTGTTGCTATTTACAGAAACACAGAAGTGGTGACTCAAGTTATTTTTTAATCTTTAATGTCTCAAACACTACCCACTCTTGTTATTTTGACCATATGAACAGTCTTTGGAGGATTAAAACTGCAGGAATGAACTGAATTGCACATACGTTGATGTGTGTCAGGTGCAGACCACAGCAACTAGAGTGGAATCAGACTTCACAGCTCCCTAGCCTGTCCTAAATCTTAAAAAGCAGGGAATGCCCTGAGGAGCCTTGACAGGAACAGACTTATTTCTCATGTTGTAGATAGCATAAGGCTAACTCAGCCACAGACTATTTCAGGGGGAAGTTGGGTGCAGGGGCAGCAACAGCCTTTTTGTTTTTGTTCTCCTCTAGTTTGTGTGCCCAGCCTTTGGGCCCTATGACTCATTATCAGCTCTGTTCAGTAACTGAAGTGAGGTGACTGTGCTGACCCCAGTCTCCAACCTTTGCCTCTGATGAGCTGTGACTTGTTCCCAGTTTTAAATTACTGTGACATGGAAGTATTTTGTCAGCCTCTTGTACTTTGTAGCACTTGCCAAGCATTCTCTCTGCTGGAGCCCACCTGGCCTTTGAGCCCAATTACTGTCATGGTGTGATGGTAAAGACAGCACTTCAGCACTTTGCTGAAGCAGCTCTGCACTTGCTCAGTACCTGATCAGACCCTGGTTATTCATTCTGTGAATCCAGCACCTTCTGCTGTTCCAGACTTCTTCAGAAATTTTTGGATAAGCATATTCTCCTTCAGGTACACACTGAAGATGACACCCAGCTTTGTGCTGTGCCCTCTTGTGTGGAGCACACAGCTGCTGTGCCTGCCTTCAGTGCAGGCTGAGACATGCTGCTTTCCTGTTTGCAGCACATCTCTCCCAGCAGCAGGATCTGAATGTGCTCCATGACCATGAAAGCTCTTCCATTCCCTATAACCCACCCAGGAATGCTCAGCAGCAGGGGCTCAGTGCTTTGTGTAGCTCCTCTCCTCTGCTGACGTATTTACTGCATGTGCCCAAATTCTTCACCCAGGGGCCAGTGCTGTGGGGCCCTCCACACCCAGGCTACAGCCACCAAACCCACCTGTGGCTCACAGATTTAGTTCTCACTCTGCCAAAGGGGAAACTGAAGGACATAGTGAAGTCTTTGCTTTCTACATAACATAGAATACATTTCTGTTCTGTATTCACAGGGAATTGATGAAGACAAACTCATAAGACAACACAGCTACACTACTCTGGTACAGAAGCTGAACAGCTCTTAAAGCCATAGTCTGGGGAGGAAATAATGTGTAGCATTTGAAAAAAAACCAAAGCAGTTTTTTCATAAATAGATTGCAGCTAGTTTTGGATTTACTTTTTTTAGCTTGCCAATCAACGGTATACCACAAAGTACATGAACAGAACCATCTCTAAGGAGACTGCTAATATTAGTGGTGACCTGTTATTGTGATGGACAACGATTCTCTGGAATATAAGTAATTCTTAATCTTACATTAAATTTAAAAAGTAAAAAAAGGAAAAAAAAAATTCAGTTTCAAAGAAAATCTCAAAGTAAGACTGCTAGCACAGTTTTGGTTCAGACCACTTGCACATGAAGATACAGATTTTAAGTAAAGAATCGTATTATTTTAACCCAAGATGAGCCAGGATGAGTGGCCTGTTCTGACTGAATGGATCTCTTCAGTATTTCTCATGGAACAGGCAGGGAGTGCAAGGCTTGAGGGCAGCTGCCTGACCCAGCACTGCCATCTGGGAGGGACACAGCTCCTCCACCAAGCAGCTGGAATGATTCACCCACACTGGACCTTGGTGCTGGCCTTGTTTCTGGAACAGTTTCATTTGAAACTTTCATTTGAAATAAAGGGTCAGCATTGTTACTATAGACAATTTCAACCCAGGTGTCTGATGTCTGCCAAAGTTCTGAACAGAAAAATCTCGTCCTTAAAGGGGAATTTTTTACTGGACATTGCACTGGAATATACACTCAGAGATCAGCTGCTTTAGAAATCTTTCTGCCTATTCAGAACATAGAAACACATCTTTGTGCAAAACAACCCCTCCTCTCTTAAAAACTAATGTGTGAATGAACATTACAGGAATTAGAACGTGCTCAAAAAACAGGTCTGGTTACTTCTCACTATGAAAGGGAAGGTGGAAAAAAAAAAGCCTCACCAGTGTCTTATTTTGATTTTTTTAATGACCAAGTGTGGCAAAACCAAAGCAACCATGAATACGATAATTGTACACACATGTTAGTCAAAAACTAAACTGTGCAAATGGACCTCAGTACCTGTTCCCTCCTTACTCTTCTTCCCCCTCTCACATGAAAGATTCATATACAGTGCAGCAGTGCAGCTCTGAGCCACTGCTCAAAGTCAGTAAAAACAGTTTTGTTACCTTAAGCAGGAAATGTAATAGGCCAAGCATTGAAATAAAGACTTTTGTGGCCTCTGTTTAACCTTCCTGTACCTCATTGTTTGCTTTCATTGATCAGAATACCTTACCTGACTATAAGATTAGTATTTTTTTATGAACAGGAATCCTTTGAGAGTTCACATATTTTTTTCCTTTTGACAAAACTGATTATATCAAAGGCTGCTACTTGATTCAGATGTAAGATTTATATGATACAAGCTGTGCAACCTAAATATTTAATCTAATCATTGAATTTTATAGTGCAAATACAAAATTGGTAATTAAGTAGACAAAAAAAAAAATCTTACAGGAAACATCTGTTCAATCTTTACTGTTTCAGAAGGACTCCTTGGTAAGCCCTGTTCAAAAAACCACATTAACTCCTTTGTGTTAACAGACTGATCCCATGAAGCAGAACAAATTTTTACAGTTCATTGTGTTGAAGACCTTGAGAGATTCTGCTGGATAAATCCTGCAAGTGCTTCTTCACCTATCAGGAAAACAAAACACATGAAACAATTTTCAGGAAGATGATAAATTATCAATATAGAAATATATTCAGATTTGCTATGAGTATCTGTAACGACAGAAAGAGCAGACAGCAGGAAGATTTCAGGCCTTTTAGAATTAGGTCTATAAAAAACAATTATGTGTATGCTGTACATGGAGAACAGATGTGCCTTGAACTCCCCTTCTGGAAGTCATTCAGCTTACATGAAAAATCAGCACTGGATAATCTACTTCCCCTCTGCTACTGAGTTGAACTTTCAACATGTATGTAACACTGGATTTATACAGACCTTATATCCTAGTTCTTTTGTCTTTTCTTGCAGCATGGCATATTTCTCTTTGTTTCTGTTCAGATGATCCTTGTCTCCAGTTCCCTCTACGTGCTTCAGTTTCTGGTGTGAAATCTCTAATTGCTTCTGGTAATGATGGTGCTTTTCAATTTTTGCTTCAAAATGTTTCAGCTCCTCCTAAGATAGCAAATACACAAAGCTTCAGAGGAGTTTGTTTCCAAGCCTTCCTTTCTCTTGCCAAGACACTCCTAATGATACTTTACTAAGTCAGGCACAGAGAGCTTTTTCAGTTCCCTGCTTCTTAAGAATGTCTGGACAATCCATTGCCATCACCACTAGACTGATGACTTTGAAAGCAGGGGCTGAAAATGATCCACTGCAGAGTCCTCAAAAGGAGACTGTGCATGGCTGTGAGGTGCTACGAGATGAGAGCAGTGAGCAACATGTAAAAATTTAGGCATAAGAACAGTAGACTGAGGGGAGAGAGACAAATTTTTTAAAAAAGCCTCTTTTTAAAATCTGATAAACAGGCAGAATCAGATTAAAAAAATTAAATGTTTTCTCTATACACCTTGAATTGAATAAAAGTGGTATGAACTGCACAGGAATGATTTTCTGTATTATTTCCTTGCAAAGCAGTCTTTATCGGAATAGTTTTCTGTCAGCTCAACACAGCTCCAACATGGGAAGTTAACAGTACAAGAGATGGGCATGAGAGGGAAATTGCTGGGTATACAGATTCCCAAGGACATAATTAAGACATTGGGTAAGAGGGGTAAATCTGGTGCATTGGCAACAAAGAAGCAGGGCCTGATCTTTCAAAGATTCAAAATCTGTAACACTTCTTTTGAGAGGATTCAGAATTTTCATTCTGCTGATTATAACAGAACCAACATATGATTAGTTTTGTTTAGAAGCTTTTATAGACACATGCCTATATATTTGAAGTTTTAAAAAGGCAGCATGACTTTTTTAATGGTGTCTGGAGGGTAGAAGTGGCTGCAGTCAGAGTAACATCGAGTGTTTCTTTATGTGGCAAAACACCTTTCTGCAAGAGAAGTCACTGGAATTCTACTTACCCGAAAAGATTCAAGTTCTTTCTCAGTGAAATTGGCTGATTTGGCCATGTCCCACAAATCAATCACTCTTGGTTCTTCAAATTCTAAACAAACACACACAACAAAATGAAAATCTGGACACAATGCTTTTAATGGCCAACTTCTATGAAAGATGAAGAGATGCTTTCTCATATACATATACATATTAAGAACAGAGACATTAAGCATTGCATTTCTAATAGATCTGTTTAGATGAAAAGGGAGAAGTATCCAGGTACTGGATAAAACTAGATACTAGGTAAAGCAAGTAGGTTTTTAAAAGCAAAAAAACTCAAACCCAAGAAACTGGATAAAGGATTGCTTGCCCTGCATGTTGTCTCATTTAATTGCCCTCCTGGAGCAATATCCCTTCTCATGGGGGCATGGAAGACAGAACTATCCTCTTAACACCCTGACTGTATCCTTTCATTAGGCTTCGAGTGTTTGGTTCTAAATAGGACTGGCTGGCTGTATGTCTTCAGCCCACTGTGGTACACAATGCACTGTGATACTGTGACTATACCCTTTTACTTGCCCACTGATTTTAACTTTTTAAAATGAAATGAATCCCAAATAAGCACAAACCCCACTGTATCATACCACTGCTTGTGTCATATCCCTGGTGACTGACTTTACGCAAACGCTCAAACCCCTGGTTGATGCTTCTTAACTTCTCCTTGAGCTCTCTGTGCTTGTTGTGCAAGATTTCCTCTTTCACCAGGTTCTCCTCAGATGGGTTGATAACATTTTTGTGGATATCTGTTGAAGAACAGTAAGTGTTACTGACTGTGGGGCAAATCATGATAGGTCAAAAAGTCTAGATGTCCCCCAAATCTGATGGGAAAAGATGCTAAATTCCTAGGATTTAAGTTGAGTGCAAATAAAGCCTCAAAACCAGACTTTAAGAAGTAATACCTTTTGCGGGTCAGTATTCAGATCAATGTCCGTTGGTGCTCTGGAGGGTGACATTACAGAAATGCCTTATAACCCCTAGTAGCCACTTGATTATAGTAAGGAAATGCTCTCATTTTTCCAGGTTAGCAATATCCCAAGAAAATGGGATAAGGATGAGTTCTTCCCTAGACATTTCATCAACCAAGACATCTGATGATGAAATTTTCAGCATCTTCCAGCTTGGACTATGTAATGCAAACATCAAACTGTCAGCTTTAGAGTTCTTCAGCTCTAACAATTTTAGCTCAGACTAGTATAGAAAGCTGGGTTCAGATCCTTGATGGTCTAATAAACTTCAGGCTTGGTGCCTAAGATACTCAGTATCTCCTCTTGGGCACCCAGCTAGTGAGATAAAACATGGATGTTCTGCAGACTTTAGAATCACATTTTGCAGCAGTGGATTTATGCTTGCTGCATAATTTCCTGTAAACTTCAATGGCCATCACTGTAATCTGATGACATCTTCCCTGCATGGAATGCAGGCAGAATCAGAAAACTGAAATGGCAACATTTTCATTAGCTGGCAGGAATTTTGGCAGCTAATCAGAACCAAACCCAGGAAGCATGTGAAAATGCCAGCATGTGCAAGTGGTTCTGACAGAAATGTCAGGAGTTTCAAAGAAATTTGGAAGCGATGGAAACAATGGGCAGAGAAAAGAGTTGTACTGATCTTGAAACAACAGAGAAATGTTCAGGCACCTTCTGTTCTGCTCACAGTCTCCAGCAGAATATTGTATTCACGAATCTTTTCTTTGTGATGCTTAAATTCTCGCCAGAGCTTATCCAGCTCCTCATCAGAGAACTTCCCAGAGGTCTTGGCCTGCAAGAAACACGAGCTCATTATGCGTTCCAGGCCAAGTGCTTTCAAGTGCCCTCAACTGCCAAAACGCCTTCCCACTTCTCATCACATTTAGAAAATTATTAAGTGCAGCTTTTCTTTAGATCTTTTGTTTTAATTCTCTTAATATCTGTATGTGGTCAGAATTTAGATGTTTATGGATAAGATGCCTTTAATTATGTCAAAAGAAGTTTGCTTCAGACTTATAAAGCTAGCCTTGCTATGGACTGCCCAGTGAAAGGTGTCTGGTGTTTGTATTCCATGGGAAACAATTTAATAGAGAAATAAGGGCCATGGAGCTCCACAGATAACTGTGAGGGAGCCATTTGCATGAGGGATGCAGCCTGATATTAAACACAGGTTTTACTTCATCTTACTCTACTGGCAAGTGAAGATTTTATCACTGCTGTGCACTTGCTCTCTAACTATTAAGGAATCACTGCTCACACAGATGGGGCACTACCCACAAATCTGCAGATATACTTGCTGCAATGTCTGATCAAAAGTGAATGTTTCTGAAACCTCTTCAGACCCGTTTTTTCCTGCGTAGGGAATATTTCTCCTATTGCACTTTGCTGTTCCCCAAAGCACAGGAGATCATGTTCCTTGCCAGAGCTGTATCTAGTTCCAGTAACATTTTAAAATCCAGCAAATCCTTTTTTCTGCTTTACTACCACTGCACTAGACTCATGGGAGAATTCTTTAGATTTACCTGACTAGTTGTTTCTTAAAATTTGGATTATTTAATTTCTGAAGATTACTTTGCCAGTTTTAACTGCCCAAACTTGACAGTACATCTTCCACTTTTAATGCATGAATGCAAATCCTGGAAATTTTCAGTTGAAAGTCCTTATTTAAAACCCTTCCCCCAAATACATTTTACTTTTAGACAATCTACAAAATGGTTATATGTTAAATGCATCTTTTTAAAAACATCCATAAACAACAATAGGAAAACTGGGAAATACACCCTAGATATACTACCACAGTGTGACAGTCACACTAAGGGAAGCCATGAGTTCAGGGAAATGTGAAGAAATACTCTGTTGGACCTCAGGACACCCAGGCTCCACCCTTCAGAGTAATGTGGGTGTTTTATTTGCCAAAGACAATCTGCCACAGCTTGGTCTGGATGCAGGTGGGGTACCCTCAGGGCACGAAGATGTGAGCTACAGAGCAAGGCAGCTTGGTCAGTACTTAACAAAGGAGTAGTAAAGCCATTAATTTCCAAGTCTGAGTTTTCTCAGAAGACACAGCCAAGAGTTCAGTGAAGAAGAAAGTGATTTCCTACAGTCCAATTCCAGGAAATCTTACTCACCTTGCTCCATAATTTTTCCAGTCTTGGATCATCTAGTGTGTCACTTTCTGTGCCATCTTTAATATAGTTGGTATCAACTAGTTGAGAGTCCTTCTTTCCATTCATTCCATATTTGGTCAAAATGACTGCAAGGGAATAGAAGATACAGAAACATGAGAACCAGCTATGGATGTATGGAAGGTGAGAGATGGGCTCATCTGTGACTTGCAGAGCTGGACTTGGCAGCTCACAGAGGAAAAGCTAATAGTTCAAGGGACAGTGGTCCCAGATTCAATGACCTCTTCTCAAATTATTGGAAGCAAAGGACTCTGTCAGGCTCCTGCAGCTCCCTCCCTACTGACCTGCAAAGAACTTGTTGTGAGCTCAGTGTCCCAACAGACAATCTGCTATTTAACAGTTTAAACACAAGTGTCCAAGCATGTGTGTGTCTGATGCAAAGTTTGAGCCCCTTCTTTCCCTACCAAAGACCAGTCTTACCATTTAAGTTGCGTCTGAGCTTGGCTTCCTTCTCTCCATCTTCATCCAGCCCTTCAGCCTTCAGTTTTTTCCAGCTTAGCTCATCCTTTTCTTGTATTTTTAGATCACTGTGCAACTCTGCCAGTTTCACAGCAGAGAGATGGAGCTAACAAGAACAGAGAAAGGTTTTTATTTAGTTATGTGGAGTCCCCTTTTGCTCCAGAGCTACCTCAGGAACCAATACAGATACATAACAACCAGTATGGCACAGCAATTCTTCTCAAACAACATTCCATTGCCACCACGTGTGCTTTCTTGTGGACCATCTTCCAACCATACAGTTATAGTGAGTTGAACAACTCTATTGGTTAGTACAGGTTTGCAGTCTACCAGGTCAAAGAGCCACTTCATCAGCAATTTTTACTATGATCAAAATGAAAAAATTCTCAGGTAATTTCTTAGCATGGTTTCTGTGCATTAAAACATACAAAACCTAGAGGAATTCCTGTCTGACATACTAGAAAAAATAAGGTAAAACACTGAGGGTGAAGATAGGAAAAAAAATATTAGTTTAAATGGATGCTAAGTCAGCTTGAAATTTTGTGAGCTACAGAGAAAACAGGAACAATGACTAATGCATGGTTGGCTAAGCAGCACTGCTGTGACCTGATCCTGAACTTCCAGATTTTAGACACTTCAGTTGTTCAGTTGAAAACGAAGAAATGTAAAAAAACATCTTTATACTTCAGAACTACTTCTGCCTGCATCTACAGGCATGTCAACAAACAGAAGGTGAGGAGAAGCTCAGAGAAGAGAGGTGATAAAACCCCTCCAACTACATTGTGCCCAGCTCCAGGGAGCTCAGATCCAGCCTGAAACCACCTGGGCTTGCCAGTCCTAGGACAAGTTTATCTATTGGAGGTTTTTTTAAAATCATTAAAACCAGCTTACAAATTATAAAAATTATTATTACAGATTATTCTCTTTTTCAGTGAGGAAGTAGTATGTTTAATTAACACAGACTCAGAATTCACTATTGTTTTTAAACATTCAAATGATACTGAAAAGACTCAGCTGTTCCTTTGTGTGTCAGTAGGGTATTTTACAGTAACTAGGAAAAGTGTCATTACTTTGAGCTAATGCACTTCCTATTGACAGGAATTCAGGAAACTATCCACATTATTGTTTATGCTTCCATCATAGGCTGTCCTGTTAATTAATGTTGTGCCACTGCATACAATTATTTTGATTTTTAAACTATTTTTTTCTCTGTATTTTACACTTGGCTTGCTGAAATCACTAAAATCTAGAGCAGTTAGAATCACAGGTAAATATAATACTTACAGAAACATTAAAACTTTTGATGTCTTTAATACTAAAGCAAAGGAATGTCCCTTTTGTCTTCTTTACCATCCAGTTTTGGGGAACTGTTTTATAGAAACAAAGCACTTAGAAGGAACCACTTTATTTATGGTTCTCAGTATGTGCTAAAGTTAAAAACCCTTAATCATGTACTTTTTTGCTTTTCTGGTGCAGGATGACCTGGACAGGCCAAGTGTCACTGCTGCAGTGGCACCAAGTATCAACGTTTTCCTCAGCAAGAATTGTGCCCTGAAGCTTCAAGACTGAGTGAAGGTTTTGCTACAAACTGTGAAGAGAATGGCCAAAGCATCTTGGTAGTTCTGCACTCTAATATTAGTCAGTGTTCAAGTGGACATCATACGTAGTTGGGCTGAGGAAATACAGGAATAAATAGCCAGCTGTAATTAGATAAGAAGCAATTTAGCTCCTAAGTACTGCAAATATAACAAAAAAAAATTCTTTTAAATGTGACCTTGTCATCAGAAACACACTACTGTATAAAAGATTACACAGTGCAGTTTATGTTAAATCCCCTCTGCAGTTAGTGCAATCCCATAAACACATACAGCTTTCTGTTTTCTAGAAGTTATAGAGAAGAACATCAGAACTTCTAAACATAAAGTTGGGAGACATCATCAATCAAACATGTTAAAGTCTTAATAAAAACTAAGGAACTACATCACTGTTCCTTAAGAGAAAACAAGCTTCTATTCAAATTTCTCCCAATCAGAGCAGTATTTTTCTAATTCTCATTATAATTTAGTCGGAAACTGAAGTAACTGTCCTTGTAAGCATTATAAATCCTTTGAAACCTTTAGGAAGCCCCTTGCCTGTCCCATTTAATTAATACAGAGTGAATACATAAGTTAACTTAAAGTACTCAGTCAAGAACTATTTCCTTTAAGGTTATCCCATGTTGGATTACATCAGGTAAAAAATGTCAGTGGTAAGACTCCCCATCACTTTACTATCACTCACATGTTGTAATAACTAACTAGAAGCAGAGGTGAAAAGTTAAGTTTAATGATTAAATAACCAAGCAATGAGCTCCTTAAACTCATCCCTTATTCCTCATTCCTTAGGCAGCCTAGACATCAACATCCAAGATAGGTATGTGGCAATTCTGGGAATGAGTGCTGGAAATCTGTCAAACATTACAACAGTTACACCATTTGCTGTTGGGCTGGCTGCAATCATTACCTTGCCTCCAAGAGGAAAAAGCTCTTCCCTACAAATTTACTATTTATGAAAAGAGATTCTGGAAAAAGATCAAGCCCTCCTTCCCACCCACAGCGAAACAAGAAGGAAGTGTGGCTTGCCAGCTCCTGGTTCCACTAAGTAACATTTTGAGGCTTTTTTAAGGACTGCTCCTCCAGCTGTGTGTTGCAATGCCAAATTGCAGTATCTGACTTTCATGTCAAAACAAAGAAGTTCCCTATTTCCAGTACTCTTTCTACCAGTACCAAAATAAAGGAATGAAGAGTTCTGCATTGACACATGGAAGTATTTCAAAGCAGATGTAACACACAGGCCTGGTTTTCTTCTTATTTCATATATTGCCCAGACATACTGAAAAATCACATTATAAAACACATGCTGGGTGACAATTGTACTCAAAAGTGAAATTTAGATGGTGGCAAATTTAGTTCAAGTAGGTTTTGCATCTCTAAAATCTAGCTCACCCATACAAAATTTACTAAGCCTTAGTTTTTTACTGACGGAGTTAATCCATTTTATATTTTAGTATCTTAACATAGATGATGTAAAGCACCTCAAATTTTAATTCCAGACAAGCCAGGTATAAACATGAGAAAAGACTGTAATTGGAAAGCTGAGAGGTAACTGACATTACTATCATTATAGATTTTTTTTCTAGTCTCAGTGTTGTTTCTTTTTCAGCTGTCAGTTCAACAGCTGGAGTTTCATTAACACAGATTTTCCTATGCCCCATTCCATCCTTCTCCCATCGAGGAAAGGAGTATTTTTGATACCTTCCTTCAGCACACTGGGAGGCAGCACTATGGCAGGGTTCTAGTGTTTGGCTGAATCTAGGGATGCTCTACCTCCAATTCAATAGCTCAGGCTATGCAGGACACAGAAGAGCCAAAATTAATATTAACTATATTTCTTTGCCTGAAAGAACTGAACCTTTGCCAGTCATGACTCTAATTCTCATGGTCCACAATATTCAGGGGATATGTGCAGTGCATTCTTCTCCTCCTGTTGGAGCTGTTCTTTTCAGTTCTAAGTAAATACTTCCACTGTAATGAAATAACCTGACTGTATCTTCACTTTAATGAAATATTTTTATAGTCCAGTGTGACAGAAACTCAAGTATCACTGTCAAAATTAAGGCTCTCATCTGGGAGTGATGATACCCATTTGCTGGCCCTCCTGCATTTGTCTACATCACTTGATGTCAATGTAGGCGACACAACCACCAGGGTGGAAGGTTTCTTCTTGTCCTGCAGTGAACTGCCCTGTGCAGAGCAGGAACGGAGGCCAGCGCCTTCAGACAGACGGGAGCATCACAGTCGGGAACCACATGGCTAAAGCGTTCAACCAGCGGGCACTGGAGCCAGCCGCAGATCCTCCGTGGCACCAGAGGGGCTTCCCTCTCTCTCCCAATTCCCTGGCATGTGGTTTAGCTGCTGTATTTAAACGCGGGCAGGTCACCACTTCCCAGGACTCAGATACCATTCCCTCTCCCGGAGAAGGCTGTTCCCCGCCGCCGGGACAGTGCGGGGCTGAGCGGAGCCCTCGCTGCGTGACGGTCGGGGACAGTCATGCCCGAGAACAGAACAAAAGCCACCGCAGCCCCGAGCCAGACAGCCTCGGTGTCTCCTCACACCCAGGTCCCCGCTCCTCCCCATCTCCCTGGCGGGCAATGCGTGTCCGAAGCGGCCGGGCCCGACCCCGCAGCCCCCTCCGAGCACCGCCATCGCCCCGCGCCGCCCCACTCACCCGCTGCGCCTTCTCCCAGACCTGGTTCAGCCTCACCACGCGGAACTCCCCGGCCTCCCGCCGCTTGTCGCCGGCGGCCGCCAGCCCCTCGTTAGCCTCCCGCGAGTATTTGCTGGCCTGTCCGGCGGCAGCCAGGAGCAGCGCGGCAGCGAGGGCCGGCAGCGCCCGCAGAGCCGCCATGTCGCGCCGCTTGGGGAACTACAACTCCCGAGATGCCGTGCGGGCCGGGAGGGGCGGTCGGCGCTGGGGGAGCGGAAGCGAGGCCGGCTGGCGTCCAAAGTCCAGAGTCTGGTTTGGAGTATGGGGAGCGTGAAAAGAGTTTGCTTTGAGCTGTTTATCTTCGTGCCATTCTCCTCGGTGCTTGCTGCACATGTGCTGAACGTGGCACGCTTTATGCGTAGTTTCCCCCCCCAACACTCGGAGTTGATGTCAGCTGTGCTAGAACAAAGGGACACAGTGGGTTCAAACACCACTACTTTCATCAAAGTCTTCAGATATTAACACAATATCCAGGAGTACTCCGAAAAAGAAAGGGCAGATCGGGCAGGACGGAAGGCAAGAATGGGAAGCGGTTTGCCCATGCTGCCTTGGCAGTGGCAGAGAAGAGCACCTCTAGCCAGGGCAGCACGGATGGATGGATGGATGGATGGACGGACGGATGGATGGACGGATGGACGGATGGACGGATGGATGGATGGATGGATGGTGGTGTGGGCAGGAGGACAATCATGAGAAATGCAGGGACATGTAGGTTGGGTTGTTCGCAAGGGCTGAAGTGTGGGAATGGCTCTGAGCTCAGTGGTGTGTGCTCAGAGTGCAGCTCTTGGGCAGGAGAGCCGGTCCTGGTGGTGCTAACCTCCTACCTCAGTGTGTCCTCCTCAAAGAGCCAGCCAAAGAGTTCAGTGGTCTACAGGGAGTTTTGGGAGGGGGTTAAGTCAAGCTGTATTAAGAAAAAGACTCCATGATGCTGTGAAAATGCACAGTGTTTAATCCAGAGTTGGTGTATATATAACAACTATAGATTGCCTAAACTATGAGATTTGTGAAAACAGTGCCCCAGGGAGGATTTTTACTGGACTATCATTTTTGCCTTGTAAGTAATAGAAAAGTCTTGTGTTTTCTGTTTCACATTTTTCCTAAGTCAGAGATTTTCAGTGTTATTAACCTAGAAGCTGTTGTTATAAGACTGAATTGCAGAAGTCGGCAGAAGCGTTGCACTAATACATTGCATTGAAGAGTAGTTGAAGCGAGCTTTGAAGTACACATTGAAGTACAGCAAACTGATGATGTGGAAAGAAGCCCATCAGGCTTGCCCAAATCTTGTGCAGCTCTACACGTCAGTTTTAGGATTTAGAGCTTCTTTTAGTCTCATTATTACATTGTATGTATATATTCCTGAGTTATTTTGGAATAGATTGTTTTATCTTGTCTGTCATTTGAAATACTAGTTGAGTTTTCAGGCTCTCTACAAATAAATTCAACTTCTATGCTCTATAAACTCCAACAGGTTCCCAATCTTTTTCTAGTATTGAGTGTACTTACACACAGCTTTATGCATTTGTTTGCCTGAGTTTTTGAGCTACGGTAAATTTTTTTAGAAATAGGAGCTGCAGCACCATTAATTTGCTTATGTTGGCTTGTTGGATATCCTTCTCCAGTGTCCTTACCTCTGTGACCTCAAGTGAGCAGTTTTTGGTATAATTCTGTGTGTCCCAGCCCAGGCAGAAATGGTGCAGGGCAGAACGTGGCCCAGAGGCAGAGCTGGTGTCACCTGCAGAGATGTCCCACTCGTGTCCCCAGGGCTGGGCAATGGTGTGAGGACAGAGGTGGTGTCAGTAGTGGGGACAGTGCTGCCTGCTCCTGCCTGCTTCCTTGGCAGCACTGTGGCACAGAGTGAGTATGTGGGGACAGCAGCACCCAGGAGCACTGGGACCTCAGCTCCACCACTGCAGGGTGCTGCAATGTAGGTGGTGGCTAGGGGTGGGGATGTCAGGTAGTCAAAGATTGTCCTGATCCTCTAGGCTTTGGGGAAAATATGTCAAAGAGCTCGTTGTAGACTCCCAGCAGGGCTGCCTGGTCTTCGGGGTTTGTTACTGGGCTCCACATGTGCTGTGTGGGGAGGGCCCCAAGAAATTGATGAGATTCCAGTGTCACCCCACAGGTATGTCTGAGTCATGCTGGGGTGCAGGAGCTGAATCCAGGCTGGGGAGAGGGAAGTACTGTGGGAGCTGTCATGGGGCCACTCTGCACGGTGGGTAGCAGTGCGACCAGGGAGTGGGGAGGGCAAGAGGCGCCCCAAAGGTCCCTTCTGTCATGTTGGGGCTCCAGCAGGGACTTCTGAGACACTCAAAGCGTTTGACAAGCCAAAAACTTTATTCAAGCATTTAGACAAGCAAAATTTAGCAAACAAGTGTATGCCAATTGTAATAAATTTTCCCTTTGAAAAAGGATGTAGCTCAAGCACTCCTATTACATGTCTTGTGCTGGGGGCCAAGCCCACTGCCCTGGGGCAGCAGCAGGGAAGAGTCAGAAGTCCAGAAACTCAAAGTCCTCCAGGTATTTCTGCACCCAGCGAGCCTTGGGGTCTGCACACACCTCATTCCCCTTCCTGGTGATCAGGCTGTTGGGGAAAAAGCAATTTTGAGGCACTCAGCCAGGACATCAAGGGTGCCTGCTCTAGGTCTTGCTGGTAGCACCCTGCTGTCCATGCCCTTTCCCATCCTGGACAGCCTTGGACACCCCTGGGGTGCTGCCTTGCCTGGTGCAGCATGGACCCCAGAAATGTTGGGTACTTACATCACAGCTTCCTTTGGGCAGTTGTTGCTGGTCCTGTAGGCAGAGACGATTGTTCTGCGTGGAATGGGGCGTGAAATGGTGCTGAAGCAGCAGAAGCCTTTCATTCCTGTGAGGGCAGAGAGATGGGCCCAGTGAGACCCCACACTGTGGCAGAGCTCTGCCTGTGGCTCCCAGGGAATTAGCCATCATCACCTATGCTGTGTCCTCTAGGAACAGCCCCTGAAAACCTCCCTCTCTGAGGCTTAGCCCCTGCACTGGTGGTGACCATCTGCTCCCATCCTTCTCCATGGACATGGGGGTCTAATCAGTGGGGATGGGACTCTCTCCTGGGGAGGGAAAGCCTACCGTCCTTGGGAGGTCCAGCACTCCTGGAGACTCTGGGATCAGCCTGAGCCAGGGAGCAGATGGCCACAAGGAGTAGAACAACCAGGGCAGCTGCAGGGACCCTCATGGTGCTGGGAGGGCTGAGGGAGCCACAAGTGAGGCTGGAGCTGGTGTGTCTGTAGAGCTCTCCTCTGCATGGTAGCTCCTGCTGATCTCCTTTTATACCCCCACCACTGGGTGGGCACAGGGTTTCAAGAAAGAAAATCAGCATATCATACCAGGAAAATTATGTAAGGCAAAGAAACTGCAGAAAGAGAAGTGCCAACCACAGGCCTGTGATTTTCAGATTCAAGAGAACAAGTCTTATGAGGAGCAGCTGAAGGAGCTGAGTTGCTTTGATGGTAGAAGAGGAGGCCCCTCTGAGAACCTTACTGCTGTCTGCAACTCCTTGAAAAGAGGGCTGTAGTGAGGTGGAAGTTGCTCTCTTCTCCCAGGTAACGCGTGACAGGATGAGATGAAATGGCTTCACATTGAACCAGGGCATATTATGAAAATGTTTTTCTCTGAAAGGGTTGTCAAGCACTGGAACAGGCTGCCTGGGAAAGTGGTGGAGTCACCATCCCTAAAGACGTTTAAAAGACATGTAGATGTGGTGCTTAGGGAAATAGTTTAGTGATGGACTTTGTAATGCTGGATTAATGGTTGGACTTGATGATCTTAAAGGTCTTTTCCAACGTAAATTATCCTACAGTTTGTTCCTATGAACTTCATGGTGCTGCAGGAGCTGAGGGAACACAAGCAGGGCTGGAGCTGGGGTGGCTCTACACAATACTCAGTGCCTGCTGCTACTTCCCTCCTATTCAACAAGAGTTTCAAGGAATGAAAACAAGTGCATCATGATAGGGAAATTGTGCCAGAATTTCCCAGTTTTGCTGAGCTGGAGAGATCAAGGAAACCACAGGAGGGGAAGCACTGGCCACAGATCTGCAACTTTCAGATTCCATTTGAGTGTCTGGTGGGAATGGCCAGAACCCAAGCCCCCATGACACGATACCTGGTACTGCTGCTGCAATGACCTGGTGGCTGAGAGCCAGGCTGGGACATGAAGCTCACTGACCAGAGTTCTGAGGAAAACCAGAACAAGGCCAGATACTGGAAAAGTTTTGTAGCTTGCTTTCTGAGTGTGCACTGTTGGGGTCTTTAGGAATTGATTATATTCTGTCTTTGTCAAGCAAGAATTTTGCTGTAGTGGTGTGCCTAGGTGGCTCCCAGCTGGTAGGTGCTGCCCCTGAGGGAATGGCAGAGAGGCAGCTGGTGTCAGTGCCACACTTCCCCAGGGAGCCTGGTTACCCCTGGCCCAGCACTACTGGTGGGCTGCCTGACTAGGGAGAACCACCAGCCACAAGATAAAATCATATACCCTCTCAAAATACCTAATTTCAGTAGAAATGAGCCTTTTTGGGTAAATGAGGATCTGGTGGGTGGTTTGAAGCTGGCTACCAGAGAATCCCTGATGGGTTGTTGGCCTGTGCACTGCCAGACATGGGGCATGAAGACCCCTAACCTCACCTTCTGTGCCAACTGTCCGGCTGGTTATCAGGGAAAAGTTGTAGAATCCCTCTTCGTTGGCCTCTGTCTGGCTCAGCTTGCTGGCCTGGTACTGCAGGAGGGGAAAAGAGGGTGTGTGCTAAGGACTGTTGGAGGTGTGGGGCTGGGGGCCATGGAGTGTCAGCTCTGGGGACTCACCAGTCCATTCTTGGGGACACTGAACCTGTCCTGCTGGCACAATGACCTTGCTGTCAGCTCACTAGCACAGCCTGAGCAGTGCCTGGAGACAGCACCAGTGTCACCCCCAGAGTTGTGCTGGAGTGCCAGTGGGGTTAATACCAGGAACTGGATGAGGGGGCCAGAGCACCTTCCACAGGTCAGGGTCCTCTGCTTGCACAGCTGGGCACCAGCTAGAATCTGCTCTGGTAGGTGCTCAGGGGATGTTGTGCCCTCACCTTCCTCTTTGGAGATCCGAGGCTTCATTTTTGTGGAGGAGAGGTGCACAGGAGTATCCTGCTGCTCTGGCAACACCCACTCCCAGCTCTCCACATGGACTTGGGGGTCTCATCAATGGGCATGGGGCTGTCTTCTGGCAAAGGAGAGCATATCTGGCTTCTGGGAGGACTCAGCAATGCTGAGATTACATAGAAGGACATCAGATGGGGAAACTGCAAAAAAAAAAAAAAAAAAAGAGCATCATAATGGGGAATTGGAAAAAAAATGAGTGCATCTCAAGGTCATTGTCAGGAGTACCCAGATTTGCTGAACTGGTGAAGGCAAGGAAAACACAGAAGGGGAAGCACCAGCCACTGTGTTGTGACTTTGAGATTCTGTTTGGTCCCTGGCATGGACTGGCCTGAACATAAACCTGCCAACACAAGTGGTACATGTAGCTCCATAACAAGAGCCCTGAGGAAAATCAGGGCAACACTGGCAAAAGGGAAAAAAGGGAGAAAGGAGCAATTTTATCTTTCACTACACTCCCTGATTAGGAATCCCTCTCCAGCTCTCTTGCAGGGCATCTCTAGGCACTGGAAACTGCTCTAAGGTCCACTGAAAGCCTTTTCTTCTCCAGGCTGAACAAACTGAACTCAGCAGTGAGCTACAGCCTGGTTTTGTGAGGACCCACAAAGGTACCTTAACACTGTGTGTAACACTGGCTCTACTTGCACCTGCAGGGTTTTTTTTTTAATATTTTTGATTAGGTATTAATAGTTTGAAGGCTTCTTGGCCCTATACAGATCCAGGTTCCTTCTTGACAAACCTCCTAAGTTAATGTTAGGTATTGATAGCACAGGAGCTTTACAAATCAAGATGGCTTTGGAGATGCCTGGTTGCCTTTACTTGGTGACACGAAACATTCTCTGTGCCTGGCATCCATCTCTCAGTATGATTTTGTAAACGGGGAGGGAACCTATTTCTTCTTTTGATTTATTTAAGGAATAAGAGAGAAACCATCTTTGTGAATCTTATACATTGATTTTTTAGAGAAATATGTAGTTCCTTGTACTCTAATTCACCTTAAATTAATGAGAATTTATTCAGATGTGCTTTAAGTTTTCCAGAACAAGACAGTTAGAGATATGTATCTGGACTAATTGAGCTGACCTCTCTCATTGAAGACACAATCCTGTTTGTCAAGGGATTAAGCCTGTTCTTTCACTATGTGCTCTTCTGTAAATCTCAGACCAAGGTCGAATCAGCTTTTAGACATCAATTTTGACTACTTCAGCAGGGCTAAAAGGACCTGGATTCCTCTGATATTCCCTTAAGGCATCTGCAAGAGCTCACTGGGATGGAAAATCACAGTTGTTTTAAAAGCACTTTACTCACTCATCCCTCAGTGGCCCAGAGGCTGACAGCTGTACCGGAGACTTTACTGTAAACCTGCCTTCTCTGGGAAAACTCAATTTTCAGCTCACAGAAGAGCAGGCTGCATCACAGCTCCTGTCTCCATGATTCTCTGCATGGGTCACTCTCACTTTTGTATCCAAGCAAACCCAGAGAATGTGGCCTTTTCCAGCATCAGAAGTTTTATATCTGCTTTGTTCCGAGTCTGAATTGCAGGAAAACTACTCTTGTAGTGTGAATGAGACTTTTTTTTTTGGTGCATTTAAATTAATTTGATCTATGTAACTGTTTTCTTTTTCTGAAATAGCTTCTTTATTTTCCTTGGATTTAATTCTGTGCATTCAAGCAGAAAGTTAAACAATGTCAGACTGCAGAAAATGAATTGCATAACAAGCTGAAAAGATGAACTGGGGAAATGCTTGTTTTTACATTCCCTTTTTACCTATGTCTTTAATGAGAATTACTGGAACATCAAAGAGAGCTAACCAGTTTGGAATTTATTTTAAAATATGTATTCTCATAAAGTGGATCATTTCCTCTATGCACATAATTTTAGTGGAAGAAAAAAGCAAGTGTTGGTATAATATTATTACAAAACATCCCTTTAGAGTAGTTAATTTTCAGAAGTTATAACAGCTTACTATTGCTGTTTTCCTCCTGAAATTACTCCCTTAGCTAAATTGTTTAGGGCTGATGCTGAAGATAAGCATATGAAAACCAACTTATCAATTCTGCCCTTTCAGAAATGATCTTTGAAGCTGATTAAAGTGAACCATAACTTGGTTTGAGAAGAAACAAAGAACTCACAGGCATCCCTGGCTCTTTGTTTTAGTGCTCCTGACTGCAGCTCTGGATGACTTTTGGTTGCAGGGGTGAATCCATCTTTCCTTTCTATCCAATTCTCAACACATACTTTTAAAGGCTTTTTAAAGGATTTTTTAGGTGGAATCTTGACTTGTTTCAATGGGATGGAGTTTAGGTACTGAATATGTTCAAGATTTGAAATGAGAAGTGGTTTCTCAAGAACTCAGAATCCCAGAAACCACCTTTGATTTATAATTCTGGTACTAATGTTTTACAATCCATGAACTATACTGTTGTGAGACTACTTGCATTTTTAATAGTAAGTATATAGGTAATTTTTGAATAGAATTTAGGCTGTAGATTATTAGTATAAAATAAACAATAAATGTAAAATAAACAAACAAATTGCTAACAGGTATCTCACCTGCTTGTAAAATGCTGTTCCTCTCTGAGATAAAGCCCATCAGTGGAACTCATGGTTGGGTCTAGTTCAATAAAAAACAATGCAAGAGTTGTTCAATGGAACAGAACATGAAATAACAAAAAAGTATTCTGAAGAATGCCAAGTGCCACCTCCTTGAAAGCCAAGTACTTAAGTGCTGTATTTTTCTCTCATCATCCTATTATATTTAATTGATTGTAACTCCATTCCTCTTGAATCATACTTTCTGGAATTTGACAGTGCAGTATAGAAACAAACCTGACAGATGTGCTCCTTTACATCAGTTTTCTGTCAGAGCAACTGTCATTTTTGTCAGGAATTTAGTCGAGGGCTCCTTCCACGTATGGTTGCTGTTTCACTTGATCCGCATTTCTCCTCAAAAATGTAGGACAGCAATGCCAATGGCTTTAGCAGTGCTGATTTTCACGGTGAGCTGTGGCAGTAGGAGGTCTCCAGCAAGTATCCCTGTGTGTCCTGCTGCCTTGAATGATTTCTTCTCCTCTTGCTTCTCTGCCTTGCTCACTTTCTCCTTCCTCTTCCCATCTCCCTTGGGTCATGCTATTCTTTGTTTACATGCCTTCATGAGTTCCTTTCATTTTTTCCCTTTGGCATTGACATCACAGTTTTCTAAATTTATATTCATAATAGGTACATTATTTTTCTCCCGTTCATTTTCCATTGTGTAATGTATCTTTCCTGTACCTTTACCTGTACCTTTCAAAACTCCCGACTCTCTTTTCCTAGATGTGCAAGGAAGAGTTGTATGTTGCAGTTTGCATTATTCATATGTAGCTCAGTATCTTTTTTTATATCTGTTGATGCATACAGAAACATCTCTATTTTCTGGCATGTTTGTTACCAGAACTCGTGAAGAGAAGCAGCAATATTTTTCAAGTTACTGTTTAATGGGGAATTTAATGTTTGGTGAGCAGCCTTCAACAGTGGCTTGGAATTTTAGGGTATTACAAGCTCTGGCACGAACACTTGAGAATGTTAAAAGGAGTAGTTTTCATTCTCATTACATTTCATTGTCATTACTGTTCCTGAATTTTCAGCTATTTAGGCAGAAGCAGGGACATGAGAGCTGTAGAAAATGGAGAAAATAAGCAGATGGTTTCTTCCAGTCCAGCTGGAGAAACTACTCTTGCAATAGAAGGTTCAAAGGGAGGATTTCAGAGCTAGGAAAAAATCTATATCCCTTGCTTTGTCTGAGATCTTAGTGCTTCCTAGTGGGCATCACAGAGAATTCCTTAAGGAGGGAGAGACTGCAGTTGAGTTAGAAGGACTTCACCAGCCAAACACTGATTTCAGGGTATTTTGTTATCCTTATTGGCTGGGACATTAAGATGTACAAAGCCCAAGCAGCAGTGGCTGAACATCTGGTCAAGAGGAATGAACCCAAAAGGAATTGTAGAGGGAGATGAGGTCATACCATTCGCAGGAATGGGAGAAATTCTCATAGATTTGTAAGTTCCTGTGTACAAGAGCCTGAAAAAGGACTTAGGAGCCAGAAGAAGAGACTTGTTCCTTGCCTGAAGTACACACTGTCCAGCTAGAGATGTGCTGCAAAGGAGAACAGGTAGGGTTTTACAATACAGCAAGGAGTACTGGGCTTACAAATAGAAGAGAAATGGTGAGTGTGTGTTGTGGGAGGGATGATGAACTGACTTTCTTTGCCATAGCCTGGGTAAAAAAGCAAGAGTAGAGGCAGAAAATCCTGCATTAGCTGGTGGCATCCTGTTATCCTCACTTTTTCAGCTGGATTCTGTTGCATCTGCAAGATGGGCTATCATAAGAAAAGAAATCAGGGTAATTGTCAAGAAAATTGTTTTCTGGGTTAAAGTGGTTAAATGAAAAGAATGATTCTGGAGAGTGTTACATGTGGCATAACTAATATTGAGCACTACAGATGACAAATCCAGCAGCCAGAAATAAAAATAAATGGGAATCTAAATATGAGCCACTTACTATTTTTTATTTGTTTTTCCTAGATAGCATCCAAAATAAAAACTGATCATAAAAGATGGAAAATTAAAATGAGCAATCAAAAATGTACTGCACTTGGGAGTGAGTAGCAACATCCAAATGGGGCTTTTCATTGCCGTAGGGTTAGGAAGAAGGTACAGAAAAGGAAATGGATGATGCCTCCAGGGTTCCCATAAGAAATCTGGTGTCCTTCTTCACCTGTCCCTCAGGACACATTGCTGAAAGGTGTGGCCAGTGCACACCCTTGCTGCAAGACTGCAATGGAGCTTGATCTGGAACAATACAGTTGTTTTTTGTACCTCCATCCAGAAGATACGGTTGCTCCGTCCAATTAAGCTAAATGCTAGCAAACCTGTGACTCTTAACATTGATCATGCAGAATTCATGAGCAAGTGAGCTGTGTTCACTGTCATCTTGTGGATAAAACCTTTTCAAATATTCTCTTTCCTTCCAGACTGCAGTTCTATATGCTTGGTCTATACAAAATGTTCTTGGAAGGAAAGCATAGGTAAAAAACCTTTTCAGATACTTCCAAGAGATTGAGCATTATTCCTTATCCTGCCCTCCATGTCTCTATGTACTCAGCTGGGAATGAAGTCCTCATTTTTTCATCACATTCTACAGACCCTTCTGGAACCTGATGCTAACCAGATGCTGTTTCTCTTGAGATGATCATTAAAATTAATTGTTCATAAATTAGGCAGCAAGTAAAATTTGCTGTCAGTACTTACCTGAAACAGAAGGGTTTTTTTTATTTTAACTAGAACAAAATTGTGTTTTGGAGCAGGCATTGTTAGCTGCATTCCAGTGCATTGAAAAACTGTGGCTATGTACAAGGAAGTTTATTGTGGCCCAGGATTCCTATTTGTCCCCTGTTTTGGGCTGTTTGTTTTCCAGAAACGGCTTACAAGATTTTTGTGTATTTTGAGCACAGATGTATTCCCGAACTTTCTCTGGCTATATGGATTGTTTGCGACTGGTTTCTTTAACTTGAACAGAGCAACACAAAAATCCAGTGTAGAAGATATTCGAGCATGTATAAAAAATGAAATCAGGCTTGATTAAAGACACACATATTGTGAAAAGGAAAGGTAAATTATTCTTGTACTGCATAGCTGGCAATCAGAAACGGAAGATGGAGCTGCTTAACCTTATTTCTTCAGCCTTTCACAGCTGGGCAGAAAAGCTGAGTCATATTAACTGACTGTTGGCAGGTAAAATAGATTGGGCCAAGCCCATTCCATGGAATACGTAAAGTGAAATTAATCTCCACAGAAACTGTATCTTGATTTTCAACAACTTTGATATAATGGTGGAGAATTTAGGCTGCTTTAAGCTACATTTGTCCTGTCTTTTATATAAATCTTTTATCGCAACAATGTTTTCTCAAGTGTGTGACTGATAAATATTAAGAGGGTTTTATTATCTCTGAGTATTTAATCCAAGAAAAAGTTGTAATTTTGTTGGTAAAGCTATACTTTTGTTGGCTAAGTTATGGGGATTTCAGAGAGAACTTTATGTATTTAAGGGTGGGATGATGTCATCTGCTTTGCACATGGATTCTGTAGCCTGGGGACTTGGGTGTTGCCATGGGGAGCTGTGTGTCAGTCCCATGCTAGTCTCTGCTATTGCTGTGTGTGTCTGCAGACTTTACATTGTGTTTGGTAAGTCACTCAGGACCCAATCCGAAAGACTTTTAAATCAGAGAAAATCAGTTTTCTTACATGGGTTTGGAGAAGGTCTGGAAGGTCCCTGCTTGCTCTCAGTGGAGGAATAGATTGTCTCAGTCTGAAAATGGACACATTCTACTTTTTGGATTATTAAAAAGGAAGTAAATCTAAGGTAGAAGAGACTGATGACAGTGCACAGAAAGAAATGCTGTGGCTATGTACAAATGTCACCACTGAAGATGAATGCAGATAATAATTTCTGATGTGAAGATAATAATTTCTGATGTGATGAGCATCATCAGGAGAAATGTAAGGAACCAGAGGGGCTGGGATGATGTCTACTGCTTACTTTTCTGTTCAGCTTCTATGTTTTGACCTGCCCAAACCAGCTTTGGATCTAGGTTTTGGAGAAGCTTGCAGGTGAGTCTCCCAGTTGTCAGTTCCTTTCAGAAAGGTGGGTAGCAGGCTGTGCATGAGAAAGAAAGAAGGAACCGAATAAATAAATTCAGAGAAACCCTCCTAAGATTAGCTTTTTTGGAACAGTCTTTGGCCACAGGAGGGCAATACTGTTCTATAATAAATTTGGCAGGCTTTATTCCCTGAAAGTCTGGTTTGTCAGCAGGTACCTGAGGGGCAATGGGATTGATCATAGTTAACGATCATCAAAGTTGTATTGATCAGGAAGTGGATTTATGCCTTTAGCTATGTTTGCAGGGGCTGAGCAGTTGGTTCTCCCAATCCTCCTTTCCAGAAGAGCAAATTGCAGCACAGAATCTAAGGGCTGTGATGATATCTGAGGAACTACTGCTTCTGCATCCTTGGTTCCGATTGGGACTGGTTTGTGCTGTCCTGCCTTTCACCATCTCAGCTGGAGGCCAGAACCAGGAGGTGGCACAAAAAAAACAACAGGAGCTCTGGCAGCCCCCATTGTGCTGGTGGAGAGCTCTTTGTCCTTTGTCTCTCAGCTGTTTCAAACTGAAGTTAGGAGAATTTTAACTGATAATGATGAGAATCTCAGGGTGTGTAACTCTCACTAATACTGGTAGGAGCATTCAGCTGAGAAAGGTGGATTTTACTTTTTTTTTTCCTTCAGAAACTTTTATGTTTTCCCCAGAGGCTGAGGGCATGTTCTTTACTAGAATCCAGACACAGGAACAGGAGTCCTAACTTATTAGGCTATTGATTTATGCCCTTGCTCTTTGTTGTTTCATGCCCTTGCTCTTAGCTGGTCAGATAAATCTCATTAGTTAGAAGATTCTCCAGAGAAGCAAGTGTTTTAGGTTTTAATTCCCCAAAGGAGATGATTGAGTGTGCATTTTGTGGCTCTTAGAAGAATAGGAGATACCACTGTTTGGTCTTATGAGAGAAAATGAAAGCTCCACTGTGTTCTTTATGAAGATTAATCTGCTAGGAGTGCTTTGAGACCAGTGGATTTAAGTTTTAAAGGGAGGGGAATACTTGGTTTGCAAAGACTAAGGGTTTAGTTTGAGAATGGTGTTTGGCAGAGTCAGACATGTGAGTACATTTGAGTACTTAATAAATCACCTAACGTACTTGAAGTACTTAAACATTAATATGAAAATAATTTGTGCAGTCTGCATCTCTTTATTTAGTGACAGCTGTACTCTCCAGACTAAGAGAGAAGAACAAGGAACTTCCTAAGGGCTGGCTCTGTCATCAGTGTTACTAGTATGACAGGACTTGTCTTCAAGAAAAATTAAAGTAATATTAAAAGTTAAAAAGGCATATTTATGAAGGATAGATTGCTAGCTTCCAAGCTAACCTTTTAGGTCATCTGGCAATGAAAATGTTTCAGGGAATGAATGCTACTGAGCTGCTGCCCTTTTAGCTTCTATTTCTGAATAAAGACTCAAAGAAGTCTCCTTCTAAAAGACAGTTCTTCCGAGTGATGTTTTTCAGTTTGTAGTTTGAACACTGCTTCTAATGGATCTGTGAATGCTGAAACTCTTGTTTATAGCTTTTCTTTAGAAGATGCTGAACCTCCACTGAATGTGTCCAAGGGAAGAAAGAGCATTTATGTCAGGTTTGTCTCAAATGTTAATTTATTATTTTATGCTTTAAGTTTTAAAGTGTGTTATAAGTATTATTATCAAGAACAAAATGTGTTGTTTTTGCAGGAATAAATCTTAAGGCTTTTATTTTTCAATTTGTCTGAGGTGAACTGAAACAAATCTGACAGTTTCAAGGTGATTGGCTTGGCAAAGAGACCAGAAACCCAAGGAAAATGGCAAGTCCTTTGCAGGGCTTGTTGCCCAAACTGGCCGTTAGCATTTTCCAAACTACTGAGTAATTTTGGGAGCTGGTATCCTGAAGTGCTCTGAAAAAGAGAGGAATTCCTTCAGGTGAGTGGCAGCTAATGTCTTTTTGGCAAAGGGTGATACAAACCATGATGTGATGAAGTTTTTCCAGCTAAGTTTTTTTCTGGGGGTTATGTGCATTTTGCAATTAGACACTTAGGTAAGAGACCTTTTATTTCATTTTACCCATCGCTTAATTTGTACATACAATGAAGATAAAACAAGTGGAGCCAGTCACCCAAGTCTGTTGTGCACTTTTGAATGTAATCTCTTCCTCACTTCAGTCCATAGTCACTTTTTCTGCTCATACCACTACACTAAAAATCCCATTATTGACTTTTCTGTCTTAAGTATTGAAGAAGAGTTGGAGTAGTGCTTTTTTCAGTCTTTGTGTTTTTGAACTCTTAAAACACGTGAAAATGGTCATGTCAAAGGTGACTCTGATGTTGCTTCCACCTGACATTTTTTTGCCTCTCTCTACTACACATGTAGTGTATTCCTAGGTAGATTGCACATATTTTCTGTCACTTCAGGAGAGGTCATGAACAGTCAAATGTCAACTGAATGTCAGAGAAATGGCTCTTGTAATGAAATCTATTAAGGTGTCCAATAGCCCTGTGCAGAAGAGAAGATAATCTTGCTTTGTGACCTTTAGGACAAATCAAACAAAACAGTAAAACACACAGAAAGCAATGCCCTTCCTCAGGCTGAAACAGATGGCCAAGTGTTGGTAGAAGTTTTTGGCTTTATTGTTGTTTATATTTTTCTTTCGCTTTTTAAATAATTTACAATGATTATTACTTCAAGTGCTTATTTTTATCACACTTCTGAATGTTACTAGGCAAACCCAACTTTTTCATTCTTTTGATCCTTTTTTTTTACTATGTTCAACCGAATTTTATGACTAGTCTTGGAGATATTTGCTGTTTCTTTATTCAATGATTAAGAGGCTAGAAGAGACCATTAGGATTGTCTCATCTGACCTTCTGTACAAACCAGACCAGGGTACTGAAGTCCATAATTCCAGCATAGACTCTTATTAAGATAAGAAACACAGCTTTTAAAATTACATTACATTTTGTTTCAAGACTTCCAGTGACAAAAACTCACTATATTAACTAGTAAGTCTTTGAAATCCCTAATTACCTTTGCTTATGAATTGCATCTTCTGTCTATCCTGGATGTAATTAGTGTCAGGTGGCTGCTATGGCATCTGGATACATTTGGTTTTTTGCTCATGAGAGAACACTTGAGAAGAATGACAAAGAATAACTCGTCTTGTTCCTCCTGGACTCTAATGCCTTTGGCAGTGCCACTGAACTATCCACAAATATTTTTGGTTTAAACTCAGAAAACTATCCACGCCAGGGTTTTAAAGGTCTGTGTTTTGAAGGTAGGTGGGACAGGAGAATTAGCATTCAGAAAGGCTAACTTTATCCAAAAATCCAAATGTTCCTCTGTCTTCAACAAAATAGACTTGCATTTCCAAATACCTAAATTAGAATATTTGAAGTTAGGCTTCTGATTATCCAGGGCCCAGGAGGATGCTGTATAAATATTCCATAGTGTCCACAATATACTCTTCTAAGAGGTTTAATTTTGTTCCTTTTTTCTTTAGTAGTCTTTTGGCTACTTGTGGGTGACTTTTTGAAGGAAGCGTACTTCCAAAAAGAGTGGAGGATTGAGTTACACTGAAGAACCTGTCAATAAAAAAAGTTACTTATACCTGAAATAAGGGTAGTTTTCTTACCTTTGCCTGATGGATTCCTAGCTGGAAAGTGGTAGGTGCCTGTTTATGCTTTTAGATGAGGGAATAGTTCTATTGATATAGGTCAAGGACATTTGAAGTCTCTAATAATAAATTACATAAACTTGAATCACCTCTGACCTCAGTCTGCAGAGATACTGTGTACCATTTGTTTAGGCTATTGTGCCTAGTGAATAGTTTTATATTTGTTCAGAGTTTTGTTGTTATGTTTCGTTTTGTTTTATGCTTTCATCTCATTTGGTGATGTACAAGCACACTGTGTGGGATTGTTTCTGAGCTCTAGAAATACGGTAGTGCTTTGTCACTTTTCACTTACACAAGGCCACGGTGACATTCAAGCTGGAGAAAAGTATTATTCCTAAATATTGGTGCACATGAATTGCAGATATTTATTGTTACAAAGAGCAGTGCACTTTAGTGAGCCAGCTGTTCAACACAACCCATCAACTTAAGAGATCAGAGAGGTTTTCAGCAATATGGCCAGCAGCACATGCTGGAGGAGCATGATTTTTTTTCTATGAGCTTTCCCAGAACTGCAGATATATTCCAGTAAAAACCTCTTATGACTTCTATTTAGTCTTATGTAGCAGCTCAAAGTTCCTGAGCAGTGCTGTCTTTGGCTATCTAATGGCTTGCTACTGATTCAATTCTCCATTTGGATCATGCACAGAACTATGCTGGCTGACAACTGCTGTCACCACAGGTAAACAAAAAGAATCCCTGTAATCCAAATTAGAGGAAAATTGTGCTGATGGTAAAATCTTCTTGGCTGTTTTACAGATTTTCAGGGATGTAATGAGAATCATAAAATAATAGATATTTCAATCAGAGTTGGAATTAAGGAGAAATAAATAAAATTGACCACTTAAAAGATTCATTTTCTGTTCCCAGTTCTGGCAGTGATCTGCTTGTTACCTTTAGAAAGGCTTTTTCATATTTTTTTTCACTTGCATACTATTGTTGGTTAAAAGGGTGAGCCTTTTGGGTTTGGAGCCCTCTCAGTGTTCTGCTGTTTGATCACACTGTCTCTTTTTCTTTTATGGCTTCGGTGTTTTTCTAGTAAACAAATGCTAGCAGGAAGCTCCAAGGCTGAGGAGTCTGTACTCTTTTGCAATTTATTTTTTTTCAGGTGTTATCATCATCACAAGACACAGCCAGTGGATCCAAAGCTGAGTCAAAGGCTGATCCTTGGTGACATACTGCAATGAGGGGTGCTTATTTCTATTTGTTAGTTAGCTATTCCAGGGGAAAACAACCAAAGCTGCTTAAGTTTTTAAACCTATTATGTGGTATTCCAAAAGGTCAAGTTGCTGTTCTTTTAAAATACAATTTAATTGAAAATGGACAGTAGCCTGGATCTTCTTGAGGCGTAATGAAGTAGACTATTGATATGCACCATGTATTCCTGATTAAAATCAGAAGGCTAGGAATGTTCAGCCAATTATGCAATTTGTGAGACATTGCCCAATTAGTTTAGGACCATGCAGAAGCAGGTACAGAGAAAGATACTTTGTGTGCTCCCTGTAAGCAAAAAACCCAAACTACAAAGTTCTGAATTATGTCCAGGCTAATAAAGGCAATTAATTGTTGCTCTTGTTGCACTTTATTTATCTCCTACAAAGATTTGTCTATAATAGAAATTTACAGTATAACATAATAATTTACAGTTAAACATAACAGTAAGAAAACACAGATATTAATGCAAAGGATAGGAACCAAGGATACAGTTTAACATGAAAAAATCCGCATTTTTTATAGTGAATGTAGCAGTTTCTGCCTGCCTCATTTTACAAATCTACCTAGAGGCAGGTGTTGGTGGTGTTGTCAAATTCTCTAGTTAAAAGAATAGCATTTAAAGAAGTACAGGTGTGGTTTTCATGATTAATGAACTTTCAGATCATCTTAAGCAGGAAAATATTCACTGGGGAAGATGTTTAGACCACAGACAAATAACTCCATGAATTTCATGTTTCAGCTTTGTCTTTATGGTTTATCAGTTTGTACAGACTCCTATAAAGTACAAAGACACATCTGGTGGTGTAATATTTTGCAAAAATGTGCCTGAGCATGCATCTATCCAAAATAGAGAAAAATCTCTCGATGTGTTTAAAACATCAGAATTATATTTTTTAATAATTTTTTTTAGAGAAGAAGGGAATGTTTAATTATCTCTCGCCTTGGAGTCACACATGGGATGTTCAGCAGATTTGTGCAATTTGTTAGAGCAGCAGTTGTTTCTTAACCAAAGGAAATATTGACTCTGGCAAGTAAAGATGGGATGGTGAGAAATTCAGTCTCCCCCATGGAAAAGAAGCACCACATTGCAGAGGCTTTAGCTGAAAATTAAAGCTTTGTGTAGTTTGCTTAGCTGGTTATAAAATGTGCTTCAGAGCTCCAGAGTGTCTGAAAAACAGGTGGATTTAATCATGGACTCAGGGGCTTTATTCACATGAGCAGTAGAATTAAAGTTCAGCTACTTTGTTGTGTGCTAATCGTTAATCCCGGGGTGGCTGGTACCGAGGGGCCTGGAGATAGGGCTCAGGGTGATGAAGGGTGTTTGGCAGCCTGATGCCTGCTCATTGCATTTGTGCTGAACAAGGAGGCAGCAGAAACACAAAAAAAACCAAAACCAAAAAAAACCAAAAAAACCCCAAACCAAAACCAACCATGAAACCTTCAGGGAGTTTATCAGGTCGGAATTAAAGAGTTTGTTTCTTTGGCCAGCCAAAAAATTTTGATGGAAACTGATTCTTACGAGGAGTGCAGTTGCACGGTGGAATTTGACAAACACCTATGGGATATATAGGGACATTTGCCTATGTCCCAGTCCTGTCTCTAGAGAAATGTTAAGCTCCTGTGAAGAAATCTTAAGTGAACTTGTGTTAAAGCTACCTTCATGAAGGAGTGGGTAAGCAAGACAAATTCCATATAAGTTTGGTGGATACTCTGATAGTCAGACCAGTGAGTTAACAGAGGTTGTATCCTTCTGTGGCTGGGTTGAGCTTTACTAAAATCTCCCTGGTAACCCCAGTCTCTGGTTTGGGTAGTCACTTCTGCAACTTGTAAGGCTGTTTAGAAAGTACTCAGGTATTAACTTGGCTCATTATTTTTGGTATTTTCTGGGCTGTAAAATCTGATACTGACCCTCCTTTTCCATCCTTTTCACTTACAAAATCAAGATATACATGAAACTGTTCCTTTAACTAGTTCCTCTTTATCCAGATATCACAATATACTTTACAAAACTCTTCTTTTTAGCTTTGTACCATTTACAACTAAAAAAAAAATTTAAAAATCCCACAGCATCTTATAATTTACAGTAGTAATGAGGTCCTTATAGAAACACTGGAAACCAGCACTGCAAATATCAGATTAGATAACAGAAAATTTAGGCATTCTCCTACCCTCCCTGCCATATTTTGTTTCCAGTGCCATGTAGGAAGAAAATCCCCAGGCAGGTTTCTAGCTTTCAATGTTTAGGAGAAAGCAGCATGCAAAGCACGTAAATACACAGAACAGGCATAGGCACAGCAGTGAACATATTGATATATGATACACATTTCTCAGTCTGCTGTTACTGTTTCCCTGGAAGGCACTAAAATATCGAAATGCCCTCTTCAAGTAAGGATCAAATCATAATTTCCTAAATATTTCACACAGCCAAATGTTTCACAAGTCTATCCATATCATCAGGAATAAGCACCAGCACTCACCTCTTGGTGGCAATTTTGTGTGGCTGATACACTGATTTTGTAGGTCTTCTTGTGTTTTAAAATTCTTTTGCAAAGTGAGGGATGTTTCTCTAGGACTGGAGTTTTAGGTCCTTTGGTAGCAAGTGCTACATAAAGCTTTTCCTACAGCTGGAGATTTTATGAGATCTGCCTGCCTTGCATATTTTCTGTATGAGATCTTCAAGAAACTCTGTTCTCTTTTTGGCCATCTTTTTTTTTTTTTGTGATGGCAGTAAGAGCATAATCATCTTTGAAATGTCAACTATATTTTCTTCTTGGACAGAAAAATGACCAATAGTGCTACAGTTAACTAGGAAAGACAGATGATATTATCTGTCTTATTTCCAAAATAAGTAAAAAAATAGATATTAACTGTGACTATGAATGCTGAAGTTACCATTTCCTGTTACAAAAGTAGATAAAAACACTAATCACTGAGTATGTATGAGGCTCTGTTACTGCTTCAGAGCATAAATTTATTAAATTACGTCAATAATAATTACTAGAATATTAAAAACTGATTTTACTCCCACAAGTACCTGCCAAGTACATATCCTAGCTAGTGTCAGACTATCAGTTTATTTTTATATTGTTTGCAGCTTAGAAAATCTTGCATATTTTTGTCACTGCCCACAAAATTTTACTTGGGGAATTTAAATTTGTATTTTGCATAAAATTTGTATTTTGCTGGTTTCCTCGAAGTCCCACTGTTCTTCACATTTGATGTACTCATATATTCTCTTTAAATTTGTGTCACCAGGAAACTTCATTGATGTAATTTTCTTTTGGTTGATGTAATTATTAAAAACATAAGCTAACATCAGCTCCAAGACTGATTCTTTAAAAACACTAAAAAGTAGGGTCCTGCCATCCTGTCAACACTCCAATTCCTTATTTACCTTAAAAAATTTGCCTCAATTTCTGAATCTCAATTTTAAGGCAGTATTACAGGCTTTGCGTCATGTTCAGTGCTTTAGTGAAAGATTAGATCTATTTTCTATCCTATTGCAAAATCCTGGGCTGTAGCTTTCACCCCCACATCACCTTTATTCTTTAAAAGACACCTGCCACTTTGCAAGTGCTTTATGCTTTACTTTGATGGTAGTAATAAGCTGAAAAAGCACGCCTGTGATTATTTACCAAACCTAAAATGTAATTCAAAGGAGAAACTGCAACTTCCTCTTCTAGAAACTCTAACTTCAATCTACCAGATAATCATGTATTTAGGGTTGTGATAACAGATGCATAGTATCTATGAGTCACATATACTTTTTTATGTCAGATCCAAAATTATAGCTCTATTTTGATAGTTAATACTCCACAGTCTTCCCTCCAGAGGGAAAAGGTGAAGGAACAACATCTGAGAATTAAATATCGTGTGGAGAACATGACAATTCACCTTTCCTGCACTGGAATTAGAGTTTAATTACAATCAAAGAGCCCTTCAACCTAATTGCAATTGCAGATTTTACAGCCACATCTGAGAGTTCATGTCTTGCAAGTAGTTCTGTAGAATGATTTGCATCAGTTTATACTCAGTTTGCTAATAATACTTCTCTGAGAAAGAGCTCCAGCAGAGATGATGGGCAATGCTTTTGAAATCTCCAGGTCTTCACTAGTTCTGAATTTGTTTCTCCTTCAGTTTTCAGATATGGTATTGTCCCACAGCAGTGCACTCCTGATAGCAAAAGTCTGCTTTTTACTTCAGCCCTGACTAGAAAAATCTGAAGCTGTAGTTCTAATGAATTGTCATAGCAAATGGTGCAGTTTTTCTGGTCAAGCAGGTCACCAGATGTGCATATTCAGTCTATCAGAAACCTGCATTATTCATCTTTGGACAGGATTATAGTGTGCTGTACCAATAAAGTCTTTACACTGATACCAACTTCCACATACAACAATATCTTATAGCTTAATTTTTTGTGATGAGACAGTTGGTTAGGATACATTATTTACTTTTAGCTATTTGGACAACTGAAAGCATTTTAGCTGTGGGTTTGGGCTCTTAACACAAATTGGGTACAGAAGGAAATGACTCCTTAAGAAAAGCCAAGCTCCTTTCTGTATAGTAACAGAACAGGAGAGAAAGTACGAGCAGGCTCAGGTAGAATTAACAACAAAAAATAAGAATAATGAACATAGCAGGTTGGTATCATGTAGATAAAAGCAGATTTTTCAGCCTAAGATACAAAGGAAAAGCTAATTTTTGTTTGCATTTGTTATATAATGAATTGTAATTGATTTTGCTCAGATAATTTGTGAATCCTTCTTTACGAAATTAGAGGGGAGAAATCCAAGCTGGAATGTTTCATTGTTTCCACTCTACTCTTGTCTGCATGTTTGCTGGCATAACAACATTGATAGAGAGTCATCCTGGTTACATGAAGGGCATTGTATTCCTGTTAAACTCATTTTACACCAATATTAGTGCAATATAAACCAAGCCTAACCTTTGCCTTTCCCTCATCTTCAAAACTGGCCCAATCCTGAATTATTTTCATAAGGATTGATGAGTACTTATGTAGCACTTCTGGATCTTCACAAAGAAAGCCTAAAAGATGGTTAGCCCCTAAGCTGCATTTAAATTTCATCTGTAGTTTAAAATTCTCAAAGCTTTGCTCAGAGCATGGGAGAATATGGCCTGTTTTTCTAAAGGCCATTTCAAGGGAGAGCTCATGTACCCAGCATCTTATTATTTTCTCCAAGCAGGGAAGATACTGAGATGCCCTAAATCCTAACTATGCTTCCCATCCCATAGTGCTTGTTCCACATGCTTTCATAGCAGGTGTGTTTAGCTGTCCCCCTCATTAATTTTAAATTCAAAATGAACACATTTGCTTAGCTGCTTCTTTCAACAAACATCTCCAAAAAGATTAGTATCACCAAGATCACCCTAAATGACTCCCAGCTGATGAGCACAAACATAATATGATTTGGAAGCTTCAATTTTAAGATTGCTTTAATACCTCCAAGCTGATCACAGCCTTTCACAACTGCTTGTATAGCAGTTATACATCTAAATGCTGTTCTATTTCTTCTCCCACCTGTTTATGAGAACGTCTCTTTACAGCAATCTTTTTTTATACACAAGTATCCTCTTTCAACTCCCTTCAAAGTGACTGCTGCCAGAGGAAATGCACCAGTGTGAATACTTAGATTGTTGTGGGAATGCTGGAATAAGGAGTTTGACCGAAAGCCATCAAACAATTCTGTTGATTGACAATTATTTTATCTCTTTGCAGACTATGCATTCTCTTCAATTTACATCAGGGTAGGCTGTTTAATAAATGGCATGACATCAGAATGGTCAGCTCACCAAAGTGATTGTTTCTCCATGTGCCATGGAATTTGGGGATTTTTAAGAATTGAATGGTGGTAGCGCAGCAGTTTTGAGAGGAAAGTAGTTTCTTAATCAAGCACAGCATATCCAACCAAAAGCTCCCTTCTCTCTAAGCATGTAACCTGCCTGAACTTAATGAGGAGGAGGAGAAAACATACTGATATAATGAAAATGTATGGGGAGGCTGTCTTCAAGAAGAAAGAAATGCCACAAAGACAGCTTTGAGAACAAGATATTGATGAGGATTTGACTGTGTTGAAAATGAGATGTGTAAATGTATTAGTTTTCCTTTGATGCTTTAAAAGTACAATTTTTGACCTCTTGACTGGAACATACCTGCAATTATTCTGCTCCTTGTCAGACCTCTGTTAGATGTTCTTTAAAAAGACTATTTGGCAGACGTATGAAACAGCATATACAAAAGGCCTTAAAGGTTTTGGGATAGTGTCTTATAGCTGTGTGAGCTACTGACCAAATGGGCAATTGAAACATTTTGTGGCACATTTTTCTCTCTGCTGTTGTATCACCTCTGCCTTTCTGTGTCTGAAACAAGACTCCTGAGGGAAGACTTGAGTGTGTGTGTCAGTATCTGCTGTTCTTACAAAGAATTTCAATAGCATGGCTGACTCCACTCCCATAATGAGTTTCAGAGAAAAAATGTCTGGCAAAAATAGGTTGCTGACACTTTATATGCATTGAGAAGTATTAACTTCACAAAAATATTAGGCATGCCCATTAATCTGTTATGAGCAATTGCCTTTCTGTTTACTCATCCTTTCTACCATTCATTGTATTCTGTCCCAGCCAAATTACCAGCATTTCAGAACAACGTGCCAAAAATCAGCCAAGGGAGTAGTTTACAGCTGACAGAAATGGGGCCTATTAAATTCAGAGGGGATTTGGAAACCAACCTATGCAAGTCTAAGTACATCACAATTTCAGAGAGGCACCAAGCATTACAATTTTTTTATTGTTATTTAACCAGTCAATAAATGAGGTCTGGAATATTTGAACTCTTCATAAGGCTTTAGACTGTACTCTCTTGTAGATAACCAGCTTTACTGAAGATCAGTGTAAAACCAAATGTACTCATGATTTATGCTAAAGATTTTGACCTCTGGAGAATATTTAAAGATTTCGAAAGAGAAAACTCAGAATGGTGGCACATTAGATCACTATAGCTCTTCTGCATTGAGTTCAAGGATTTTTTAAATGGTTGAAATGTTAAAGGTAATTTTCAGTAATATGCTTTAATGCATGTACATTGTTTTATGATTGCTTTTAGCCAATTTAAAAATACAGAGTGCTTATATGTGCCATTAATAACTACGCAAATATGATATTTTAAAATAATGTAATTTATTTCTTCTAATTTGATATCACAAAGACCAAAATTGTTTTTATGTAGAAAGGAAGAGTCAAACGAGTGAGGCTCAAACTCAACAACAGACGTTTCATGAGATAATACTGTCTAGTAATATAATTGACAATTCTGACAAGCTGGGTTTAAAACCCAGAAAATCTCTGCCCAATACAAAATTCTTCAGCCCGTCAATAGACATTAACATAACTGTGTTTGCTCTTTCTTCTAGGCTTTTGAGACTCTCACTTTTGTTTGCTGGTTTTTCCATCTTGAGGCTTAGTCAATATGTTTTTAGTGAGCATTTCTATACTGTTAATGTATTTAATTATCAGATATTTGTTATTTCCTTATCTTAAAGGGATGTCTTACAACAGTACATTTCTTCTCTGGGATGAGTGTATAGATTTTGGATTCTAGTGGATTACACAATGCTTTTAGAGGAGTTATATAAGTTAAAAAGCTTACACTGTTTTGGCACATGTTCCTATGTTAAAAGCAGGCATGTATTTTGACTCTCATGTCAGTCCTTTAGTTCTTCTGCCTGTGTAACAAGCAAAGAAAAAAGTGTCCCTGTGTAAGCAGCAAAACCATTTATTACCTCGAGACCTCTGTACTTCTGGCCATGTGTGCTGGGTTCTGGCACTAGGGGAAGGTAAAGTGAAGGATTTTTTCCTGTAATGTGACTCTATCCTCTCAACGTGCTGAATTTCCACAGCACAGGATTCATCCCTTTCCATTAATTTCTCTCTGCAGAAGGCAGCAAGAGAGTGAGGAACTCCTGCTCTGCTCTGCACAGTCTTGTGCTCATTGCACAGATTTGCTCAACACCCCTGACTGACCCAGGGCTCCCATCTCCAGCAGGAAAATAACATTGCCAGACTGGGACAATCCCATTTAGGCTAGATGTGAGGATCATTGCTGCATTTTCAGCGAGAATGTGTTTGTTTTTTACTAAAACAAATGAGGACAACCACTCAATAGAGCAATTTATGAAGTGTTTGGTGGAGTGATCCCTGGCAATTGTAAGAGAATGCAGTTTTTCTAAAGCACCTTGTTTGTGTCAGTCATGACTGAAACCAGAGAATATTGTCAGCCTGCCTTATGCAGAAATTAGAAGTTGATTTCCCAGAGGGCCTTTCTGGTCTTTCAGAGGAGGAGCACCTTTTTCTTGTCATTAAATAAAAGCCATTTCTTCATCAATAATGAACTAATTGTTTATAATTGGTAATTGCTTTGGCCTAGTGTCTGAAGAAATTCTGCCATTTCCAAACTTAATACTGATTTTCCACTTGTAACATTTTGTAACAATGTGCAATAGCATAGTCCAGGATTTTTTTTTCTTTTTTTCTTCATCCTGAAAACATCCTTATGTGTTGGTGAATTCATTAGCCATAATTTGGATGTTTTTAATCACTTTGATAAAGACAACATTAATTTGTAGGTAGTGGCAAAATTTTAAAATCAGACTGTTGAATGGCATTGAGTGAAATGCTTTGCAGAAATCTCAACATATTATGTCAACACAATTACATTTATGAGAGAGATTAATATCTTGTCAGGGACTCTGCCTTCTGTTAGATTCACAACTTCCAGCTTTAGTGAAGGGAAAAAAACTCAAGTTAGCTTTTCACTTATAATGGTTGAAGTCAACTGAAGCATTAACCTGTCTTTCCCAAAAGGCAGACATTCTTCTGCATAACTATATCTATGGCATGTTCATTTTCAGGAGCTTAGACCTTTTTTATGCTGCTTCAGTAACTGACAGATGAACTGGAAGACAAGTTTCATTTCACATACTTTAATTGTATCCCAGCTCTTGGACCATCCAGCTTGCTTGCTGAAGCAGTGGAACGTTGCAGACTTTCATTAATACCTGTCAGAAGTTTTAATTTACCAAAAAAATGTATTGATTCAGAAACAGCCTGCTAGATAGCCACAGTTTTAGGATATGTGCTTGTCCAAAATCTTCTCAAAGCTGATGGAAGTGGGTTTGTTCCAGAGGTAATAAATTTTCTGTATCTGTGAGCATTTTCTGCTTTGATAAAGGGAGACAGCACAATATATAATGACTGTGCTCAGACAATGTTCTAGAGTGGCACTTTGGCTTTTGAAAGTTGTCAGAGCTTGATTGACTTCAGTGGCATTTTTCCAGTTTGCACAGTCTGAATGTTTGACTCTGCTTCTGACTGCACTTTTTTCCCCCCTTTTCTCATCTGAACTACTCAACCAGAAGATATACCTCACCCCTGAAACTGCAGGAGTTCAAATGCAGGTGTTACAATTCCCAACTATTTGCTTTCTTGCACTCAATCCCAATCTCTGAGAAGAGCTCTGTGCATCTTGTGGTATCCTGTGCATAATGCAGAGATATTCTGCTGTGTTTTGTTTATGGCGATATCTAAAATTTACAGCTATTTTTTTACTCATCATTATCACATAAACACACAGGTATCCAGGCTGAGTGTCTGCATTTGTCTGGGATTTTCAAAACAGAAATAATTGTATTCTCCTGTCTTGTACTGACAAGTGCTTGGGAGGTACAGAGGTTTTCAGGCCTTGTTTAGTTAGCATTCAGCATGATCTGTGTTTTCCATTTGGCATCACTTATGTCATACACCAACAAAGGCAGAGATATCCTTCTGTCTCCTTCCCCACACCACAGAAGCTACTGATCAATAAAAAAGAAGGCTACCTTCTCTTGTAAAGTAACTTTAAGCTCTAGAGTTCAAGCAGAATGAGAAAAGTAACAGAAACACCTCTACAAAACAGTCACCACAATCCCCTTCTCACTCAGAAGATGAGGTATGTAAAGCACTTTCTCCCTTAGTGCCGAATACCACCTAAGCCAAAGATCAAATATTCCTATGTTTCCATCTCACAGGAAAAATGAATTGCCTATTTGAACATTATTAGTGAAAAAATTCCTCTGTAGCAGAAGGTAAAGTCTGGTTCAGATAGCTGTCAAAGTAAGAAAAAAGTCCAGCATGTCAAGACTCTTAGTACCTACAGGTTATTTGAACTAGTGAGAGTTGAAGAAGTTCAACCCTTCTGAAAACCAGATCATGTTCACAGGTGATCTAAACCCTTCTCTTAAGCATGGAAATTTGAATTTTTCTGTCATATTTCCTTACTGGAAAGATGATGAGTTCAGACAAACCTGCTTACTTAACCCCACTCCATCCATGCCCTAAGCTGAGATGAAAAATACAGCTGCAATATTTCCTAGCAGATACTTGAGCTTTCTTTAAAGAATCCTCAGTAGTATCAAACCCAGTTTTCCTGAAAGCCTTTTTGGATTTTTAATTATCCTGGATAATTGAACATTTTCTCCTTTGTAGCAATTTGTGCTCATTACTCTCTGTCCTATCCTCAGTGGACATGAATAATGGTTTTCTGCCTTCATTCTTGTTCCAACCTTTGATAAGCTGGAAGACCATAAAGTTTTCTCACTCTTGTCTTCTCTGTGCACAGTCAGCACTGTCCTTTCATGTTTTCTTGTTTCATATGTTATATACAACACTCCTCTCTGGTGTTTTTAATGGTATGTTGGCCTATATGGTGGAAGTAGGCAAACAAAGCCAAGTGCATGGAATTACTAGGAGAAATCTTGCCTTTTGATGTTCTCAGTATATTAAAACCCATAGCCAAAGCAAACTTTGCCCTTGATGCATTTCCAACAGATTGCTACTGAGGATTCTTTTTCATGTCATCTGTACAAGGATATGAACATTACAAAGCGTGCAGAGGTAGTAGGTTATTCCTGGTAGTAAAAAGGGACACACCTGTCTAGGAGACATGGTGGAAGGAGCAGGTCTGAATGATCAGTCAGCAGAATGTTAGATAGCATTCAGGGTAGAATAGATGAACGTAGGAAAAAATTTGTGTGAACTTCTAATGGGCCCCAAATTGGTGTCATCACTTGGTGGGAAGGTTGGGGTTTGGCATGGTCAGGTTCAGGGCAAGCAAACAGGGATCAAAAAAGTGAAAGAGCTTATGCACAAGGAAGAGTTGTGTAGCTGGTGAATCTTCTGGCTGGAAGAGACCCTTGGGGTGAGAGCCACAAAATAACAGCAAGCTTGGAGAAAAAGATGGGGATTTTATATAAATAAAGAAGTAGGAGTATTGAACACAAATAATGGGAACCACAGTTCAGGCAGGAGGAAGCAGTAGATTGTGTGTTTGATTGTAGACTTGTGAATGCCGTTGTCCAGGACATTGTGGCTGCTGGATTCCAGGGAGTTTATCATGGACTCAGAGAGAGACTGGACAATTCCATGGAAAATGGCTTAGAGTAACTAAATACACAGAAAAGAGCATACAGCCCAGGAATCTCCTGGAGAGGACTATGCTAGATTGTTGGAACCCTGGAGGCTGAAAATTTCAGGCTTTCTGTTCAAAAGGGCACTGACCCTCAAGTAGGCACTACATTTGACTTGAAGCTGTGGAACAGGCTTTGGAAGTTGAGTGATAGCACTGGGGTTGTGGGTGTGCAGTTTGAATAGTATTGTGTGATTTCACAGGGTGAAAAACTTAGATTTGAGATTTTAGTATATGGTAATATATGGGGCAAGATGGAGGACTTTGGGCATTGTCTAAGTCCTTCTTCCTCACCTTCTTCCTCTTTCTTCTTTGTGGGTTTGGGTGGCTTTCTGTAATTGGGTGAAAAAGGTCCGCATTGCAGGCCTTGGGTGGTCGTTACTGGATCAGAAATATAAATAATGGAGTTTTCACCATGTTATTGGGTGATTAGTGCTTAAATAACCTTAGGAAGAGCTAGAGGTACTCCATTTTACCTTTGTTTTCTAACTTGCTAGTTAGAGCTCACAGCTTGTGCGAATGTAATATAGATAAGAAATAATAAACACTGAGTCCAAAGACGAAACTATGACTCCAGTGTATTAATCCCAACCTTGGCAGAGAAAAACGAGCCAGAACCATCACCCTAGATGACAGGAAATCAGGATAGAGAATTCTTGTACTAAAATTTGGTGCTAGTGTTTTGTGGAAAATATTAGGTGACATGGATCTTTGATGTCACCCAATGACACCTTGATTTCCAAAGTCAGACCAGTGCACTGAATTTTTGTCAGGTGCAACCAATATTTCTTCTGCCAACGCAATAAAAATTAAATTCTGGGCTTGTTAAAGACAAAAACAAGTTTCTCACTGGCATCAGCAGATGGGCACTTCATTCCAGGGACTTCATCCACAATAGATTGTCCTGGAAGCAAGCACTGGAATTGAAAAACCTTCCATGATGTTGATATTTCTGAGAAAATAGTGCAAAATTCAAGGTGCAGCACAATATTAATTATCCCAAATGCACAGAACGAATGTTCTAAATGGCAACTGACAGAGACAAATCTAACCAGAGAAATATTGATCATATTTAAACTTTGAGATGTTATGCTTTCTTGCAAGAGCTCAAAAATATTATTTTAGAAACAATAGTTCTCTGAAAATAATATAACTGTGACCATAACAACGTAAAATTGTCTCATTCCTGTTTTGAATTAGAGAATTGGGAGACTCACAAGATTCTAGTCACAAGTGGAAGTGCCAGGGGAGAAAATGGCATTTGATTCTAGAAAATATTTTTGTAGATCTAGCAGTGCTGCCCTGTTAATGGCTTTATTGTAGGAGGTAGATAAGGTGTTATGTCTATGTTATGATAGATAAGGAGAAACTTAATAGGAAGTTTAACTTTTTCCTGATCTAAAACTGTTTTCTCTGTGCCTGAGGTGTGACAACCTCATATGTTTGTTCTGATTGTGACATTGATCACTGCAGTTTTGGCTCTGATCCCCTGCAGAGATGTAACCAAGTTCTTCCCTCAAAGGAAAACACAAATTTTTTGTACAAGCCTATGGCACAAACACTGCCTCTCCTCTCCTGTGTGTACACTACTGGGGACCAGATACTGTGTGAAGTGTCACAAATGGTGTGAAATACAAGGAAGTGCTGGATCACTTAACAGCAATTTTGATGCTTTATAAAATCTCTAAAGCTTTATGGAATCATGATGAGATTGCATCAGTTCCCAGAAGGGGCTCGGACACCAAAAGAAAACACGTGAGTGTTTTAGTGCCCAGAATAGGATTTCAATTTTCCAGTTAATCCTCTTTCTACAAGAACCATGAAGCCATGATTTATTTAGTTAGGTATCTAAAGTGAAAACATGTACAGAGATATGTGAAGTAAGATGCTGTTCTTATTTATTGCTTGTTCTATGACAGTGCTCAGTAATCCACTTCAGGGCAGAGCCTGATGTATGAGAAGCACTGCATACACAAGTATCAGGGAAGCTGCCTATTTGAAAAACAGTATATTCCAAAAGTTATTTGAAAGTAAATTTTTTACATCTAGAAATTTATCTGGCCTTTTAAAATTAGATGGAAACATCACTTTAAAAAACTTTCATTTATTTCCATCTGAGCTCCTTTGAAAGGAATGGAATTACTGCTAAAAGGGAAAAGCCATTTTTAAATAGTTTAGCAATGTTTTTTTATGAGGCTTCTAAATTCTGCTTCCCATTGTAGACAGCTTACATTTAGTATGGCTTTCATTTCCTCACAGAGATTCTCATTCCAGATTTTAGTTTTTGACAAAATGACCAAGTGCAACGTTGGCTTGGTGAACATCACTCAAATGACTGTGACTCCATGTCAAAGTGCACAAACCTGAATACTATTATGTAATCTTTTGAACTCAAAACACCCCTTCTGTTGACGTCAGAGAGACGTGAATCAGGCTCTAATGTGGCACATTGATGTCTATTTTCAATAAAAGTGTGCTTTGTGTATTAGCTTGAAGAAGCAGTGCGATGCATGCTTCTGTGGCTGCTAGGAAATCAAGATGCCCCTTTCCTGTGATGTGTTTTATGCACAGAGGTGGCACAGACTGACATTCTGGGGCTTTTTCTCCAGGTACTTCTCAGCACTGGGTTAATGTGCTTGACCTGTCTGGTATGATAATATCACACCCTTGTCAAGCAAGGATTTTGCTGTAGTGGTGTGTCAGCAGTTTATGCGGGAAGCAAGGGTCCATCAGCCTCAGCCAGGAAATAGGTTAGAGCCAGCTTTAGTGGGAATGGGACAGAAAAGAGCTCTGCAGCCACAGCCACATCAGTAAACCATGACTGTGTATGTCACACTGCACATGGTGCAGGAATAGTGATGAAAGGAGCAGCTGCTGTCTCCTTAGAGAATCTCTCAATAATGATCTTCAGAAATCATATTTGAGTTATCTACGTGCTGGTTGGGCACTGGAACAGCTCTCCAGGGCAGTGCTCACAGCACCAAGCCTGTCAGGTCAGGAAGCATTTGGACCATGCTCTCAGGCTTCTTGGAGTGTCCTGAACAGGGTCAGGAGTTGAACTTCAATAACCTTTGTGGGTCTCTTCCAACTCAGGATATTTTATGATTTTATGTTTCTAACTCACGTTATCCCTTCACAATATATTGATTCACAACAGCTGACTGTGAGAGCACCCAGAAGTTTAGACTTCTCATTTTATACAGAAGGCTAAAGCCTTAACTAGCATGAGCAGTGCTCCAATTCTAGGTAGCTCTTCAATCTTGCAGAGAAAAGTATAGCAAGATGCAGGCTGAAACCAGAGGATGTCAAGCAAGAACTAAAGTATGTATTTTATTTGTTTATATTTGTTTATTTTAACCAGTGAATAAAGTGGGTCTTAGAACAATTTATGTAAGCAGAAGTTTTTTCTTTAGCCTTAAAATTATTGTCTTTGATACTTAGGTCAGGTAGATAAACAGATTAAATCACCAGTTGTCTTCTTGGATTTAATTCTAGGTGGTTTTGTACTATAAAATATATTGTAGCAAAATTTAAAGTCTGTCACAATGTCCTGTCAGTTCTTAATTCTTCTTATTTATTTTTGCCAGCACATTCTCCTGCCTCAGCTATTTGTTTTTGATATTAATTTTAAAATGTACATACAGCTGCCAAGTAGATATACTGGTAAGCATGCTCTGGGGTATGGATAAATAAGATAGAAGCCATAGAACAAAGTTCTTTGAGTAAATATATACTTGAGAGGGTGAAGTGGCTTTAATTAGAAAATCGTGCTCAAAGGACATTTGGAGAGATAATACTAGGTAAATCATCAGGGTATAACATCTAGGTATATCATGCTGTAGATATATTCTAGTATTTAATCTGAAGGCTCTGAATTAGTCCCTTTCAGACCAGTGGTGCTGGAAAAGATTGACTAATGAGCTGACAATTTTTGAATTCTCAGTTTTAATTTTGTTTTGCAATAAATGTTTTCTACCCGACACTCACCAATATTAAATTTTTATCCTATTGAAATGCACATTGAAGTGTCCCATAATCTAATAAGTAAATTTTCTAATCTTTTAAGAAAGTCACTTTTGAATGCAATATATTTTCTGTTTCATAGCTGTGAAGAAGTGCACATTCTTTACTCTGCTGTGGCATAGCAGTGTCTCACACCCCCAGAAAGAAGTGCTGAGACTCACAAGATTCCTACTTCTCCAAAGTCATTTATCCAAACTGACATGTAGGCTTTAAAAGAAATGTTTGAGCTGGAGTGGCTAAAACCGTGAAAGCTTCATATAATTCCCTTTTCATAAGAGGCACAAAGTTCTTTGTTATGCAGATCTGCGTCTGTACCAGTGATGTACTGCATACCTCGTGCTGCTGTTCCTTCCTACCTTCAGTCCTACATTCAGAGAAGCTGTCTAATGTGGGAATAGCAAGCTGCAGGTGGGATCTCTAATGTGTATTAAGGTGGGAATATGCAATTGAAGACATGCTGAGGGTATAAAGTCATGGCTGCTGAGCTTAGGCCACCTTCATACTCAGCCTCGGGCAGCTAACTGAAAATAATAGCAATGGCACACATTTTATCCAGTGCTTTTTGAGTGCAAAGCACTTCACAAAGGTGGTTAAAAAGCTGTTACAGGAACTGCAGCCACTCTTTGCCTCAGTGACTTGTCCGCCCAGGAAATTACTAATGGTGCAGTTCTGCTCTATGAGCTACTCTTGTCCTTTGAGGTCACTCCTTGCAGGAAAGTGGCTGCACTTCATTTGGAACATACCTTTAGATGGGAGATGAGTAAAGTATGAAAGATGAGAGAACTGGAATAGTTAATGGCAACTGATTCACGTGGAGTTCTAAGGGCAGTCTGGCTGAGCAGAACCACTTATGTAATAGTTTGAGCAAATGGCAGATGTATGTACCATGGTGAAGTTATGCAGGTGATGGGAGAGGTGTTATTCTGCTGTGGAAAGTGGAGGCAAGATTGGGGTATTTCTGATGGAGGTGCTTTTTCCTGAGCACAATAAATGTTGACTGTTGTTACCAGGTGCCTGGGTACTTGGGAAATTCAGATATGGGACATAATTTACCAGATCTTGCTGAGAAAATGATTTATCACCTTTAGGAAAGCCTCCACTTCTGTCTGGACAAGTCAGAACATATAATTAGTTATTTTGATCTAGTGACCTTTGATTGTCCTGACAAGTAATTGTAGGCATGAAGCTGGCATCCCACCTGAGATCAATTCAGCTCATAGACAGGCAAACAACTGTGCTAATGCATAGGCAGATGCAATGTGTGCCTCCAAACCAGTGATGACCTTCCCTTCCCTTCCCTTCCCTTCCCTTCCCTTCCCTTCCCTTCCCTTCCCTTCCCTTCCCTTCCCT
>JBBMKD010000170.1:62196792-62217366 GCA_037834095.1 Argya squamiceps | reverse complement strand
TTCCCTTCCCTTCCCTTCCCTTCCCTTCCCTTCCCTTCCCTTCCCTTCCCTTCCCTTCCCTTCCCTTCCCTTTTCCCCCTCACGTCCCTGAAATATCACAAGTTTCAACTCCTAACACTGCAGGTACTTAAAATAGTCACACTCCATGCTGTGGGACCTTTTCACCAGGAGAAAGCTTTCACCAAAGTGAAAGAGAAAACATTTCAGAAACTAAATTTTGCCTGGTTGGCTTTTTATTATAATTATTTTTCTGATTTTATTTTGTAGATTATACTCCCCACTGCTTTTCTCCTACATAAAACATTGCAAGATTAAAATATATTTGCATGTATGTTTTGTGATACCTTTTTATTCCTGTTTTAGTTGACATAAGATTTCTTTTGCATTGGCATTCAGTGCTTTCAGAAGTCTCAGAGGCAGTGCAGAGTCACCGATTCTTCATGTCTTTTCTGAAGCTTCCAATGATGACAAAATTTCATTATATGTGGAGCATCAATTTTTTTTAGTAGGTTTTGCTCTCAGATGTTAAATTACTCTCCTATTTCATGTTTTTATCTTCATTATTTCAGGGTGAGTGTGAACAAGGGTAATCCTTCCTTCGATCCTGGTGTGCAAAGGGATGCAGTCAGCAGTGTCTGCACCCAAGGCTGGCAGAGGAAGGGCAATGACCAATGCTCAGCATCCTTCCCTGTGGTCTGGAAAATCCTCTTCCAACACAATTGCACTCTAGCAATTATCAGGGAGAGGGAGTCTCCACAAACCTCAGTGTCAAGTTTCTTTTCAGGTACCTTCCCCCTTGTACAAAAGTTTCTACAAAGCAACAACTTATTTTATGAGATAGGATAAGAGGGAGCCACGGGAGGGACTATTTAAGACTTAATTCTTCTGCAGAGTAGGAAGCTGGTGCTGGGAGTGCATAAGTCAATGAAGCATTGGATTTGCCATCTCCCTGGGCTTGGATCATTAGCTGCAGTGTTATAGGTGTGCAGGTTAATCTAGGCCTGTTCCTGTTCTCTGGGTAATTGAAACATGGGAGAAAAGCCCCATCCACCACCAACTTCTTCCTTTAGCAGTTACTTTCCTTTGAGCACCAGGGGCTGTTTTCCCTGGAGCATGTTATTGAGCTGTTACTCAGAACACAAGTGTTCTCAGAAAGGGAAGATTTTACACAGCAGAGATTTTGGAAAGTGTTGAGCAGAGCTTGATGACATGTAAAATTATGTACTGTATTTTTTTAAATAAACTTGCTACTGAGCATGATTGACTATATTTCTTTTGAATTATTGCATCCAGAATGAAAATGATGGCTGGGGGGGCTTGGAAATGATGATAAAGATGACTCCCATCTGAAGCAGAATCACAGTTTAGGGAAAAAGATCTACAGAGAGGAGGAAAGCTGCAAAAACAACAACAAAGAGTGTATGTATATAAAGCATAATTTCCTGGGAAGGAGGGGTAGGTACAGCAAACAAGAAAGCAGAATTCTTTCCTAATGACAGTAGTAAAGTGCTATAGTCCTGGTTCTCCACAGCTGTAAATAGGTTTAGCTCCAAGAGGTAAACAAAAGCCTCCTGAAGCCTGTCTTTTGCTAACAATAGTAACTTTTTCCAACAAAGACTAGCTAGAGATTCACTTCAAATGAGATGGTTCCAGAATAGGCTTATTATGTCCAACATGGTCGTGGTCTGTCATTTGCGTGGGGGATGTTGTACATTGTGATTTAAATATATAGTGAATGATTTCAAACGCCTCTGTAAGGACCAGCTCTTTTTAAAAACCTGACTTTGAGTCAGGTTTAAAAAACTTGACATGGAGTCTGGCTGTCTTTTTGATCATAAGCATTACTGCTAATAAAAGTAATCTTGAAATACAAAAATCAGGAACTTAAAACAGTAGAGATGAGTCTGTTGCTACCTGATTGTTGGAACTAATCACTAGTGGAACAAAATAGCATTTGTTTTTTATAGGTCAGTTCTGAAACAATAAGTAAACATAAGCATAAAATGGTATCAAATACAGAAAGTTATAAAACTTAGACGGTAAATATATTCCCAGCAGGGAAACTGGCAAATGTAGCAGGGAGAGCATCAAGGCTGTCAGAAGAGGGTTGTGAGATTCTAGTGCTGATAACTTAGGATATTTCACATACTATAGTAAAAAACTTGTTAGGTGATGTTATTAGATGATTATATTATTTATACCAAATTCAGTGCAAAATTGTTTATAGCTGCTGTATTTTTCTCTTATTTATATTGATTTAATCTAGGACAAGAGTTGGCACAGAATGTCTTAGAGCAATTCTTTCAGTGAAACCTCATGATCTCGTCTTTGGGTTTTTTCCAGCATTGATTGGGAATTCTCTGTATGCACATCTAACATGGACCCTCATCTTCTTCATGACCATTGTGTTCTTCCCAATGAACTCATGGTAGAATTATTTCCAGGACTCCAATTAAGTAAGTTGTGATGTTGCCAGTAAGATTTTAAGACACCCTAAAATAGTATAGTGTCTTGTGAGTGGTGCTGAAGCATTTACCGTGTATTTAAGATATATTATTTCTATATATACAACTGTTCCACAAACTGTGGGCCTCTGGAAATATGTTATAGTGCATATGTGAGATTAACTAGGTTGCAAATGCAAATACAGATCAAACTTCATCCCTCAACTACACAGTAAGACAAGAGTGGAAATGTTAACCCGCTTTTTCTTACCAGCTGAGAAAATCGCTGTTTGCATTTGGGAACGTATTTTCCACAGGGAAAAAAGCTTTCACTGCTCTGGAAGGCAGAGATGCATCTGCTCACTGTATGTTACCACAGGAGTTTGTGAAGCCCTACAGTCAGTGGAAGAGCATGTGACACTCAAAATGACCTTCAACCACCATGTGGGTTGGTTGGAGAAAACAAAGAAAGATCAGATTCCAGGATCTCTTAATTTTTCTTGTTAATCTGTATTTTTTAAATCTCCCCTTTTCACAAGGGAATATCATGACACATATTTTTCTTCAAGTTCATTATCACAATGTGATGAATTGTTTTCTGCTGCACCAATACCTTCAACAAGAAGGTCTTAAGTTGTCAATGCCTGACCTGATGGGCCAGAAGCGTCAGTATCAACATGCAAACTTGCTCTAACCATGGAAATTTAATGTGAGTCATACTGGACAAAATAAAATCTACACATTTAAGTCTCTTCACTGGCCAAATGACATTATTTTATAAAGATGAAAAATAGGCCATAATAAGCAGGAACTAATTTTCTGTTTATGGATTGAATATGAACATATCATTGGCCTCAATTTCAGTACCAAATGGTTTGTTGGCTATTGGACTCTCCCCAGAGGCAGCTAGTAAGTGGTTTCTGATTTTCTTACTGCATGTTTGAGATTATCTACAATATCTCAATCTTTTTCTCCCCTGTTCCTAATTAAAAGATATACAGTTTGTAACATAAAAGTTTAGTTCCTCTAGAGCCTGTAAAAGCATAGACTCAAAGTTCCCTTTTTTTCAGTACTAACTTCATTTCTCAATCCTAGAATAGCAGAGTATATGGGGCAGATAAACACAGAAACAGGCATCCAGAGAAAATTCTTTTATTGCTTCAGGGCAAGGCTACTAAAGAAATGGCAGTCTTTTATATCCACCTTGATCAGGAACTTATTTCTGTAGCATTCATTCAGTTCTGCAATTTCTATTTCAGTTTAATAAACAGATCCAGAGGGACAGAATTACCACACCACCCACAAAACATCTCATTCAGCTGTTTCTAGAAGTTGCTGCATAGCATTTGCTTTCAGCTTTGCTGCTGAATTTGAGGTATTTTAAAATGTCATTACTTTCTGTGGCACTAAGGATTTTGCAGTAAGCAAAATGTCAGTAGGTATGTGAATTCCCTCACATTCTTGCTTTCATGCCACTGATGTAGGTGAGTTTGCTCTTTCTGTGTGAACCATGGTTTTTCTTTCAATTAGCAAGATGTTTGACTGTTAAAGCATGTAACCCCTAAACTTTTTTTTCATGTGGCTCATTGCCTCTCTTATCTGCTAGTTAATTAGGTTAAGCAAATTTTTGTTGATGAAATGCAGCCACTGCATTTCCTTCTGCCATTTCAGAGAAGTGCCCACAAATTAATTTATAATTTATATCACAGCCTAGAAACTTATTTCTTGCCAACAAATCAAACCTTATGATCCTTCCTGGACCCTGAAAAACCATCTGTGGTGAAACAGCTGTGTGGCAACAGCCTTGTTTTGGGTTGTCCATCCCCTGTGCAGGTTTTCATATTAAGCTACTCCCAGCTCTATTTCCAGAAACCTTAAGGATTTTTTCACAGAGCCTTTTCTTACCCATATAAATTTTTTTGCAAAGGATTGTCATGTGCTTGCCCTCCCAGTAGTTTTCTCAGCTGTACTTCTAACATGGTGCTTAATTCATCACTTACACTCAGTTGCTGCTGATTTAAGCAATTTAAACCTCTCCTAATTAAGTGATTCCCAGTGAAGTTTCCTGAATACCTCTCAACTATTTATTTCTGAAACCCATTAGAGTTAGGACTGCTGGCAGATAGAAGCTGCCATCTCTTATGACTCTGTTGGTTCCACTAATCTCCACCAGAGGTGTCTGTGTCTCTCATTCCTCATCTACCAATTCAGCTCTATGTTACTACCACTGTGACCAGCTTCCCCTTTTTCTGAAGGCCTAGAAAAGAAGAGTCCCAGCACATCATCACGGCTACCAGGTGCAAGATGATTTACTGTGAATATTAATCTATTTGACAGTGACATATACATGCCAGTTCAGAAATGAAATTGTTTCTATTAAATATAACAGCTTTCATCCATTTTCCAATCAATTCATTTTGCTCTACAGTTGTCTTACTGCATTATTCATTCTTAAGCTGAAGATAGGTGCCCTTTAGATTATGTAGAAAAATTTCTGAATTGAGTCAAATAAATAATAGAAAAAGAATGATCCATAATGGAACAGAATTGTTTCAATTAATATTTATCTTGCTCAGGCAGTGTTAATGACACAAGTAGAGCTGGGAAGTTAAAGTGTTGGTTTAGGAAAGCAGGGTCAGTGGGATCTGTTCTTGCTGTCATTCCTGTTCTCAACAGGAGCAGGGCTTGGTCCAATAAGTTCCCAGAACTTTTCACTCACCAAGCCCATAGTCCTTAAAGTGCCTTTTTTAAGGGGCTCCAGTTTCCATCCTATCTGTACTTTGTGTTGTATTTTATCACAACCCTCTATAATGCCTTATTATTTAATAAAGATATCTCTATTTTACAGTGGAAGGTATGTTAGATACACTTTTTTGTTTTTCCTTTGTGATATTTCACTCTGGCTTTAAAGACGAAATCAGAAGGCAAAACAAAACTCATGGGCAATGCAATCCCAGTAAGAAAGACAAAGCTCTGTTCTTAGGAAATTTCTCTTAAAGAGCTACTTTGGCCATATGGAGAAATTGTTGTTTCTCCCTAAGCACAGAAATAACAAGGCACAACTGTTAAGTGAAATGACAAATTCTTCCTATTTAATGTTAGAGAGAGATTCTGCATTGACAATATCTCCCTGGCTGTGCCATTAAAATGGAGCAGGAAATAAGAAAACCAACGTGATCAAGAAAAGTAGTGCTCATTATGGAGGCCCCAAATGTTTTGTAGAACCAGGCATTGATCCACTTGACTTCAGAGAGCACAGCATTGCATTGGTTGGTGGAAGGGTTGCTTTATTATCACTGTATTATCAAGTTTAAAAGAGGTCTGTGACCTTTTAAAATTACTGCAAAATTGCAGCAGGTTAGCAAAATGCCTTACAACTTAGAGTGGAAAAAAATTTAAATATTTCATGTTCCCTGAATAACAGCAGAAAGTACATATTTATTTCATGTTGTAATAAACTTTAACTTTGTTTTCTAGAAGCAGTCTGCATCCAAGAACCTATGCTTTTAATGGAATTATTAAGCAAAAACCTGGAAAAGTTATTAAAGTTTTATGTGTGAATGGCCAAACAGGACATTGCTGAATTCGTATTAGTCTTCCTTCAAATATGATATTGTAACAATAATAGATGTAAGGCAATAATGGATATAAGCCTAGTAGAAATATTCATAAATCCAAGGAGATCATAAATCTAATAATGCTGAGGAAAATACGAGTCTTATTCTGACTTCTTTTATATTGCTAGACAAAGAGTGTCTCCTTAGCTACCAGTAGAGTCACCTATGAGAAAGGGATAGAAAATCAGTCCTTGTGCCTTGTAGAAAGAATAAAAAAACTGTAAAATATTGCGTGTGTTAGTTCAAATGTGAACAGAACAAAAAATTATATTGCAAAATGAACTCATGTTAAAATGAGCACATTTTATAAGTGAGAACTAAACCATATTTGAAGTATCTTGGGGGGCTTCATAAATTGGAGATGTTTTACCAAGTAATCTCTGGCTCATTCCTAAGTCCTCTACTTGTCACTGTGATGGGTAGAAGAATATTGTTCTTTTAAGTGAACATTTCACAAATGGTCTTTATTTGAGTGAACTGAAAAACTCATTTGTGAAACAAGAGGGGATCTTCACGGCTCATACAAACAAATTAATGTTTCCTGAATAGGTGTTCTACAACACCAACAGGGTGTATGCCTGACAGCTTAGGAGAGGGACAGCAGGCACAGGGTCCTGGCCTCTTGGCCATGCTGAATATTTAAAAATATGATGTGGTGTCACCAACCAAAGGTTTTCTTTCTTGTTTTGTAATTCTAATAAACAGCTTTAGTGATTGGTTAAATCACTTGAGCCTTTTCAATCAGGTCGCAGCAGCTGTTTAATTTACAACACAGTTAGGATCATTCTCTAAACCTGTGGGCTTCTGAGCAAAATAATCAATTCAAGTGTGAATGATTTCTGTCTTTCAGATACCATTCAGAAAGTGTTGTATTACAGCTTTCAGGCTTTGGATTAGTAATGTGCATCTAAGTAAAGCAGTTGATAGGGTTGGGTATGTAAGAATATCTGTCTTCCTCTGACAGGGCACAAGGCTTTTTCTCTCAAGACATTAAGACTAAAATGAGCAGTGCAGCTTGGCAGGTGCACTGTGTTCTGGCAAGGCAATGACATTAATGATTAACTGCTTTGGGTCATTGCTTTGATGTGTCCATTCACAGGCAATCCTGTAAGGTGTAGGAGAGGCCAGTTGAGACTTGTTTTACATTGTGTTCTTCAAATGATTAATTGGTGGATAAAGATCTTATTTGTTTACTTCAAATACACTGTATTTGATTATAATTCAAATTCACTATAGGCTTGTACCATCCACAGGTTTAATCCCTGTTGATGTACTGTACTGGAGAGCTGAACAAGTGCAAAAATCTGTTCTCTTGTGTAACCATCAGCTGGGGAAGTGCTAGAAATGTATGACTCAGCTTGAGGAGTTATCACTTCCTGAGATCTGACCTTATGTCTGAAACCCACTGGAGAATAAGCTGTTGCTACTTTTCCCACAAACTTTGGCTGCATATTTGAAGGTGAAAAAGTGAGGTTTGCATTTCCAAATTGTCTGGAGACCCACAGCATCAAGAGTGCTGGGGGGATAATTTGGGGTCTGGGCACCACCTAAACCCATGGTTTGGTCTTTTGTAATGTAGAAGTGAGTTTCAAAGTGTTAGCTTAGAGTTTATATCTATTAGTTTACATATATGAATGTACAATTTTTTTTATTATTGAATTGCCAGAACAATTGGTGTGCTGAGGTATTGCTTCATATGTAGAAATTGGTGATTAATATGCTAACATAAAGTAGTATTTGTGAAATCAGAAAGGTCTGAAGCCAAAATTGTGTTCAAATGAGGACTGAAAAAATTATATAGCTCTAATTTCCTCTAAGACAAGAAAGCTTTCCCTCTGATAAGCAATAGAGTATTATTTCCCTAACACTGGTGTTCACCTTCCTTATGTTGTAGACAGTGCACCATGAATAAATAATGAAATCATCTCCTTGGCATTGTCTTCCAAGAACAAAACCCTCTGGTAACTCTGAAATGCAGGTGGCACATAACCCACCATAGCCAGAGTATTTTGGTGTTGTGTTTTTTGAAATTACTGTTCAGAAATATTAAGCTATTTTCACAAAATAGGGCAATAGCATTCTTTCACTGGAGAATCGTTCCTGATAGTCATGTGTGACCTACATGCAGAACATGATTATGGTAGGCAGCAGTGATGTTGCTAAATATCTGATAGCCATACTGCAAAGCTGCCATCTATCTACAAGTCATCCATATAATTTCCTATAATTTCTTTTTATAGAAGACTCAGATATGCTTGTCTAAATGCACTCAGTTCAATTTTTCATTTAAAGTGGATGTCACTGATTTCATACCAGACGAACAACTTAAAAAGTAAACAACAATTTAATGATGTGATCTCTTTCCATTCTTGTGTCCATGGAGATGTAACAATTTAATATTTTTCCAGTGTTTAGGTCTAATATATTCTGAGAAAAGCTGCATTTCCTCCTTCAGAAAAAATTTTACTATGAGCATCCTGGCAACCTTTCTAAACCTGTGTGGAGATAGATGTGGAAGCTATTTTGTTTCAAGATAACCTTTCCCCTATGTTGCTGTAAGTCTTGGACCTTTCATAGGCAGTGCCTTCTTAGCAGAGACTCTAGCTGTGTTTTTATATTCAGTGTTTTCAGTTTCTTGTGTCTTGACTAATATTAAAGAAATCTTTTTTTCTCTGTCAATTCTTTATTTAAAAATCTACAATTAAAAAAAATTATCCCTACAAGGCATGCAGTGTTTCCCAATCTTACTCCACTTTTGCTGCCCCATTCAATTCAGAAGGGTCAGAGGTATCCCAAAACTTTACAAATTATGGCTTCAGTGCTTTCCCTGTCAGTTTTTGAAGGTATTTCTAAGTCATTAATTTTTTTATTAAGCCAATAAATACTGAAGTACGTTTTGTATATATGGAGTATACACAGCAAATAGCCTTTACTGTCTGACAGATATCTATAAAGGAAATTACTGGTTTGATTTGAAAAGATATTAAAAAAAATTCAAGATGGCAAAGAAAAGCATAGAAATATAGGACATTCCAGAATTCCAACCACTCATAAAAGTTTAATTTGCCCAATGTGTACATATTTTTTGTCATACTGTTTTATTGCTGTACTCATATTCTTTTTCCCTTTAAGACAACTGCCACCTTTAACATATTTTTGACAAGTTCTATCATCTTCATCTTACACTGAGAAGGTTCCAGCTTCCATGCTTAGGGGATGTGTTGGTCAAGCGATTTGTTGTAGGCTTTTGACATGATTGTTGGAAGACTCAGAATAAGAGGTAATTTTTGGGGGCTGTGGTTCAGAAATACCCAGTCCTGAAAAGGTCAGATTGTTTTTTCTTGCAGGTTTTTTCTTTCCTTTCCAAGTACCTCCTGGACCAAGCTTTATATTGCCATGGGTCCTGTGGTGGAGGATCAAACCTCTGGGCTGGGTTACACTTGCAGGTGTGTCATTGCCTCTACTGCTGTACAGAGCCAGAAGGATGAGTAGGGAGATGGAAACCTCCAGTGGGGAGGGCAGAAAGGCAGCTTGCCCCAGTGATGCTCAGCTTCTGTCCAATAACCTGGTTTTTAGCAAGCTCCCTTTGTTTACATCCCTGCTAACTGGGCATTCAATTCTGAAGAGGCAAAGCCTTGTCTGATAATTTAAAATAATATATTCTAGGGGACAGTACACTGCCAGAACTCTATGCCTCTGGTGACTTCTCAGATCTCATTTTCTCTTGATATTAAACCAAGACATTTCAGATCCTCTCTGGCATTTCAAGTGAGTTTTGGTTTGGGAAATCAGACTGTAAAGGTAAAACATCTATCATGATCGTTATACAAAGTTCACATTCAGCTTGGAGCAATTTTTGGAAAAAATATTTCACAGTGTTCCCAGGTATGTTGGTCTGAGAAGATCTTTTGAACGAATTTCTAATTCCTCTATATCTAAACTAATTGATTCACCTTTAACCCCATTCAGACTGAGGAACTTCTCATGCAGCTGTGAGATGCTGCATCATTAATGTAGAACTGGCAGAGTGGAGTAGCAGTGTGTTCATTGCCTGAATTGTTGGTTTTACTTGTGTAGTTTCCTGGTTAATGTCTCTTTCTGTAGAGCTATTACAGAACCAAGCTACCTGGATTTTAACCTGCAATCCTCTGGTCCCAGAGCTGACAAATAGGAAAGAAGACAGCCCCCAGTAAGCCACTGTAATGTGGGATACCAGATTTGCAAGCCAGGAGAAAGAAGGGCTCATTTCTGAGGTACTGCCATAATCTTGTTTAGCATTTGCTCAGGGTGTAGGGAAAAAAACCCCAAACCCTCAAGCTAAAATATTCCCTTTTGAAGCTGCTTGGGATGGAAATGTGTATGATGGAAAAATGATGGCAACAGAAGTGTGAATACAGATAACAACTTTACTCCTGACCACTTGAGGAGAATAGACCAATATTATCACTTTTTGATTTCTCAAGAGAAGTCAAGGAGCCTGGTCATTTGATGCCGTATCCTTGGACACTGACGGCTGATGTCTTTCAGGGCAAAATGTAGTACAGTTGTATAACTGATGAAAATCATTGTTTGTGAACACAACAATTTTAAATTATTTACTTATACTCCCAATGGAGTCAGAGTGATAATATTTTGTGGGTGAAATACATTCAATTAAAAACAGACCTGTGGGAGAAGAACTAAACTGTTTTCACTTTACAACTTTGTAAATAGTTGAGGCTGCAGAGACTGGAGGAAAATGTTCAAACATCCGAATACATCTCAGTGAATTTGGAGTTAACTTTGGCTTTTTCAAAATAGCACTTTTCTATTAAAAAAGGAACCTAAATTAAATGTACAGATTTGCATCCATATACTTGTCATCTTTTGGTTGAACAAAACAATCTAAGCTTCCCACCTACCTTGCTGCAGCTAGACAGAAAAACATAATTATTTTTCAAGAGGGAAGCCACTTTTTCTCACAGTAATGTGGCCATTATTCAATCATCTTTCAATCAGCTTAAGTGGCCATACTCACTATATCTTTCTGGTTTGTTTGCATCTAAAATATGTCAATATCTCTTTCTATTAAAGTGAAATATGACCATTGTATCACTGTATCCCATTTCAGATTTACCTTTAATGAAACTACGTAATTATCTTTAAAACATCTATAAATTAAAAAAATACATATCAAGAACTGTATTAAGTAAATGGATTCATAATTACAGGTAAGCTGTGCAGAGAATCTCATGCTGCCAAAACCCCAAGTCCCTGCAGAGCTACTATGAGGTCAAAAGACACCTGACACAGAGGTGCTGAAGTGGCAGTACTTTTAAATCTGCTCTTACTGTGGGAACTGATGATCTTTCTGGGACTAGGAGGTAAATATGAAATGAGTTCATGCCCTGTGGTCTTGCTCTGAATATAATTACGTTCGAGATGCAAAGATGTGAATGACAATGAAGGACAAAAGGATTGGGGTGTGCATGTGGACCCAAACATCAATAGATCCCTCAAATGTGTTTTCATCTTGACAGAGTGTGTGACTGGAATTAGCATTCAACTCCTTTATGACTCTGGCACTGTTAAATGTAATTTGGCACATGCTTGAATAGGCAGGCTTCTGCAAATGTGAGGTATGGAAACCATCTCCTGGAAACAAGGACTTGTTATCCTGCTGCTGTAACACTCTGTTCTGCAGACCACAGCCATGGGGGGGGCAGAGACAAGACCAAGAGCAGAACTCTTCTGTTCCTGATCAGGACAGCTCTCTGCAGCTGGTGAGCCAAGGATGGGTTAAAATTGAGATGGAAGGCAAACCCCTTGATTTCCCACCTTGAGGAACAGGCAATGGTGTGTTACCTGGGGAGGAACTCCTGACTGTATAATACAGGAGGAGCAAATGCCCAGTTCAGGAATTTATCATTTTGCAAGTATTATGGTTATTACAGGGAATGAAAGTGCTGCATTGTGCACTCACTGGAGACTCAGAGGTATCACTGAAAGAGCAAAGAATGATTATACTACAGAAACTATTCAAGGAATAGCTTTGAATCAAGCTTTTGGTGGATTCAAGGTTACAGAGTGTTATAGTCCTGATCTGTGTATAGATTTTTACTTCATTTTGAAGTTGGATAGAACCTTAAAAATCATCTAGTTCCAACCGCAAATAATTCATATGGATATGAAAAAAGCACAATTTCCCTATCATGTGAATAAATAATTTATAGAATCTATTTTGCTGCCCTGAGAGGCAGCTGGCTTGGAATTTGACTCGATGTTAAGGAAATACATATTCAGACCTGTTGCTAATCACACATATAGTGAAATTCTTCAAGTCATTTTAGTAGAACATGGTAACCAGACTCTGTAAATAAAGAAAAGCCTGTCTCCCATCCAGGTAGATCAGTTCAAATTAGTAGTTACCTGTGCAACTGTGTATGTCTCTGTCTGGGCAATTTTCCTGGACCTGGTCTGTCTAGAGGTACAGAGAGTCACAATAACCTGACCTTAGAGGATGTCCTTGTTCCATTATTTTCTACTTTGTATTAGCTCATTTGTGCTGGAACCATCTCAGTAATCTTGCAGTCAAGGTGCCCACAAGCCTCTGCAGCCATTTCAGTGTTAAGGGCAGACTGCCTTCAGCACATTAATTTCACTTCTTCAAAATAATTTCTGTAAGTATTTGTTCATTATGAGGCTGGCAGTGCCTTGGGACTGTACCTTAAAAGGAATGAAAGTATTGCACTGGTGTGCACTGCTCAGGGAACCACAGAATCCCAGGGTAGTGCCAAAAGCCTTGCTGAAGTCAAGGTAAATAACAACCACTGCTCTTCCTTCATCCTGCCATGCCATCACAGAGGGCTGGCAGATTGGCCAAGTATGATTCCCCCTGGTGAGTCCCTGCTGACTACTCCCAAAGACCTTCTTTTCTTTTACGTGCTGCTTGATGACCTCCAGAATGTTATCTTCCACCACCTTTCCAGGGATGGAGGTGAGGCTGACTGCCCAGTAGTTTTCCTGGGTCCTCCTTCTTGCCCATTTTGAAGATGAGTGTAACATTTGCTTTGGATGTCAAAAGTCAAAAGGTGGTTGTTTTCTGATAACCAGATCCCTGGGGTCAACAGAAGCAGATAGGTTATTGCATCCAGCTGGTGCTTCTGTGCATCTGGAGATATGGTGATCCACAGCTACATCCAGGCAAAAAATCCCCAAACATCTTTTCCACCACATGTGGCTGGATCCTCTCATTCAGTCTGAGCTATTTTCAAATTTAGTGTGACCTTACAAGCTGTTCACCCCAAAGTCCCCTTGCTCTTCCTTTGCTGGGCAACCTTTTAAATCACAGATGTTTAAATGCTGACTCTCTTTATCTTGCCCATTAGGGGCAGTTGCCTTTGGGAGTTGTTAATGGAGTGGGATAATGTGGGAAAGGGATATGGCAAAACACTTCTACTCCAAGAGTAGGAAATGTGCAACTCCTGTTTTACTGTGAATCCAGGGATTTGGGGAGTGCTTAGAACACAGTAAGGTGAGGTTCTGGTCCCCCTTTTTCATGCAAAATGATACAGGCCTGGTTAAAGCTTTGTGCATTGTGAGGAGTACATTTATCATCCACATCCCTTGACAAAAAGGGTGAATTACAAATTGGTGGTACTTTGATGCTTGAGTCTCTTAGCAACAGTGGTTCCTCTGAAGATGACCCCTGTAATTCCAGAGTGCCTGAACCTGGACATTTAGACAGCCTTCTATGGAAGTAATGAACTTTAAATAAGCCTTTCCTTTATGAAAGCCTCATTGCCCAGTAAGCAGATTTTATTTCCAAATCTCATGATAGCTTAATGATAAAATATGATAATAGTTCTGCTTATTGTGAATAGAATCACAAAGAAGGTAAGTGGTTTCTTATTTGTAAGTGAACCTGAATTAATGTTTAATAACTAGCTGTTTTTTAAAACTTTTTTTTGAGGTTGAGAGAAGCAGCTCTTATTTACTGAATGAAGTGTTTAGGGCTTTACACCCAATATCTATTATTATTTGCACACCTGAGATCCTACTGCATGACTGTTAAGTAATTTTACTTGACTTTCATATTTCTAAATTTCAAATTTCATTCCAAATTTTTCTCCCACCCCATTCTCAAAACTCAGGCTTTTTCTTTTTTCTGTGAAATAGAAAATTTTCATGAAAAGCCCTCTAAGGTCTTCAAAACTAACTGGAGGCTTCAGAGAGGTAGATATGGAGTTGTGCACTGTGTGGTGCACAGCTGTGTTGTGGGGGACCTTCAGAGGTGTCTCCTGTCTGCAATGCTGTTTGGTACATTTATTAATGGACTGAATGATGGTATGGAAGTGATGCTTGCTCACTTTGTAGATTCTCTGGATGAATGGATGAGTGTTTAAGCTGGCCTTGATGCGTGAAAGGAACAGAATGCAATCCGATGAGGATGAAGCCCTGCACTCATTCAGGAATAGTCATTATCACCATTATCCATGGAGGTATTTAAAAGGTGTGTAGATATGGCACTTAGGGACATGGTTTAGTGGAGGACTTGGTAGTGCTAGATTAGTGGTTGAATTTGATGATCTTAACTTGATTTTCCAAAGAATTCTATTTTACAGAAAATATATTAAGAAAAACAGATGCAGATAAACTGGTCAATGTTCTGTGTTATTCAGGTTTCAGATACCTAAATCATGAGATACAGAAGCCTATATTTAGCATTTGACAATATATAGATTTATTTTCCCAAATATGAAATAAAGATACAGCTGGGTCCAGAGGCTGAAAACCTGCATAATGAATCTAGTGTGCTTATTTATGGTATACGCAGACTGCACTGCAGTTATTGGTTACCTTTTTTTGGCTGCATATATTGCCTAAAATGTGTCGAGGGATCCTCTTCCACCTGCCTTATTAATGGATTCCCATTTTTCCCCTTGACATTTATAAGTGTGTTGGACAAATCTTTAATGAATTCCTAAATTGGTATCAAGTATCAGGATGTTAAAGGATGAGGGTGAAGCAGAAAAAGGGTGAGGGGATCTGTACTCATGTGGTACAGGTTTATGTTTACAAGTACAAGGATACAACATTGTCACTTGGGAGATGGAAGTGATTGAATAAAAAGGACTTAAATGATACACATTTCTACCCAGCTGTCAAAGTATTTAAAGCAGTTCAAAGTATTTAAAAGTCAAAGTATTTAAAGCAGTTCAGTTTGGTCTATTGCAGGATATTAGAAGAACCACAAGAATTGATGCAATGATCTATTTGAACACATCTGAGATTAAGCAGCAACATTAGCAATAAAATATTGCTGGGTGAGAAGTGCACAGTCTGCTTCAGCAAAAAGCAAAACCCATGGGCGTGCAGCACATTTCTCTTTCCCTGATGACATTCCCCCATGCACTGAAGTAGCAGGTTCCTCTGTATTTTCATCAGAGCTCTTGGCACACATCAGTGACAATGCCAAAGCACAAAGCAACAAATTAATAGAAACATTTTCATTCTGATAAATGAAAAGAAGTCAATCAGTTACCTTCTATTGTAATTAAATAGCCATTGTGACACTTGTCTCACCAAGGGAAAAAATGACAGGCTTGGTAGGGAAATAAATGATATTTTGAAGCATCTGATAGTGTATAAAGTTGTTAAATAACAGTATTCTATGGAGAGTACAAGAGACATGCAAAAGATATTTAAGTGCTACAGGATAAATCCATTTGAAATATGAAGACAGAGAGATAAAAACACTGTATCATGTACAGATTATACAAAGCAAGAAAAAATGAATATTAAGATACAAGTCTGATCTGTACTCCTCTTTGTACCATCTCTTGTCTGTAGAAATTATATAAAACAAGTAAATCATTATGAAACTCTCGGTTTCTTGAGTAGTCTAAATAAAATGCCACTGATAAACATTTTTGCACTCATATTTGAAATATGACAACTAAAATGAAGTTAAATAGTCACTTAAATTTTACAGAAATATAGGATCTCATAAGAAATCAGACTGGAAGGCACCTTCACTTCCAGTTGGGGTCAGCTGTGTGGTTACACCAGGATGTTCAGGAATTTATCCTGACTTTGGAAAAGCTGCACAGGACAGGGTCTGGCCCTCTGGGCAATGTCTCTCTGTCTGACTGCCCTCCCAGTGAAAAGCTTCCTCCTTGTCTCCAGTGTGAACCTCACTGCTGTCAATGTGTGCCTGTGTCAGGGCTCTGGGGCCACCCTGAGGCCTTAATGCCCATGTCTGGTCACTCCTGGGGCCTCAGCCACGCTCCTGTCCTTGGGTCTGGGAGCCTCCCTGGAGCTCAGGCTTTGTCACCCGGTCTGTGCCACTCTGAGCATTGTGGTGGCCTTGCCCCCAGCTCTGTCTCTGTCTCCTTTGGATTAATTTTGTCACCAATAAGTGCTCTGGGTTCTGTCTGGGCCCTCTGAAGCTGTCACTTCTGGGGTCTGCAAAGTGCTTTGGGCCTTAACAGCAAGTCCCTTATTTGTGAATTTGTGGTTTGGTTGGCACTCTGAGAAGGATTTAGGTAGACACTATGAAAATCCCACTCCACATCCATTGGAAATGGTAGTTGTCATGCCTAAAGTCTAATCCTGTACTACCCGAATCAAAGAAAACTCTGCCACCAATGGGAGGAGCAACAGGAACAGGTCCTCAACACAACTCCTGTATTTTTCATCTACTCAGTACCATAATCTAAGGCAGGTACAATTTCTTTGCATGACTTCAGCCCCTCCTCACAGGGCTGGTGCCCCAGCCCAGAGCTGGTGGCACTCTGCAGGTGGGCTCTGCCAAACCCACTGCAGTTCATCTTTGTTTGGAAAACCTCATCTAACAGAGGATCTTCTGTAACAGGCCAAAGTCCACAGCTTGGGCTGAATTCTGATACCTCATGTCCATGGTGCTGTATCCCGTTTCAGGGTCTTTACTTCCATTTCCTGGTGGTATTTTTACTGATACAACTGGACTTTAGCCTGAGAATGCTCCATTTTCATAACGTCATCAGTCTGACAATTTAGCAGTAACACACATTTGGAATTAGAGCTAAACAATGAAGGAACAAGGGAGTTTCTTAATAAAATTGTCTAGAACATCTGTAATGGAAACAAAGTAACTAAATAAACTTCTAAGTAACAAGTTGTATTTTTAATATTAATGTAATCATGTAACATTTCATCACTTCATAATTTTTGTTAATAAAATTTTATGTATCAATGAGTATTTAAATCTGATTTTCTTAGCCTCTGTTTGTTAGATACCTCAGTGAATCCCAGGCACAAACATAAGCACAAAAAAAAAGAATGTAACACTAATAAGCTAAGATAGAACTATAGCCCTTTGAACTAAAACAAATAAAGGAGATATGACTGGAAAGTCTGTAGAATCATGAAGGAGTTATTATATAATAATTATTATAGATACCTTTATTTAAAATAAATTTTACTTTCTTATTGAGTGGAAATTTGGACCCAGCTAATAAGTTGGAAGTTGCAGTAGAAAGTAACTGTAGGTAGTGGCGGAACACATTAATAAAGGCTTCCACATCTGAAATCACCGTTGCAGATTTTTTTTTTTATTCTGGAAGAGTACTGAATGTCTGTGCATGGTCTGCAGGTAGAGCCTCTGCTTAAAATCAGTCCATGCATTCAAAAAACTAGGCAGAACAGCAAGACAACTGAGAAAAAATACAAGCTCTGGCTATTAAAGGATCATTCCTCCAGTGAAACTTGATGGCCTTACATTTCTGGCCTGATTGTTGTAAAAGTTTTAATACTGTATGGCCCTTGGGAGGATCTGGTCTCAGTACACAGGTGGGAGGCTGTGACGGAGTGACTTTTGATTCTTTGCTGCTGTTCCTCCCCTCACTGTGTGTCTGGTCACAACAATAACCCTCAGCCAGATATCTTGTTCTCTCTCTTGCTTGGAAATACTAATCTTAAAGCCTTTCAGAGCTACTCAGCTCTCAGTAGCTGCTGAGAGCCTGTGGAACTGCAAAACTGACTTACTCTGTTGAGTCCCTGTTTGGGACCTGTATAAAGCAAAGGCAGTTCTCCAGCCTCTGCTTCTTTCACATTCCTTATATTTCAAATCCCTCTGGAAGCAAACTCTGTTTTGTGTTCTTCGTGAACAGCACTTACATTTTCATGCCAGATTTTTCTACACAGAGATTTTTATAGCCTCTTCACTTCCAGGCAGTGCATAGCCATTGTCTAATCCCAGGTGTGTTTATGGCTAATATCTAAATTAAACTGTGAGCAGCTAGAACAGCTCAGGATATTCTGCATCTCATAATAGATGAATATTTGGATCTCCTGCCAAAATACTGTGGCTCAAATGAAACAGCCCCAATAGAAGAAGTAAATAAGTAAGGAACTTAATTACTGCCTCACATGATATGTATTCAGAAGTTTCTGTGCATAGCAAAACAAGTTCAGGGAATTGCAGTAATTTCCCTCGCCACTTTATTTGATTGTGTGGTGATGGAGGGGGAATAAGGTAACTTGATTTGCATTAAATTATTATGATTTCTGTTTTTCAAAACCAAATATTCACTGAGAACAGGAATAAGAATAAAACAGCCCATTTAGGTGTTTTATTCACAGACTTATTTTGCATCAGTGATAAATTACAGTGATTTTATATTCCCTCAACAGTATATTTAAATGTCTTGAAACAAGAAGATGTTAAAGAAACACTCCTGAAAATATCGTAGAGGCCATATTTTACAGTGGAATTAGCCAAAAGTTGTATAACCATAAAAACCTTAGGATGAGGAGAACTGGGGCTCCTGCTAAAAGTCTGTTTGGGAAATGAAGTATTTACAGTCCAATGCTTATGAAAGTAATTAAGTCAGACGCCAAAGGTGGTTCCAGAGCAGATTATAAATCATGGGATTTTAAAGCAGATCACCTCTGAGATTTTTTAAATTTGTTATTCTGATTTGGAAACCCTTAGGCTGTACATATTTCCTCTTATCTTTCTAAGCCACAGAAACTTGGAAACTTATTTTTTGTTCCCCAAATGAAAGCTGAGATTATTATGTACAGACATGAGTTAGGAGCTTGGACTCCAAGAAAGAACACCAAATGAATTGTAAAGCCACTGCTGAGAGTTTAAAACCCAGCTTTCTTTCTTGTTTTTATTTTTCTTTTCCCCATAACTGAAGTACAGGTTTAAATGGCATGGACTGGATGAATCTGAATATGTGAATGTTTGGCTGAGCTCATATTGGTGATGAAATGAATCCAGCACTGAGGGCTCTGCTTTCTGTGAGGCAGTTAAAATTCCAGACTCCTGGACAATTTTTGTGTCTTTTGAAAGCAACTGTTCTGGTTCTAATATTAATTACACCTATTTTCCCTTTGTTTAATTTACAGCTGTGTCAGGAAATGTTTCAGCAAGTTTTGTGTGGGGTCATATTTACTTTGAGAGGCTGTTGGAGTAATTTCTTCTGTGAGCTTCTGTATGTGTGGAGAGACACTGTGGGTGACAAAGAGACATCATGGAAAAGCAGCTGCAAGAAGAGCCTTTCTAGTCCAAATTAATACAATTCACATGGATTGAGAATAGAATTCCTTCTTCTCAGTGCATCCCCAGCCTGCACACCCTCACCAAGCAGCACTTGTGGAAACAGGAACTGGTCTTTAAGAGCAGGAACCTTGTCTGTCTGGAAACCTTCTCTGAAAATATATTTATTCCTGTCTTCTTTAATTTGATGAGATTGAGTTAGAACACTCCTTCAGATTAATCCAAGTATGGGAACCCAAGGAAGAGAAGGATTTTGAATATTTTCTCCCACCCTAACCTTTTTTTTTTTTTACCTTTTTTTCCCTCTGATTATCAATATGCAAAATGATATGCATTTTAAAGATGGATGAATTTTTTTCCCCAACTTACTTCTCCAGATACTAAAATTGCAACATGACCTGATGGCTCCTGCAGTTACTCAGCAAGAATTTCAGCCTCAAAGAGAAATAGTCACTAAATCATGGCAGAAAAAGAGAGAAAACAGTAAAAACTCCCTCTGGTGTATGTGGCTTGAAGCTTAAATCAAATTCTGTGTGAGATCTGAGTTGGCAAATATGAAGTATGAGCTTTTCAGAGAACACATTCCACTCAAGGAATCTGTTTAGCTTCCTGAGCAGCTTATTTTACATTTCTTTTTGAACTTGCCTTGTTTTGCTAATCATGTTGTGGTTAGAAACTGCCTCTTCTTCTGCATGTGTAGCTGCTGGTGTTCTTAGCAAAAAAAGATCCATGTTTTTTTCTGGACTTCTTGGGCATTACTAAAAAATTATGAATACTGATACATTCCTACATTATCTTATTAGAACTTCTTGCATATGTCTTCCATATAATAAACAAGGAAAAGCCTTAATTTATACTCTTTAAATATTGTTTTTGGTTTTGATTTCTTTCTGATGGCACAAGAATGAAAATACATTTTTAATTCAAGAATCTGTTTTGTGTGGTTTGTTGTTTTTTTTTTTTTTTTTTTTTTTTTTCTGTATAT
>JBBMKD010000170.1:62184648-62196782 GCA_037834095.1 Argya squamiceps | reverse complement strand
TATGAACACCTGAAATTCTTTCAATAGGCCTATAAACTATATTTATGTTACGCAAAATTTAACAATTTTGAGCCTTTAAATTGCGTTAATTCCAAGGATGTAATTAAATCAAGAAATTCTGGCCTTGGATAAAATTATTTGTTTGTGCTCAAACAAAGCACATTTGTGTCTTACAAATCCCTTTTTTATGTATATATCATTGTAATCTGGAATTACTGTGAGGAATTCACATTACTTCCCACTGCTGCTGTGAGGAATATTGGATTTATGTTACCAAACTGAGTGCAGAACATGGCTTTCCAAATTTTATAAGAATTCATAAAATTCTTGGAATGGAAAACAAATTATAGGTGACATTTCAAATCAGACTGCCTTTAGTGTGCCTCCATGTGTGAAGAAATAGAAGCTTTGCTGACAAGAAGAGAACAATGAGCTGAAATAAAGAAATATTGAAACGTGGAAGAGCAGGAAGTGAAACAGAAAGGGGAAAAGTACATTATGTGGATGAAAAGGGAAGGGGAGGTATGCACAGCCCACTGAAGAGAACAAAGGGCAAGATGCCAATTACACATTAATCAAAGCATAAAAATGCAAAATGCTAATTGAAATAGTGAAAAAAAAATTCAGAGGACTTTCTGCAGGTAGTATGTCAGCTTCAGATATTGGGGAAATTTTTCAGCAGGGAAGGAAGGGAGGTGGAGACAGTGTCCCAGATGTAAATAAAGCCATTGACTTCTTGAAGTGTATCACACCTGAGGGAAAGGCAAAATCTCAGTGTAAATTGGGGCTGATATTGTTCCTTTATTGTGGTGGGCTGAGGGAGAATTTAATTCCTTACAGGTACGTATCAGCCCAGACATCTGGGACACTGCTTCCAAATTTAGAAGGATATTTTAAGGCACCTGAATCTGTATTTAGGGATCTGAATAAATGGGTTATCTTAGCCCCAGCACTCTCCTTTCTCAGACAACTAGCAGGGGTATGTACTTACTTGTGAACAGAGACAAAACAGTTGACCAATGCTTGTCATGTGGAAATATCCATATTATACAAGCAAATAATCATGAGTCTTACTGGGCTAAATGTTATCTATTTAGTTCCTGTTGATAAGACTTGTACTACTCAGCATTTGGCTTAGAACACTGTAATTTTCTAATACAGAAAGAAACATTTCAGTGACTACACTGCATATTTCCTTTCCTACAGCTGTTTCTGTAGAATTCCTTCCAGTATAACTTCATGGTGAAAAAATAGATTAAAAAAAGGTCTGATCTGTTTATTTATCCATGTCTTCACATTACTACTTGATAATAAAAAAGAAATTTAGAAAAAAAAATAGCAGGAACATAATTTGGTTCAAAAATTTTTGGTAAAATCTGTAAAACTCTTGAGGAAGAAAATAAGATAACAGGAGAGTTTTCAGATTTGGGGAGTGGGCATGTGCAGAAACAGAGAAGTGGAAACTGCTCACTTGGAGCTGCAATGTCCAGCTCTGAGATGCATAGTAGGCTTTTGCTTATCAAATTATACTTTTCTTATCCAAGATTGTTCCCATTGTCTGGAGAAAGCTTTGTGCATTGTGAGGTGCAAATACAAAGCCTTGCCAGGGGTTTTCTCATGTGACAGTGAGCTGGTCCAGCTGCCTCTAGGGAGCTGTCAAGCTGCAGCCCACCCTTGATCTGGACATAACTAAAGTGTTATTGAATCAGAATCAGAATCATTAGGTTGGAAGAGACCTCTGGGATCAAGTCCAACTCAACCCTAACCTCAACTACACCATGGCACCAAGTGCCACATCCAGTCTTTCCTTAAACATATCCAGAGATGGTGAATCCACCACCTCCCTGGGCAAACCATTCCAATACTTTACCACCCTTTCTGTAAAAAACTTTTTCCTGATATCTAGCCTATATTTCCCTTGGTGCAGCTTAAGACTCTGCCTCTCGTTCTCAGTTGCTGCCTGGAGAAAGAGACCAACCCCCACCTGGCTACAGCCACGTTTCAGGGAGTTGTAGAGAGTGAAAAGGTCACCTCTGAGTCTCCTTTTCTCTAGGCTAATTGAACACCATGATGGAAATAGGAGCCTCCAAACCATTCAGTTAGTAAATGGCTGCAGGAAAGCCCCAACCCTATAGCCAGTTCCTCACCTGGGAACCTGCTGGTATCACACTTGCACTGGTTTCACCAACCCACCCCTAAATAACTGCAGCTGAATATGCCAAGGACCTGCACTGCTGGGGCTACAGACACCCTGCAGAGACCTGACCACCATCTGCTGTGGTACAGTGCTGGAGCTGTACTTTCTACTCAGCAGGTTGTTTACTTAGAAGTATACTGCTAAATAAGCCTTGAGTTCTCCCAGGTTATTTATTTATGTCATTGTAGTTGCAGATGAAATAGCCTAGAAAACAAAATTCAGGTGAGAGGTGGATGAATTGATGTCTTAAGTTGGGTGTTTGGTGTGATTATAGTCATTGCTTTCATCCTTTGAAATTTTGTCTTAATGAAACATGGTAACCTCTTAGTGTCAGACAACCTTTGAGAGGTGCATAGCCTTAAACTGTGCCTTTAAACAATGTTTTCTTTCCATGGGATTTCAAGAAACCTGTCAACATAAATGCATATAAATCTGCCAAACATGCACAGCACTTTCTGAGGAAACATTTTTTATGACAAAATCTGCATGGGGATAATGGATTACAACAGCTTTTTTTTTTTGGAGGTGAAATAATTTTTCAAGCACTTTTCAAGACCAATGGTCAGCACTCCATTAAACACAGGCGAGAAAACTTAATATCATACTGCAAAGCATAATACCAAAATATAATCCCAAAGCATAAACAGTGGGTATCTTCTGAAAAATCAAAACCCACTCCACATGGCTTGCAGGATTCTCCATCGCTGACATGAAATAAAAAAAAAAAAAGGAAATTCTTTCATTAACAGAACTGCAATGAACTGCTCCCCCTTGGGTACAAACTTCCATTATTTGGGCATATCATGGTGGAGGAATCCTTTCTGTGTTTTAACACTGTAAGACCTTGTCATCTCCTCAGCAGCAAGACAGGGGAACAGTGAGATACTAGCACAGACCCAGCAGTTGCCAGTGACAAAACAGCATTTTTTGAGCTCTGTTGCACATTAAGAGCACCTCCCCTACACTGCATGTGGGAATACTTGCCAGAGCAAGAGCACATGTAGTGAGAGCTGCAAAATCAGCTCCCTTTTCCTAGGGAAAGGGCTCTTAAAGTACTGAAATAGTACCACTTCCTTTTTCTTTATACTTTTTAAAATGTATTTTCTCTTTTCCTCTCTTAAGGAATGTGCTGTAGTGATATTAATGAGATCTGATCCAGAAATCTCATTGTAGGGTAAAGTAATAGTATGAAAGCCTAAAAATTAAGAAATTTAATTGTTTTAATTCTGCAGTTGCATGGGGAGCTTGAGAGTGTGCAGCGTAAGCACTCAGACACTGCATTAAAGAGGAGGGTAACTGAAGTTCTCAAAGGGCTGACAAAGGCATGCACAAGACACCTGTGGTGATTTGTTGGGGAGGGTTGCAACTTGGGTTATATCTGACTTTACAGCACTGTGACTTGGGCTGATTGAACTCCATGGTTCAATTTGCCTGACTTAAAACTTCTTAAAAATTACATCCCTAAAGAACTTACATTTCATCCTTAAAGTATTCATCCCTATGGCAAATAAATTGTGGCATGTGCAATGAGATGATACCTCACTGATGAACAGTCTCCAGTGTTTACATAAGAAGCTGATTAAGTTACAAGACATTATTGCTTACATTTGTTGCACTGAAGCAGCTCAATAATTAAACACTGCCAAGTGCTGTGTGCTTGCCAGTGCACATCCTTTAGACCCCTGAACTTTACCACATGAGAAGTGTGACAGTAAGTTGGGCTGTACAGCTGGGAAAGCGTCAATCAGTCTTTGAGCAAGACTGGAAAACAAACTCTTGAAGGAGCACCTGCAGTCAGTGGGGGAGCAGCTGATTTGGAGAGCCAGGGGTGGTTGGAGTCCTCAGAGCTCCTGATGAACCAGTGGCCCTGGGGCGAGAATGGATTCGATAGGGCAAAGCAATGGATGAGAATGTGCTCCACATCAAATGCAGATGATGCTCTTTACGACTTCCTGGCTCTTCTCACTCTTCAGGAAGGGTAAATAGGCAGTCTTTGGCTCTATTTCAATAAAACTTGGTGAAACAGGTGGGGCAGATGGTGCCAGCTGAATGCTGTCTTTGGTGCCACAAAAAAGGTACTGGAGATTATTCAGAGACAATGTGGCTTTGCTGCAAGGTTTTACTTTCATTTCTGCATTTATTTGTACAAAATTAGTCTTATCTTTGCATTTTTATGTCTTCACATAGATTCCAGTGCAATTTAGAAAGGTGAGTGTCTTTCAAGAGTGGTCCTAGCACCAAGACTATTTTATTTCTCTCTTTCTATGTATTTCTCTTCAGAACTGACAAATGTCACGTTGTTGTGCCCTGACAATCATGCTGAGAAGTTACTTAGCACCTGCCATGCTTTCTAGCTTACTGCAAGATTAGAGCTAATAGCAATACCTCAAAAACACCATGCAGACTTTTATGATGATTAGTTGTTGACTTACGTTTTGTGCGGAACATGAAGTGGGAAATTACTGCCATCCTTGTGACCAAGATCTTGCCTGGGTTTTTAGAAGCTTACAGCTCACTTCTGTTTGCTTGTAAAATAAAAAAGCATCTTAAAAGGAAGCATGGACATATAACAGGACTGTAACCGGAACACAACTTCAGTGAAAGGATTAAAAAAAGTCTCTCCTGTCAGAGTGTCTTTAGTCCAACAGAACCATGTGCTTTTTTATGCTCCAGGCATCTTTTGTATCAGCACACAAAACATTTCATAAAGTAAAGGAGGAAAAACCCAGACAGACTGAAAAAAAACTCTGCTTGCTCTTTCTTGACAACAGTAGGTCTCGACAAACTGCACTGGCTCAAAATAAATTGAAACTGTTTGTGGTAAGTTAAGCATGATCTCCTGGGCAGTGTCATAGAACATACCTGGGCTTTCAATATGGGGTAACAAACAACAAAATATCTATAATGAATAGATGATATGGTTTTGAGTCTACAGACTCTGTCCCAGGTGTCTGTAGGATTTCTGTCTCAGAAGAGTGTAGCTCTGCTTTGAAAATTATCAGTAAAGAAAAGAAAACACTGGGGTTTATAGAGTCTTTTCCACCTTTTCCTGCTCACACCTCTCCTGCTGGGAAACCTCAATGCAGCCAGGGAACTGGCTGTCAGACTACTGAAGATGGGGAAAGAAAGTTTTTTGGTTCTAGTGATCACCTCCACTAACACAGTACACAGGCTGCTTCCTGGGGAGCTAAAGGAGTGGGCACCCACCCTCTTCCATCCATACCTGAGCTCCACTGTGTGTTCAGGGCAGGCTGTACTGCCCCTCTCCCTCTCTGGCTGCTTGGAACACGCTGGAGCTGTGTAGGAGTGTGGCTTCAGTGCCCTGGCAGTGCTGGACTTTCTCCCGAAGGAGGATGAGTGTCAGAGCTGGTACTCAGAGCGATAGTCCCTGAGTCACACATGCACAGGGTGGTTAGTGCATTAACTGTGCTGACCTCCACATTATCCTGCTTGTTCCCTCCCTGTGCTGGAAAACACCCACGGTGTTCACAAGAGGAGCCACTCAATTGGCAGTGATTTAGCTGAGGAGGGAACTTTAAGAGCTGTGGGTCTGAATGTCACTCCCCACCCCAGGTCACCTCCCATGCCCACATCTTTCTGTTCCATCGCCTTAGCCCGGGGTCGGCAGCAGTTCTTTTAGTAAAATACTCATTAAAGGAAGACAATTTCCATGCATTTCACTAGTATGGCAGTCAAGTGGGAAGTTCCTTATTTTTCTGTGCCACATACTGCAAAGAGATTAAAGTCAGTTGTCTTGCTGGAAGGTGTTACCGTATAAATCACACAGGTATTGTTACTAAGGAAAAATTAATACTAAAGGAGCTTTGCTATCCATCCAGCTTGACGTCCAGACTGGAGGGAAAGAATGAGATATGCACTTCCCATTAACCACAGCAGTTACAGATCTTCAAAGTTTTAACTGATTTCATCATTAAGGAAATCTACTGTTGCTATGGGAGACAACAGATAAAACCAAAGTATTTGAATGTAAAGTGAGCACAGAGTTGAAAAAGGTTGATGTGGAGTGATCAAAGGGAATCCTTCATCCTTCACAGAAGATGGAAAGAGGAAATGCAGCTGAGAAAAAAATCTTTTTCAGTCACATAAAAAAGAGTGAAAGAGACATTTCTATACACAATTTTCTTTGTGCGAATTGCAGAACTCATACATTTTCAGAAGTCTTGTTAAGAGTGGAATATATACACAAATGACCAGAACTACAGAGAAACCATCATATAAAATTAAAGAAAAAGCAAAGAATCTTTATCCCAGCAACTCTGGCCTTACCAATATTTTAAGAACTTGTTTTAATTCCTTACTTCTCTTGCATGCTTCACATCTGATCGATTTGACTCAGCTCATTGGGCAATTCATCTACGTATTCAGCTTTTCTTTTCTGAAGAGTAAAATGTTACCTCACTGTGAATAATTGCGATCCCCTTTTGTGTCAGAGAATTACACCTGCTTTAAAATCCATGCAATTTGTTTGCTTTTGGCTGTGAACTGGTAGCTTCCTCTCCACATTTTGGGATCTTCTTAATGAAAGAAGACCTCTGTTCACAAAGGAATTCCATCCATCTGAATTTTTCAACAAATAAATTATCTGCTATGTCTGGCATGCATAAAAAATTGTGAAGTACCTTTCTTGGCCTAAATACATGAAATTATTGGTTTGCTAAAAAGAAAAACATTTGGCAGTTAGATGACAAGAGCCTTTAAAGGAGAGACATTTGAACTGCAGCTGTGTTGTATCTTTAAGGCAGTAACAGTGAACTTTATAATTCTTATAGAGAAATAAGACCAAGATGCCTTACTGTAGTACATTCAGTTTTCCTAATTGCAGTTTTCTCTGAATTGCTTTCCTACACCTTGTCAGCTTCACATCTCTTGGATCTTCATTCTGACAATTTTATTTATATTCTATTTTCTCCTTCATTTACTCTTTTCACAAACGAGACTAATCACTTCTTCATACTGATGAGTTCATGAAAGTCTCATTTTTAGCTTTTTTTCTAGTCACTTATGTTCTTTTTCCAAGTTTTCTCTGCTGGCCCTATGACTTTTGACTTTCACAGCACAGTTTCCTGCATTTGATTGTTTTACTTGAACATTTAATTGCTTCTCATTGCTGCAGACATTACTTGCCTGACATTTTATAACAAGACTTAATCAGGACATTTGCACTCATTTTTCTTGGAATAATCAGTTGAAACCAAAAGTGCCTGTGGGAGGAGACCCATTTTCTGAATTTTTATAGATAAAAATCTAAAAAGTTTTGAAAGTAATGGATTTTTATTAGCATTTTGAAATTTTTACTAGCATTTTGAAAAGATTTCTATTTTCCAGCTGAAAACTGCTTAAAAAATAAAATATTTATTTACATTAATTTTAAGGTACCACCATGGGCTGTAGAGGGACCCTAAAGAAAAGCTGTTGTTTTGAGACATATCAAGATATTGAGCAGTTGTGAAAGGCTGTTGGAGAAGTGTAGGGGAAAGAGGAGGTAACAGACAGGATACATTTGGGCTCTGTAAGGCTATACTAAAATTTTTCCATCATAACCCCCTGAGTTCCAGATGTTGTCAATCAGGTTTTGGCTTAAACAACCTCCTTGTATCTTAGTTTGGCACACAAACTTCCATTTGCAGGGTGATGTGGGAGAAGGATAACACCTTTTCTGATAAAGATGCTTGTCAGGCATGCTCCAGTCTTCTCTCTGGTTAGAATTTTCCTGTGGGGTTTTTTTTTTTTTTTTTTTCAAAGCTTTTATTTCACAAGTGCTCCCCACATTTCTTAGTGCTCCTGAGATATTTGCCATCTAATTGTGACACAGCTTGGTTGCTCTGGGAGGGCCTTACAGGTGCCCTGCTGATGAGAGCTCAGCAAAGCATGATTCAGAAAAGAATTTAGAAATGTGGCTTGTTACTCAAGACACCAAAGAGCAATACAGGAAGGATAATGGTGCAAAAAACCTAAACCTGTGGTGGAGCTGGTCTTACAACTCGACAAAGATTTCCATGCTAAGGCCCAAAAATTTTTCTAGTACCAGAGGCTCATCACAGCAGCACAAGTTACACCCGCCTGCCTCAGAGTTGGCAAGAAATGCTCACTCGGATTGGGGCTCAATTCAGCTCAATTTGTTGTTAATAAAAGATGTAGGCTGTGTAGCTACATATTTGTATTTGTTTTTGAATCTGCAGCTTGCTAACAAATACCAAATCAGAGTGATTATATTTACATTCCAGCAGAAATCATTCAAAGGAACATGATCAGACAGGGAAACTACCAGCCAAGAGTTCATGTTTTCTTAATGATGGAGGTTTGAAAATACAGACAAGCTGGAAGCTCTGTTTAAAAAAACTATTGAGTAAGTGCAAAACTGACAGGGTGAATTTAGTTGATTTAATCCAGATGTTTGCATTTTAAGTAAGGGAGAAGACACATCAATGAAAATTTATAAGAGTAGTGAGAACATGCATAATGAGACACTGGAGAGAAGAATGTAAACCAGAAGTGTCAGCGAGGATTAAGGGTATGAGTGTTTTGCTCCATTAGTATGTATTAGTGCAGCCAGCCATGTTTGAATTTCAATTTGACATAATTTGGAAATACATTCCATTGTAATGCTTTGTTAAACTGTGTGCTGCGGATTTCAGGAGAGTTTAAAGGAATCAGGCACTCTGGTGCCACCAAAATTTAGTAAGCTGGTTGTCCTTCACAAATTGTGGTGGTTGCACATCTTCACCAAAAACTATCCTAGTGACTTCAATGTGGGTTGTACCCATTCCACTTAGGGCTGTACCTGAATTTCTTCTTTCCCTGAAACATCAGCCAAAAAAAAGATTGGGCAAAGCATTGCCCTTAGCTTTCCTGGCTATGAAACCAGTTATTAAATTCCAGAATAAGCCAGGGCTGCAGTTTTGCCTGTGTGTCCACAAGCATTCATTATGTTGGCAGCTCTCCCTGCAGCATAGACATTATCATCATTACATCAGTATCAAATTCACATTTTGACCTGGAATTCAGGGATTGTGATTAACCCTGTCGTCACTTGAGATGATATATTTCTTCACTGGGTCCCTATTTCTGGTAGGGCCAAACACAATTCAGATGTTTTCAAGTTCCTCACAGCATCTCTCAATCCTGTTTCATGACTCTATTTCAATATGAAAATATTACCAGAATAGACTGTCTATTATATTTTCAAACATTTTTCAGCTTTCCCACCTGGTACACTCAGCCTTGAGCAGACTTAAATACATATACAAAGATATCTCTATCCTATCTTTCAGTAAAGATTTCTTTTGCTTTTTATCCATATAAAGTGTGGCAATGGCCAGTGCCATGACAGGGATGCAGTCTAGTTAATTCTGAGCTATGGTCAGATCTCTCTTTTAATTTTGCCTTTTTTCAGTTTTTGTGCCTTTCATATTCTTAGTTGCCTGATGGACCAGTAATAAAAAAGGAGATTTTTCCCACCTAAAAAAGGTTACAGCCTATCTGGTGACTAAACCTACAGTGTTGGCAAAAGGCAATGCAGATTTGAGGAGTGGGTGGGGAACCAAGAAAATCTGAGAATTTAACAAATTATTAGATTAGAAACATGAGAAAGAAAAACTTTGAAGAAAATTTGATATAAACTTATGAAACTGAAATGGTTTGGGCATCTTTAAGCAAAGCATGGCATTTAACATCAATCCTATGTTCTAAAATAAGTATTTTTTAGGAGATAACTATGAAAAATGAAAATGAGCAAAGTCCCCAGGTGGGGCCCTCCCCTCCCCTTGGCACTGTGGGGAGTCCTTCATGCTCCTGAGTGCTGGACCCTTGTGAAGGTTTATCCAGGGCTTGAACCAGATTCTGGTTTGGATTGAAGTAGTCCTTGAGTTTCTTTGCCTCTGCCTTCTCCCTCAGCTACTTACAAACCACCTGAAAGAGAGAAATATATCTTCATCTCAGAGCCAACCTGCTTTCTTGCAAAGGCTTTGAGGAAAATGGTTGAGGGAGGAGGGAATCTCTCTCTTTTTTGAATACCAGCTGAGGATTTTGCCTATGCCTTCATTCTGCTTCAGCAAGAGAAATTGATCATGTGTCAAACAAATAGGATTTTTTTCTGATAACTATGATAAAATTATAGTCTCTCTTCTTTATGTCTGGAATGTGTAACGTATCAGAGACTATTGATACACATTTGATAGGAAAACCCTTCAGGACGTGCTTACAGCAGTGCTCCTTTTGGAGTATTTTGTAGTTTAAATCATTACTTCTGAGTTCCATCATTGACTTCCCATCATTAATTCCACTATGAAAGCCAATTTGATGTTGAACATGAAGAACAACTGCTGAAGTTCATATTCTGGAGAGATTCTCATTAATTTAAATGGAGTGGCAGGAACTGACCCTGAGTTAGTAAGGACACTTGGCTTTGTGTGTGCATTTGTTTTAGGCAATGAAAATATGGTTTGAGAGCACTAACAGCATCTGCCTTAGATAAAAAACATATGAGCAATTGCCTGGAGAAGCACTGAGCCGCTCACCTGGAAAACACAGTGTTTAAAGCATCATTTTCACACCCATATTTGTCATTTTAGAACAAAGAATTAGAGACATTCAGTCCCCAAGAACTGGAGCAGTGATTTCAGGTTTTCATTTTACTGAGACAGACTGTGAAGATGATTGAGTTAAAGTAATTTTTTTACATCTCTTGTCACAATTTTCATGACAAAATGCAACTTCCAGACCTACTTTAGTTCTAACTAGCAATTATTGGGTTGTTTATTCTTTTAACACTTGACACTTCTAAGTACATCAAAGAAAAGTGCACTTATACTACTCTGCAGCCAGATCTTGTCATTATTCTTCAGGAAGTCAACATATTTCTGGAAAAGAAAGATTGTGAACCACTCAACATGGCAATGAAATGTTGCTAATTTTATGTCAGTGTGGCTGATCATGGTTAGCAAGCAATTAAAAAGAGAGGTTGGCAATTATAGACAGAGAAGGCCACAATACTAAGGATTTTTCAAAGAAGGCATTTGCCTTTCAGTTTGCATGCCCAATTTGCCTACAGCACTATTAAAATTCTTCCCTGTAATAGTCTTAGATCTGTTTGCTTACACATTATACGCACAATATCAGGAAAATATGATTTCAGGGATCATAAATTTGTAAGTACTTCCCAACTTGCAGACAGTGCTGTATTCTGTCTGGCATCATTGGTACTTATAAAGGGGATACTTCTGATTGTTATTTTCACTCTCTGATGAGGTAGAAAAGGGCCTAATATACCACACTTTATATAACACCACTGTGAAATGTGAATTGCAATTTTACTGGGTTTTTTTAAAGTTGGCTAAATGTATTTTGCAACTGTGGACACACAGTGCCATTTATTCTACTCCATGTATATCTTTTTTTTAAGGATACAGATGGTCATGCTGCATTACACCTGCAATGATGTCAGGTTCCAATTCTGACAGGAGGGAAAAGCAGGTGAATAGGCATTAGTATGGAGGAAGACATATTAAAAAATCTACTAACGCCTCTTTTCTTTGGCCATTGTGTTTGGAGTACACTCGGTATTTTTAGAGAAAAATATAAACATATACAACACATTTGCTAATGGTTCCAGTACCTGTTTTGATGGCTATTTTTTTCTCAGCATTGTTTAGCATTAAGTGTGTGGCTGAGAAATAAAAAAATTTGAGAAATAACCCCAAATTTATGGTCAAAAAAATTCTAAGCCTTTTGTGAATAGGAATGTTCTTCTGCTTTGTAGATGAAGTTTGTACATGAATGCAAAATTGTGATTTGAACATTTTCTCCTCCCAAGCCTGTGCTTGTAGCAGCGCGAGTTTCAGGTTTTTTGAATTTGTATCTGTATTTCGTTATGTGTACTTGGTATGTTCCTCAACCCCCTATTCCTACCCTTGTACTT
>JBBMKD010000170.1:62127307-62180633 GCA_037834095.1 Argya squamiceps | reverse complement strand
TTTTCTTTTCTTTTCTTTTCTTTTCTTTTCTTTTCTTTTCTTTTCTTTTCTTTTCTTTTCTTTTCTTTTCTTTTCCCCCCAAATCCAGTGTTAATAACACCCAGTTGACTATACTCAGGTGTTCTTCCTGAAGAGAAATTAATTTCTAATTTATAACATCTTTCTTGAGAACTTTGGTATCTGTGATAATTGTATTTGCCAGTCACTCATGCGTTTGCTTCTCATCCTCTCAAGTATACTTCTCATGGTGTCTCATCCATCACGAGTTTGATTAAATTTACATTTCTTTGTCTAGAGGGAAAATGCAGTGCATGACCTCACTTCTAAGGTAAATTGTTTATTCCCAAATAGCATTATTTGGGTATATTCAGGTGTGAAGAAATTAATGCTTCCTACATCATTCACTGATTAAAGACACTTTAGTATACTGACACAGAAAAACAGACATCAGAGCTCAAATCCAAATCCTGAGGGAGAATGTTCTTTCCAGTCTTTTGCTGTTTTCCAAATTCTAATTACATTTCTGAAAGTGGAACACACATGGTCACTGTGAAGCCTTAAAGCAAAACCCTAGAGAATTTCATATCATGTGGTACAAAATGCTCTGTAGTTGCAAGTGGAACTTGAGGTGCTCAGAAACCTGATTTTTTCATATCTAGTCATTTGCAAGGAGAAATTGTTGTTTCCCAGACATGATGTCACCAGAATTTTTGGGATTTTCCACATGAGGCAATTTTTTGTAATAATGAGGGGGCATTAAAGTCCTTTAGAAGATCCCAAAATCAAAGAAAACCAAAATCCCAACTCCAAGAAACAGATATCTTGTAACTTCACTTGGAATGATGAAAAAGGTCATTTTACTCCATGAATTTAATATTGTGACAGTGAAATTCTGCCTCTCATGTCTGCAAAAATATTTCAGTTAAAGCTTTTACTTTTCCATCACGCTGTGACAACATTGTTCATCCACTGGTTTCAAGAAACTGTTCTTCCATGTCACGTGATATGGCTGCTCTGCTCCCCAAAAGGCAAGGATGAATTCATTATGTGTTACCCCTTTTGTTGTTCATACTTCCAGGCATTTTACTAGCTTGTTGATTAACTCAGTGATTTTTCCAGTAACACACTTAGTATGATGGGAGGAAGAGGGCAAAAGGAACTTTGAGGAATTGGGCTGCAGATGGAGATGTTTTGGACTAAATTATAGTTATTTAGGGCCTAATCCAGTATGAGACTGTTTGAGACAACAGTAAAAGCAGCACAAATTTTGATAGTTATGTGCTGGTTGAAGTCATGGTTGTTTGGGGTTGTAAAACTGTCTTGGATGAAAAAGACAATAAGATGCTGCTCTATTGCTGTTTTTCCTCTATTCTAGTGAGTGAACATGTTTTGCCATTTGTATTCACTTAACGGGAACAGAGAGACAGAAGAGACAATTTAAGTGAGGAAATAATCACCGTGACTCAGTGCATGTACAGCAGTATGAAACTTCAGTGGGAGCACAAAGGCACAGGCTGTTGAAGCAGTCAGTGCAGACAGGGCAGGAGTTCACCTACAAATTGGAGATCTGTTGGTACTTCAGAAACCAGGAGCATTGTTTCAGTGACGATGTCAGAACTCTGTGTTGTAATTATTGAAGCCCTTTCCATCAGAGAACTGAATTTAAGAGCCTTAGGAGAGGTGCAGTTAACAGACAGAATCAGGTTGGTTTTTTTGTTTTGTTTTGGTTTGGTTTGGTTTGGTTTGGTTTGGTCTTTTTAAATTTTTTTTTTAATAATACTGGAAGAAATAACTCTGATTTCCCGTCTCTGTTCTAGTGGAATGAGGAATTTTCCTGTGCCAAGGGCATGTAAGACTTGTGGTTTCCACATTATAGACAGGAACAAGAACTATTCTGAGACTTCAATTGGAGCTATTCTGGGTGTATTGCTTTCCTGCTGTGCCAGTTTGATGCTCCACCTCCAAGAAAACCCTGCCCTCCACAGCAGTGCGTGTTCTGGTTTGCAGATTCTGCCAGTGAAAGATGAATTTTCACTGTGGGAGCCAGGTATTGCCTTGATCTCCACCACTCCCTGTGATCTGTCCCCACCTGGCCTTTTGTTATAAAAACACGTTGCTCTTCAACCTCTGATTTCTTTTTCAGACATTGATGGATGGCCTGGCAAAGGTCTTAGATGCTAGAAAAGGCAAAGTGAGCATCTCTCTCAGCCAAAATGCAGTGGGGTGGGGCATGGATTCCTTTGTTCCAAATATAATAGGAGGTAATACAGTCTTCTGAGAGATGGGAAACTTGACTTCAAGTTAGCACTATCCTTGATTTGGACAGGGATTTGAAACAATTTTGCAGACACTGAGCAAGTCAGAAGTGTACTTTGGTGGGTCTTTCCCAGTGTGTTCAGGAAGTCTCATTATAAATGCTGTGAATAGCCACTAGCAGAGTGGTAGGATCTTGCTATCCCCAGGGAAACAAGCTTACCAAAATAATATAGTGTTATTCTTCCTCCATGAATTTGAAGATTATAAAATTAGGAAGATGCTGCTTGCTGCATTTGTGGAGAGTCTGAGAACTGCAGCCTGGCATCTTGTGGCTTTACTTCTTTGACTGTTTCCTCTGAACATCCCTGCAACTACACATAAATTAGGAGGAATATCTCAAGAAGAACACAGAGGTGTTATAAGCCTTCAGACAAGGCTTATTACTGTTATTGTTCTTGCCATGTGTTTGTTATGAATTGACAGAGGAATTAAGCAGCAAAAATTAACTGACTGAATCATTTTACAGAATATGTCAGAGGATGCATCTTCTCAGCATCCTTGTAGTACACTTGCTTAGTATAGACTCTTCCTCTGATCACCAACAGGTTGAAAAATCCCTTCTTTGTGATTTTTTTATAATAAAGTGAAGATGAAAAACAGAAGTCAAGACTGCAAGAAATGCTGATTTATTCAGATTCAGACAAGCTGGCAAGGTGTACTCCTTCCTGCCTTCTATGTTAGAAATTACTTGAAATCCTCTCCAAGCACTTAATGAATAAAAAGCACTGGACTGAGAAAGAGAGAAAGACCAAGAGGACACGAGAAATCCTATATGGTTAAGCTTCATCTAAAATGATGATCACTGGAATCAAAGTTAGGGGTAAAATTACACAGCTTTGGCTGAGTCTGTAGCAATCCTTCCCACACTGGTCAAGCTTCTCTCACAACCTTCCTGGCCTCTGCTCTGCCTGTCCTCAGTTTCTGTGGATAGTACCTGTCCTTGTCTGCCACCTTTCATTTTCTTCCACTGGTCTTTTCGTGCTTTTCTTAAACAAAAAATTCAGCTGAACCCCACCACCTTTTATCTTCTGCCATGGTTTATCCAGGATGTAATTTTCTAGGCAATATAATGTTCCAGGATACACTGGATTGCCAGACATTTAGGGGTGATTACCACTGTCTTGTTTATTTCTTTCTCTACTATTGTCAGCTCTTCCAGGATTTTCCATTTGGCTCCAGTATAAGGTATCTGTTTTGTTATCCTTTGCCCTATTATAGGTGTGCATTTTCAGAGCCTTTTAAATATTTTTGATCTATCTCATATATTTAGATCTTAATCAGGCACTCAGAATTGCTGTATTTCATACTTCAGAGCTGTATTTAAGAGAGTTTTTATATATTCTTTATTTTTCTTCTGTAAAACAGGAATTTTAAATTACTCCCCTTTTGGGCTGTATTTGTTTGACTTCAGTAATATCTCTGCATCATGAAAATGCAGACAGTTTGATAATTGAATCACAGATTTTTGGATTCTTTTTCTCTTACTCTAGCACATACAGCCTTTTTTTTTTGTTTCACCCTTCACCCATGGGTGAGTCTATTCATTATGATAATAATGTTATACAACACAATAGCTAAATTATCTCCACAATGCAATTCGTCCAGAAAAAAATTGTTATAGAGCTTATAGTTTACACCATTTCTGCTGCACAGAGTGGATTGTGACATATGTTTGACTTTTTCACAGCTCAGGTTTGTAACCGTTTATGGCCTCAGCCAAAACATATTGTGGCCAAGCGGTTTGTTTGCACTGAATTCAAATAGGACTGATTTACCAGGCATTTAATTTTTTTTCCATCATTCACTGCCATTTCTAATCTTCTATCTTTGCATGAAATACAAGTGCCTCTTATGTTGCCAGCATTCTTGATGCTCTGGTAATATCAGAGATATAGCTATTAAATTTTTTTTCTGTGTGGGTGAATATATTTGTCTTCATTAAATCTTCATTTCAAAGCATAACCCGGAGGGAGTTTGTAAATTAAGCCAAAAATGAGCTTTTATAAAGCAAACACAGGTCGATTCTTTGAATAAAAATTACGTTTCACTGAATTTGTTTCCACTCTCAGGCAGAGAAAATACATTATTGAAAGGCCAAATGAGGGGCTCGTCACACCAGGGTAGTTTGCCTTGGCAGTGTCAAACGAAACTCAGCCTTACTCTCCCATGCTGAGTAACTCTATTGACATCCTACTTGATTTTTAGTTTAACAAATCTGGGTAATATTTTTTCCATGAGGAAATCAACTGAACTGTGGAGAGTGTGATGCTTTGGATACAGAAAATTTACCTCTAAGGAGGTTTTGTAAATGTTTTACTCACTGCAAAACATCTGTTTCTATGTTATATCAGAATGCCCCAAAGTTGTTTTGTGTTTGTGCTGTGTTGTTTAAATCTATTCTCTAAAGACCTGTATTCAAGGAACTTTGGTATGATATCTATTATGCTTTCACATCTGACCATGTTTCCTTCTTGACCACAGCTGGGCTATTACATCTTTTGAAGCAAAATTGACTTTGCAGCATTTCAGCCCAGTGCTTTGCCTTTGAGCACATTTGCTGCATAGCTAACTTGCACAAATTAGATATTTTTGAGGCTCAGTTGATATAAAAAATAAACAACCCAAAATTAGTTGATAAAGGTTTTCAAGTGTTCTAGGCTCTGAATTCTCTGAGTAGGTGACTTGTCAGATTAAAACACTAATTAAAATAACAACTTACAAACTCCTTCACTGCTCTAAGTCTGTGAAAGACAATTTTCCCAGGTATGTATGAGTCCAAGACTGGAGATAGATAAATAAAAAAACTCCGAATTCCCAAATGTTCCTTGCCCCCTCTGCTATTCCTAGCAATTTCTTCTTCCCTGTAGCTCACTCCTTCTTCAGGCTCTTTTAATCAACTGACTGAATGCTTTTACTTTGCCTTCAGTGCAAATACTGAATGTGCTGATCTCTGGCTCCTAAAGAGCCTTGTGACTACTGAGCCAAGAATTCAAAGCTTGTGTTCTATGTTACCCTACAAAGCAGGAGAAACTGTTCCTTCACTGAAACTCAGGAATATCATCTGTCTCATCAAAATGACTTTTTCCTACGTGTGTGCTATATAATGAAAAATATTATCATTCTTGTTCTATTCAGGCAGGCACATAACTAACACTGAAATATTTCCATATATTTATCCCTGTCATATGCTAGAAAGCTGAGAAGGGGGCAACACTGTTATTCCATCTACGTTTAAAATAAACCTACTATATGCAATGTATTTTTGGATGGGTTTGGTTAAAAAAAAACAACCCATCCAAAAAATAAACAAACAAAAAAACCCCCAAAAAACCACCGCCAAAAAGCCCAAAAAAGCCGAACCTAAAAAAGAACTGTACAATATCCTTGTCTCATAAGGCACTTTGTCTGTTCTTTAGTGGTTACATCAATCAGAGGTTGTGTTTAACTGTGTACACCACCTTTGATTAGAGATGTTCTACTCTGCACATCAATAGAAATAATTCTTTCCTACCTAGAAAGAATTACTTGGAGTAAATGTTTTCTGGTTTGCCAAAAATACCAAGCATCTGGTGTACATAGGTTGCTGGTGGCTGTGGATGTACCCATTAACATGCAGGAGGGACAGCCCATGGCCCCAGAGCCATCCAGACCTTCATCTCCAGCTGTAAAGGGATGTAAAGGCTGCAGGAACACCTGTCCCTGTGTGCAAAGGAGCCAACCCTCCCTGCTCTCAGTGAGACATGTGCATGTGATGTCTAAAACAAGTTTAACCTGGGTCAGGTGTGCAGAGGAAAAGCCCCAAGTTTTTATCACAGTTTGTGAATCAAGGGAGAAGTGTTCACACTGAGCCAATGAAATAAACATTTGTGGAGGCTGTGAGGCTGGAGTCATGTCCAGTGCCTTGTGCAAGGGATCCTTGTAGCTTGGCTATTCAAATAGAGCAGTGCCTTCCCTCAGCCCCCTGCAGCCAGCATAAACCTCATTAACAATTTCAGCCTTAGGTAATGAAAACTGTAAATCTGTGATACTCCCCTGCCCGAAAAGGAGCTGCACTGGCTGAACAAAATTAATCAGCTCACTGCACTGAGAAATAGTTTAATCCTCCTGCAGTGGGGAAGGAGGGGGGAATGAACAAATATCTTCAGGGAGCAGGGCTGGCTTGTAAATCATCAGTGAAAAAGAATGGCTTTTAAAGGAATTTTACTTTCCAACTGTTGTAAGGAAAACCTCCCAACCCACCTATTTAACATTCTTTGTTTAATATTGTTTCTCCTATCGGTGAGAAAACCAATCTGTTGCCTACAGACAGATTCTCTGCCTATTCACACAGACCTCTGTACCTTCTGAGAGGCCAGAGCAGCTGTGCCGTATCTGACTGATGCCACTGGCAGCAGAGGAGCCTGAGACCAGCAGGGCTCAGCAATGTGGGTTATCAGCACTGATGACACGGAGGCAGAACGATTAACACAGCCTCACACTCTAGAGGGTACAGGCAGTGGCAGAAAATTATTTGTGGAAAGTTTTCCCTCCATTCCAAAGCTACAAAGGGTTGAATACTTACAGGTTTACAAAGTAGATCATTATGTAGGTCTGTTTTTGACCTACCTAAGTGATCATTATTGGTTGTGATCTGTCATAAGCCCCACCCAGATGGCAGAGAAATGAAATTCTGTGAATTCAAAACTGATTCACATTCACTTACCGGTTAAGTGAATATTTCTGTATGAACGTGCACATCAATTACTTGTGTATTCTGAAGAAAGCACTGGTCAGATGTAATTTTAAGAGACTATTTATGATTAAGCTGGCAATTATTCTGAACTCAAGGAAGTTTGCTAGTTTTACTCTTTACAAGTGTTCTTACCACTGATGAGAATGAAAGAACCTTAATGGCTTGCAAATCTTGTGAATAATATGAACATTAAATAGGCTGAGGAAGCTGTGAAGATTGCTTTCAAAACTGTTAAACTTTTCAGTATAACATGGGAAACCTACAGGGTTCTGAAAAGTTGTTGTGATAAACTACATCTAAGATTAAAAAAGGAGATTCACTTTTTAAGTTTTTGAGTCCTCGAGTTATATAAATTGTGGAAAAGACATCTGCATGAGAGACAAGGGACAGGAATTTGCAAGGGAAACAACTGTTTCATTTGATGGAAATAATTTCCACCAAGGCAGAGTGGGGGAAAAAATTTTCACTGAGATCTCTGAACCAAATTGCATTTTAATTGTAGTTAGGCTGAATTATTGCTGGTGACTTACATGTAGGTTGTATATCAAACTAGTAACTCAAATATTTATTAGTGATTCAAATATCAGTAATAATAATACTGTCTATTTAATCTATAGACTATTTAGCCTACTTAGTTTTATATTCTGTCCTCTTAATATTCAGCATGTAATAGCAAGTTATACAATTTTTAAGGGTTCATTTAAGAAAAATGCCTTTTGAATTGGGTTATTTAAGAATTACAACAGCAACTGACAAGTTATTCCAGAGAAATAATTTGAACTCATCTCAATGTAAATGAATTTTCAGGAAATATGAAATGAATTTTCAGGTAATGTCATACATTACTTCACCTGTGCAAGGCACTGCAAGATTAATGATAAGGAATTAAAAAGAATGTAGAGAGGAGTAGGAAGTAAAAGTGTCACCATTTTTTGTTTCCCATTAGGATAGATAAAATGGATTTTTTTTTAAATTATACTTTTTATTGAATACTTATTTTATCTTTTACTTCATGGATCAAACTTTTTCAGTACACTGGTTTTGAAGTGGGGCTGGGAGAGTTTTCAGTGCCCTGCTCTGTTAGCAAACCTCAGGCTGGGGTTGGCCAGCAAAGGTGTCATTTGCCTTTAGCCCAAAGACATTTGCTCAGAACAAGTTCAAGCATGACTCTCCCAAGTTTTATTCCCATGAAGGAGGATTATCTTGAAGCTGTTTTGTCCTGCATGTAGCAGAGACCACAGCAAGAGTGATTTTCCCAGATCTCTAAACTCCAACAGTAGCCCCAAAATAATGCCTACGGTGTATGGAGATCTCTGTCTCGCTCTCTTTCTCTCTCTCTCTCTTTCTCTCTCTCTCTTTCTCTCTCTCTCTCTCTTACTTGATTTCCTTTTTTTTTTTTTTTTTTTGGTCAGTCACTGTGACCTTTATCTTTTCTATCAACTTCTCCAAACCTAGGAAGGGATGATGGGTATATTATTTAAATTAATGTTTCACTGTGGTTCAGCTGATTCAGCCAAACTTGAGTCTGTTTTCCAGTTGAGTTGAGTCTGTTCCAATCCAGTTGAGGCCAAGATCCTTCTAGCACAATGGTTGCAATTCACCTCCATTTTTGGCTTTAAATTTGTAGTTGTCCTCACAGCCCCACACTGTATGAATGGCCTTCTACATCTATATCCACATTTCCTTAGCTAGAAAGCAAGGTTACTTAGACACTGTGGCTGTGCAAGTTTGACAAAGCATAGCTTATAAAGAATGACTTATTTGTGGGGAAACAAACCCCAGTGGCGGGGATTCAGAATTTCAGAAGTATCTGAAAGGCTATATTTGGTCCAAATCAATTTCTCTTTTAGCCCTGATGTATCAGGGAAACCTTGCAGATGTGTATTGGAATTTAAAACATAAGTGCAGGAAAAGCAGTGACTACTGGGGTTTGGGATAACTTTTGCTGCTGTGATATTCATCACCTCACATCACCTCTGTCCTTGGCCAAAGTCATTCAAGTATTGAGGGTCTAGTCAAAAACCTGAAAACCATAAATGTACTGAAAAACAGTTCAATTCTGGAGTTAAAAAATACAAGAATTTCTTTGTATACCACAAACACATATTTCTGAGTCATTCCTGCCTGAAATGTTCATATTCAGACATCCCTCTTCTCCCTTGCTTTTCTTTTTCCAGTGTTAGTTATACCTGCTGAACAAGGAAAACAAGATTGTTTCTTGTTTTCTTGGTTCTACAGAACTGTTCTTTGGAGGATTCTACCTCACGGTGTTTTCCACCATTTTCATTGTCAGAAGTTATTTTCACTATCTACAGCAGCATCGCTGGGACATCTGTACTTGACTTTACCACACAGCTCATACTCCTTTTGCAACTGGAACAGACTCTTACTATAAGGGAATTTTAGAATTCCATGGCTTTTTCAGCTTGTTTATATGACAGAGAAAATGGAGTCCTTATCAGTTAAAGAGCACGGAAACCAAGGATGTCAAGAATAAAGGTGAAGGACATTCATATCTTCTTTAGGGTATGCAGTCTACTTATATAAGATAAGCACTACTTTTTATTAAATTTATATATTTTTCCCATAATTTTTTTACCATTTTCCCTCCCCTATAAAATTTTAAACTGTATGATGTTTCAAACAAAGACATTATTGTAGATTCTGATCTGAACTCTCCCTTTGTTGTTGTTGGTTTTGTATGACTTCAGTGCGAAAATATTTGAAAGAGAAAGGAAACTCCTGATTTCCCAGAAAGCCATACACTTAGAACCATCTTGCTTCCAGTGTAGATGATGGAGATTAAATGTTTTTATTTAGTGGTAGAAACTGTTAAAATGAGTTCAGCTTGCATACAGTATGCAAACAGTAACAATGAAACTTGCTGGTTATCTACAGGTTTTTTGAACTGGAATGCAGAAGGATTGTGTTTAGGATCTCCTTCTCTCAAGACTATATCCAGCTCTGACATGTATGAATGTTAGTTTCCATTATACCAGAGCTTCTTACTTTTGATCTCCATGGTGCAGCTGCAGGCTCTGCCTTCCAGAGATGTGTAATGAGGTGCTCTGTAATTCTCAGGACAATATACCTGATTTCTAGGAAATCAGGTATATTGTCACCCTACCTCAGTTGTAGGGGTGAGATGCAGTTATCTTAGAGCTCAAAGCTGGGGAAACTGAGGGTCACTAGAGACCAAATAATAATGATAGGGTATGGAAATGAGACTACTGATAGAAACACATATAATAAGAATAATAAGAAATACTAGCTCTGACATTGGCTATAGAGAAATGGGAAAAGTAGTCAGGTTAGAACTATAATGACCACAGAGATGGAATGAAGAACTATTTCTTGCCTCTATTTGATGTATTAGAGGGCATATTGGAAGGTACTTATTTTTCTCCTCAGTTACTACTGGAGTTGAAAGCTGCTACGATTAAAACAAATTATTAAAAAAAAATCTGAACTTGAATGCAGGAGTTTTTAAACTGTCAGCCAAGGAATTATCTTCAATAAGATAATTAATAACTGTAAGGAAGTTTCAGAATATTGGCAGAATATTAATGTTTGATCAATATTGAAAAATTATGTACAGGAGGCTGGGGTAATTTCAGACCTAAGAAATAGCTTAACAACCTATATAAGTTAAATAATAAAGCAGCTGATATGTAACTCAATTAGTAATGAATTATAAGGTGAAGAACAGAACAGCAACCAACACTGGTCTCTGGGAAACAGGACTGATAACTGCAATGAGATATAATGAATTCCTTATGAATTCTGCCTTCTCAGTCTGACTGGAAAATCAAAGATAGAGCTTAACATTGTGTCTGTAGTGTTACTTCCACTGCAAGCAACATTCAACAAATGCTGCTGTGATTCTACTTCTGAAATCCTTGACAAGCAAAGGGAGGTCATAGTCCTCTCCTTCAGCCTTTAATACACGCATTGGTGTTAAAAACAGTTTAGTGTGAAGATTATGGACCATATTTTTGTTTTCAGAGCAGGAGGAGAATAAAAAATTAATAAGAGAAAAGCCGTTGGAAAAAACCTCACCAAAACAAGTAAAGAAAATTATACATTTGTTAATGATAGGACTGATCAGTCACTAAATCAGGGATTTTTTTGCTGATAGCAATGAATGTAATCAATTATGATGTATAAACAACCTGAAAAAAATAGATCAAATGCATATCTAACTTGCACTGAAGAAAGAAATAACTCTATTCTAACCATTAAGCTACAGGTAACTTCAGTACTGTTAATACCAGAAAATGATATAAGCAAAAATGGATGGAGATTTCCTCATTGGAGGTGGATTTTCTTTGACAGATTCACCAAAATCATGCTGAAACTTTTGTCTTTAGCGTGTAGCCATCAGCTTCAGTGTTTATTTAACTGTTTCACTGTTTGGAACCTTTCTCTTAATAAAAAAAAGTTGATATAGAGCATATCTATCTCCTTCAGGTACTTTTCTTTAAGTGGCTTTGGTTGCAACACTTTTAATAGAGAGTCTGTTCAATTTATGAAGAAAACAAAGTGTAAAATTCAAACAAGGAAAAGTTTATCTGGTCCTGACTTTTTTCCAACTTACCAGATGATGTTGCCCAGTGAATATTAGAATAGGTAAAATTAGCAAAAATTAATGGTTTCAGATATGATTCATAAAGAAAAAACAAATAAAATATTTTCCTAAATGAATGTATGGGCAGAAATTTATTTTGTATGTGTTGCAAAGGCTGAATCTTGATTTTTTTTTCCTCAAAAGTTTATTCAAAGTGAGGAAATAATAGACAATGCTGAAGTAGGTAAAAGAGATTATGAGAGCTGTGAAAAGGAGAAATGAAAGCCAAGATGAGCCAGTTTGATAAAAGACTAAGAGAGATATTATAATACAAAGGCTAAATCACAGTTTGGGCACTTCTGAACTTGGCAAATGTTTGGCCAAGAAAATCAAATCAGAGAAAGGTACCATTAATTTGAAACACTGTCAATATATCTGCTAGCTGGCCTCTTCAAGCCCTTGGAGGAGCAACAGTAGTTGGAAATTTTGACCCAAGGTTTTATAATGTAACAAAGCATATTTTTTTCCAGGGCCATTAAAAGTGACTTGAGAGCTCTCTGCTTCTTACTGCTTCTTTGCTTGGACAGGTTGTGTGGCAGTTGTATAATTCAGTATCACTGCTGTGCTGATAGACTGTTTCAAGCTGTAGACTGGGCTGAATTTGAGCCAGGCTGCAGAAAGCTGCTGACTTGTTTCACAAAGGCCTTTAGTAGGATGTCTGGCTAAGGGAACACATCATTAAAATGCTGCTTTGCAGTTAGTGCAACCAGGCCACAGCCTCGTTTGTAAACCCATCAGGTCCAGGCAGTGGCTTGCTTTCTATGTGGTTTGCTTTTCTATATCTAAAGTGGTATTGATCTTGCTGTATCCTAAATCTAGGACTGAGCTTTTTGTACCTCCTAGGTAGCTGCCCGTGGCTTGCCCTCCTGCCTCATGCCCACTTGTTTGGACTGCAGGGTTGGAGTATCAGCCTTTCCTTCCTTCTTGTACTCTAAATCATCTCCCAACACTAATAAGCCAAGGCAGCAGAGCTCAGGAGTGAGGAAAAAACTATACATTTGTTAAGCCTGACATAAGCTTTTCTGATTAATGGAATTACAAGTGGGATAGATACGAGACAGCTGTTGTTATTAAATAATTCTGCTTATTTGCTGAGAAAAATAAACTGCATGCAGCATTGAGCTCTAGGGACTGCCTGAACACAGTGAATGAAAGATCAGTTGTGAGGTTTGCATTTGTTTGGTGGGCAGCCAACACCAGAATTGTTTTCACTGGACCTATCCATAAAATTTTAATTGTCTAACAAGAAGATTTTTCTGAGGTCCTTAGGTATAAAAAAAAAAAGAAAAATCCCACAAATAAAATTTAATCAATTTATGATTTTTTGTTGTGGGTTTTTTTTTTTTCTTCCAATACTGTTTACAGAAGATCTGGTTCCTGCTTTTGGACCAGTCTTTACCCTCATGGTTGTTCTTTAATCATATAAATACACGAATACTGCACATAAATACACAAATACACTTCTCTCAAGTGCAACAGCAGCTCCTGTAGGTTGTCTCCTGTCAATGCACACAATGCCTGGGCAGACAGATAGGGGCTGTTAGAGGGAAACAGAGATTTTCAAGTGTCAGGTGAGTTCCAGACTCAGAATTTCCTAGTTTCTTGTTCCTTCCTCCTGCTGTTATAGATCTCCTTGTAGCCTCCAGGAAAGGTATAACAGCATTTTAATAGAGATTTTGAAAGAAATAAATTAGCAAGAGAACTGTGACTGGCATTTCCATGCTGAGATGCCATGAGCTCTAACCTCTCACTGGTGAAAAATTCAGCTGAAGTCAATTTTGATTTTTTTTTAATAGCTTAGAAAGCTTGTTTACATTTCCAATGTACACTTACTCATAGTCAATTTAGGGTCATGCCATAATTATCTTTAAAATTACATAACCTTTTTTTCTCATCTCATCTTTGCTTCACTGATGTATTTATAGCAATATAACATCTTAGCCCTTGCAGCTGTGGTTTTATAAAGTAAAATAAAATTTGTTGATTTCTCTCAGAAATTAGCTTCTTCTTCTTCATGTTAATATCTATTTTCTGTCTTACACTGATCTCAGTTCATCCCTTTTCAGCATCCATGGCCAGGATTACATATGGTGCAACAAAGGATATTTAACTAGTGCCTTGTAAAATGGCATTAATAACTCGTTGTCTCTATGGAAAATACTTTCCCTGATGAGTAATTACAATCATCTTTTTCATGTCTGCATCACATTGATAGCTTGTAGTCATCTGAGTGACTGATACACCTACTCCCTTCTCATTCATTGTCACTTACAGACTGGAAGCCCATTGTCTGTGGCAAGTAAATCCTATGGACATGGCCATAGGATTTTTAGAATTGCACACCTTTTCAAGGTCATATAATACAATGCATGTACTTCTGTGCAATAATCCATTTCTATACCATATTGACTGTACCTCTCATCTTGTGCCCTTTGCAAATGACACAGATTATTGTCTTTCTGAGGTGCAGAAAATGCCATTTCTTTAAAAAGCAAGCTCCATTCCTCTGAGTGAAGAAATACCTTGAAAGCTAAACCTACCTGAAATATAAAATGGGACATATCTCTTTAAGCATCAGGTTTATTAATCAAGACTAACTTCTACAGTTCTGCACTATAAATCTTAAAAATTTCAACTGTTTGTAGTTCATCAAAAAGAGTCATAACATGCTATTGGAAGCATGACTTCAACAGGTGCTTGATGTTAATTACACCTTCATTATCATAATGAAGAACCTTATCTCTTTTAACATTACTTGAATCTCAGTTGTGAATGACAACACCAGATTATCAGACATCAGCCTGGATTTTTTCTATATGGTGAAAAAAATTAAATCAAATTAACACACCTAATTATTTCTAATGAGAATTAAGAACTAGATAACTCCGTGCTACATAATTGGGTGTTCTAATTGTTTGACAAGGTTGAGTTAGGAGTAATGCTAGTGTAATGCTAGTGTTTGTATTTCACATAGCTCAGTACTGTGTTTTCTCTCTTTAGTAGTTTTGATAATGACCATTGATAATAACATTTTTAGCTCTGTGATAAAATATTTTCTACAATTTTCATTGAAATATGTAGTAAAAAAACCTAAACCTCTTTTGCATTGATGTTTCAAAAATGTTGAAGTGATTTTAGAAAACTTATGTTGAGAACAAATCCTTCATTGAGGGTGTCTGACTGTCCTCAGAAAGCCCTTTTGGTTGGTGAGAGACTTTTTCCCTTGTTTCTCCTTCCTAGGGTTACTTACGGTTATTTTCCAGGAGTGAAAAAGGAGGATTTACAGGTGTCCTCTTTCAACTCATCCCTAGGACAGAGCAAGGATGGGATGCAGAGCAGATGTGTTCCAGCTGAGGCAATAGTACTGCAAGAGCAATACTCTGGTTTTATAGGGTTATCCTGGCCCAGCTTCCTGCATCTGGAACTTGTTCTCCACTGCACTGTGCATAGGCCTCCTGCAGCTCCTGCAGGGAACTGGATCAGAGCCATCTGTGCCAAATCCTTCCCCATCTGTTACCAACTCATCACCCTGGTTCCTTGCTGCCAGGCCTGGATTTGCTCGTTTGTCTCAATTAGCTGAACATATTGATTGGATTTGTTCTGTTCTGTAGGGGAAGATGTTTTATGATTTGTTGGTAGGAGCTTTTTCTCCTGTGGTGAGGGGCTTGTTAATGTTACATGAGCTGGTGAGGAGATGTCTGATGGGGATGAGATTAGGTTCAGTTTATTGGAGGAAGAAAAAAACTTTGCCTATGTGACAGTGAGAGGGGAAAATCCATTGGGATTAAAAATAAGCCTGATGTTTCCCTCAGAGAAAGGGGCAATGGGCTGTCCAGGCTGGCAGCACTCTGCCTGGAAGAGGTGTACACAGAATAATTTTCCATCTCCTGTCTCTTGCATAATAAAAATGCTTTATGTAAGGGTCATTCAACTACAAATCTGTTTGCTTTGTGCCCTAGTATCTGTTACTGCACTCTACCCAAGGTCATTGCTCCTCTGATTTAGGCTGTTCTGTATTTCCAACATTTGCCATTGCAAGAGGGACAGCTTGGAGCTAAGCTTTAATATTTCTTGTAGTTTTCCTGAATGCATTTTCTTAACTATTAGAATAACTCCTTTTTTAACCTAACTGACAAATTAATACCATGACAAATTACAATATTAAAAATAACACTTAGGAAGAATTCACCACGATAGTTGCAATGCAAGTAGATGTAAAAAGAACAAACCCCAAACACCCAAACAATAAATGTGAGAAATGTGTTAAAACTTTTTATTTTTTATCCTGCAAAAAGCACATCCTTCTCTAGAACTTTTTCCATAGTTTTAATGACTGTGTTTGAAGTTTTGCTCTTCTGTCTTTAATAGCAGCCTCTGGTTTCATGAAAGTAGTCATGCATGATGAAGTAAGGGAGCACAATAGCACAGTTTTCCCCTACTTTGTGGGCAAGGACATAATGCTTCTAAAACAAGCTGCTGCTGTGGCTGCATGTGCAGAAGTGTCAGGTTCCTGGGAAGGTAATTTCATGAGGGTTCAGGGGTGGAGGAACAAGAGTGGCAGCATGGGCAGCCCTGTGGCCACTGCAGCTTCCCCCTCACATCCCACAGTGGGAGGAGTGAGGTCAAAACTTTGCCAAGGGCTGCAGAGGCATTTACCAGTAGGAGAAAAAGGGATGAACTCTCACATCCCAGGGTGTATCCTCTGGTCATTGCAGTCTCCTCTGCCTGTTCCTGTCTCTTAGCCTCTGATAAGGTTAGGTCCTGTTTTCCTTATATATCTTGTCCCAGTCTCTTGTCCTTATTTTTTTCTTGCCCCAGTCTTTTTCCCAGTCACCCTTTGTACCCCCCACAAATGGGAATTCTGTCCAAGTACTGTCCTTTCCTGCTCTTCATATCCAAATTTACAGTTATCCAAATTGCAGTTATCTGAAATTTCTTGTGTGAGCAATCTTCCCTTTTTCTAGACACAGAGTTCTTCTTTTCCTAGGCTCACTCGATGTAGGGAAGACCAAACTATACACTTCAATCATCTCTGGTGGCTGAAACTTGGTGCAAGACCCTCATTCTCGTTCTCGACACTGAGCTGTCAATAAAGTTTCACACTGGATTAATAATTTCTTGTTTCACAAGGCTTAAAGACAGAACTCCTCCTTTGATCCCATGAGAAAGACAGACCTGGGTATAAAGCAGAGTTAGCTTGTGAAAAGTATGAAATATTTTTGGCATGCCCCACAGATGAGATTTGGATGACATTTAAAAGTCTCTGCTGCTGAGATTAATTGGCCAATGCTCCTGGAAAGTTGTCACTGGGACCTTGGTTTTCAGTCCAGCACTGTGCTACAAGATAAGTTTGAGTAACTTGTGCGGCAGCAAGCAATTCTTCATGGAACTAGCCAATATTGAATAGAGCAGTGAACTTTGCAAGGAGGCCCTGAGCTTTGTATATGTTTAATGATGTTCTAACATCTGTCAGTTGCTTAATTTCCAAAGGGAGGAGTGCTCTCCCCAGCTCTCAGACTCAAAATCATCATTCTACACTGCACTCTACACACGCTCTGCTTGTCGCACTCTGACATCTAATGAGAATGATTGCCCTCCTACCAAAGGAGAGGAATTGCTAAGCAGCACCAAGGCAGCAATTACAGAAATCAAAGCAGACATTTCCCTGCTGGTGCTGTGGGAAGGTGGCAGTGGGTTTGTAAGAAATGGCAGTCAACCCTGGGCAGGTGAGGTGCAGGCTGATCACTCTGTATTTGCTGGAAATTTCCTGGAGGATTTATGTTTTATCTAGTCTACTATCCAATCTTCTTCTGACGAGACCGTGTGGATTTTGCTGTGCTGACACTCAGGGATGATGTCCATTGTGACAGTGGGGCAGTGGCCTGACAGGCAGTGGAAGAGGTTTTCAATAAAGTCTTGTGCCCTGGACAGGCACTGCCTTAAGTGAAGTGTTAGAGGAGGTGAACTCAAAGAAATAATTGGGGAAAAAAAAACCTACTGAACGTTATGACTGCTTGAAGGTTATATAGATTTTCAACTGAAATGGCCAGAGCATGCCCTGACCCAAGGTTCAGCCTGTTCAGCTGTCTGGTGTTCAAGCCCTGATCTGGTGCAGCTGAACCATCTGATTTTTGGCTCCCTTTACCAAGGAAGTCGTCAAGGTGTGATGAAATTGTGCATGAATATGTCTATAAATGTGAAAAAGAGAGACTGAAATGGAATAGCTAAACCAGTAAAAATTAGTGGCTTAAGGATTCAAAGGGAAAAGTATCACATGAGAAGGTATAGAACCCTAAGGGAGAGGCAGAGATGCAGAAGATGTAAATTCACTGGAATACAGATGAGCAATAAAAGGTGCGGTGGAGTGTGGCTATCCTCTCTGACTGACCAGCAGTGATTCATAGGGGTTCATCAGGATGGAAAGTCTGATAACACCTCACTCCCAGATGTTTGTTCTGTTTATGCAGCAGGAAATAACTGCTTTTCACTCCAGAGTTGCATTCATTTTTCCTGCAGAATATCTTTATATAGAAAAAAGATTCTCCTTCTCCCTTAAATGTGACTGATAGCTGTTTAACTACAGGAGCTTTAGCAGAACTTGGACTAAAAAGAAATGCAAATATTTTCTATAGACTGCAGGATTATGAAACCTGGACTTATTATTTTTATTTTCAGTTGGAAATTTTAGGGTGCAAGGCTACGAATCTAATTCAGCCTGAAGTCAGAACAATGTCCAACCTCTTGTGCAGCTTAGAATTTAGGTGACACTTCGCTGCTCACAGTACATGGGTAGGCCTGGCACCCTCTGAGAAAGGTGCTGCATCCACACATCACAGGGACTTTGTCCAGCTGGTGAAGGGTGTGATATGTCTGATAGCAGAGGCCTGTCCTTGTTCTGATACTGATAATATTCATATCCCTCTCTAATCCTAAGAAGCATGCTGTAATGCCTCTGTGGTTTGTGGTTTGTTTTTTTTTTTTGGTGTGTTTTTTGTTTTGTTTTGTTTTTTATTTTTGTGTTTTTCTGTTGTTTTTGTTTTTGTTTTTGTTTTTGTTTTTTTACTCTGAAATCTCTTTTGTAACTCTGTTTCTTTTTTTGGCAGTTTTTAGAGGGAGCAAAGGAGGGGAATCATGATGACCAGTTTAACAGTTTTATAAATAAATAGAAACTCTGGTATCAGAGTTACACTTTGCTTTTTAAAATAGAATGTGAAACAGTGAGGGTAGATTTGAAATTTGTAATTTTCGTGGAGGTGGAAATAAATAACTGCATCCATGGTGCATAACTTCTATTAAGAAGTTAATGTTTCAATCATGGAAAAGAAATAAAGGTGCTAGCAAAAGGGTATGCCATGTCACATCTAACTAATTCACATCCTACAACAGTTGTGATACACCATTTCCACATCCCATTTATGTGGATGTTGGCATATTTAGAAGTATATAGGACTGTGGGCTTGAATGAGGCAGTGATTTGCTTATTCAAGTTTTTTTTCACCCAAATTTTCAGTGTTACAAAGTAGAGAAAATATAAGTTCGTTCTTCCTTGTCTGTAAGGAGGAATAAAATAGAAATGCAGACCTGTAGACAGGAGTACAGCATTAATGGGAATATTGTCCTCAGAGAGGCTCCTTTACTGGGATGGTCAGAAGAAGATGACTCCTTGTTCCAACTAATCAGGAAAAGTTCTAATCATCAGGAGAGCTATTTAAAGCAGACAGTGCATAGCATACTTCATGTGATAGTAAACTTTCTGCTGTATATGGATTGCATTTAACCAGAAGTAGTTCTCACCTGCTAGACTCAAGGTTTAAAGGCTGTAACAGCTGTGCTTTCATTTAGGTATAGCAAATAAGAGTTTAAGTTGTTTTCTAATCAACAAAACTGTGACATATCATACAAAGCGTTAACCCTTTTATAATTTAATATTTTTAAAGAAAATTTCCTAAAATGCTTCTTCTTATTGAAGTAAATCTAAGAATCTTCCTGGGGAAGACAGTGTTGTACAAAATCTTGCATCAGAAGAGGTGGCAATGTCCTAAGTGGAATTTCAGATTGGATGTGGATGATTTCTAGCTGCAGCTCAGTCGAGGCCATAATCTGGAGCAAAATTATGTGTGGGCAATTTTCTCACTTTAACCAAGGGCTTCTTTTATGACACTGAGCAGGTCCCTTAATCACTGGGAAGTGGGCTGATGCTATCTAATTTTGAATTGCCTGAGAAACTTGACATCCTAGGGCTCCTGGATAGCCAACAAAAAGAGTATGGGCAGTACAACTCATTTATCTCAGTAGGGCCTCCGTGGAGCTGTTGGATTTAGAGCACTGCACTCCTCGACACATGACTGGATGACCTTAAGATTTCTCTCTGTCACTTCTCTGTCTACCAATACAGTTATTTTGATTCTGTGTTTTTATTCTCTGTCCCATTTCTTTAGTTCACGAGATGTTAAGATGGTTATCTTGGGCTTCCTTCACTCTTAAAGCAACAGTGTGTTGAAATGCAGTGAAGCTGCTGGCACTACATTGATGCAAATACATGTAGACTATTAGTAAACACCTAAGCACTAGCCAAAGACTAAGATCCCAGCTTTGTGCTAGTCACAGTCATATTTTTACTACTGTCTATTGAGTATTCTATTAACTGAAAAGGTAATGATGCTGTTCAGGGCAGCCTTGTCACTTGTACAGAAATACAGAACTCTTGCAACTCTGAACAGTTTTTTTTTCTTTCAGTTAGTTAACTCTCAGGAAGTCATAGCTGCTAAGGAGATATTAATAGCAGTGATCAAAGAGAGAGATCAAAAATGTCAAAATTTCCAGCTGAAGACATAATTACCCTAAAAAGCCTTTTATGTAACTTTTTGCTGCATCTGCTGGAATTTATGAATCACAAAAGAGAAGGTAATCATCCTGAGAAAGAAATTAAAATGCATAGGTCTTCCTATATTTTATGCAAACAGAATATTTGTTATGTTTGGCTTAAATTCAGATTATTATTTTTTAAATTAAGTAGTTTGTAGAATTGGTGAAACTAAAGTATCCAGGGTACAAACATGCAGCATCTCAGAAAGAAGTGGCGACCAACTAATGGCTTGCCTACAAGCAAGTTGCCATGGAAACAAGATCACCTTCCTTCTAAATGGATGGTGTTGAATATTCAATATTTGTAAGATATCCTTGATATTACAAGTAATAAAATTAGAGTGTCAGAAGGGGCCTTTAATCCATTTTATCTGGGTGCTGATTTTTTTTTCTAGTATGCCCCTCATTCCACCATTAACTCACTTCTATCTGAAATATATTCTCCAGAAAAGCATAGTGTATTGATCTGGAAAATGTATGCTTAATAGCTTGTTTGAATTTGAGCCTGGTTTCAGTTTAGTCAGTGGTTCTTGCTGTGCATTTCTCTCCTAGATTAGATATCCCCCAATATCTTATCTGCTGTGGCCAAGAAACCTTCCAAACTTCTCTTTCTTAAACCTTATCTTTTGCAGTAAGATGTTTAATCTTTTAATAATTTCTATGGATTGCTTCCAATCTTGAAGAAATACGGGCCAGATATGGGAATTAAGGAATAAGTCTTCCCCCTGGTTTTGTGTCTGCAAGCTGAAAGAGGGGAAAACCCAACACCACCTGTCTTGTTCCATGTTGTGTTGTTTCCCCACAGAAGAGCAGTTGCTGATTATGAGACAAATGCAGTAAGAAATGATGCAGGATTTGGGGCCATTTCAGCTGAATGTGCTTTCAGAGGAGCTGTAATTGCAATTTTTCTTTGAAGTTGTGCAGTGAGTCCTCATCACTCCAGCTCCTGGCTTGACAAACCAGCACAATGCTCAGTCTCATCATGCTCCTCTTCTCCCACCATGGGTTTCAAAAATGCAGGATCAGGGACTCCAAGAGTGCCCTGTGGAGTTGTGCTGTGGGGCTGCTACCATGGGATCCATATATTCAGGTGAGCCTCAGCTATCATGAATTATGGCTAAAAGTGAGGCTACACCAAACAAGTAGATTTGTGATGTTTGGCTGTAGTCCCTCTAAAAGACTCTCTAACCTGGATTTCCCCCCTGTGCTGCTCCAGCTTCAGAAGCTTAGCATTGCAGTATGCATTAGTATTAGTCCCAAGTGTTTAATATGTCTAAAGTTAACATAGCAAATGTGTGCATTAATGGAAAATTTATCTACAATAAAAGATTTTAACATCCAAGGATTTAAATGTTTTAAGCAAAATGTCTTCAGCATTTCTTTCTTTTTAGAAAAAAAAGAAGCATTATAAAATACTTGAAGCCTATAAAACTTTTCAGTTTTACAATATGAGAAAAATGTGAAGGTAAAATTACGCAGGTTTCACCTCCCCATGTTTTGGGGGTTTTTTTGCCAATTTACATCCAATTTAAAATGTGTTGTTTATAGAATTTTCAGTACTGGTTTCAGTTCTGTTGAATTTAATACCAAAGCCCCATTATTCCTCATCCGATCATGGAGACCAAACTGGACTGGATTGCAGCCAAAAATATGCTGATTTCTTTATGCAATTTTTATGTCTTGAGAAACAATCATACGCTTTAACTGAACTGCAATTACCTAAATTAATCAGAACAACCAATACGAAAAAAAAACCCCAACCCAAAAAACCTCCCCCACCACATGTAATAGGAAAATTGCCATTTTAACACAGAGTAACTGTTCTGAAAACTGTATTTAGCAATTTAATTTCTTCTGTTCAATGGCAGCTCACATGGCACCCAAGAAAGCTCTAGACTATGTTCTTGCTCTATCCTCCATGTTCCTTGCTTAACCAGGGTAGGGATGAAAAATTAGCAATGGGATGTTTTGGAAGATTGTCCATCTATTCATCTTTTTGAGCATGAGGAAATGTATCTTTTTCACCAGGAAGGGTGAAGCTTTTCCACAGGAGTACACTCGCATACATGCCATGAACTTTTGGAAATGAATTTTCACTGGCTTGGGGAAAAAGAACAAATTAATATGTAGCTATATCCCCTTCTGTCTTGAGAGCTCATATTTACTTTCACACAGCTTTTCTTTAGAGTGAAATTGTGCATTTCACTCCCTTTTTTAAATATGAGATTTTTCCAATGAGTACAAAGATCTGTGAGGATATTAGCACACTAGCTAATTAAGTTTGTTTTGCATTCTTAACATTTAGCTATGCATAAGGGAGCTATACAGGGAATTTGAAGAATCAGGTATTTTGGAGGAGATTAGGCCTTGAGAACATCAGAAATTAAAAGCCTTAAGACTTTTTGCAAGCATGCATATCTCAAGGATATTGTGAGGAGCTGTTGTCCTCAGAGGTAGCTCTATCCTTGTATCCCCTGGATGTTGCTTCATAACTGAAGAAGTCTAAAGCTTTAGCTCTACATTATTTAATGAACAGCACTGAAGGGAATGATCAGCAGCTTGGAAGGGAATTTGAATTCCAGCAATTATTGCTATTATTATTATTTTATGTTCACATACCTTCTCAGGCAGGGATCTTGCTTTTTAGCTTGAAGCTTTCCTCAGTCCCATTATAAAGTGAAATACCAAACCCACCTAAATAGTCACTCACTAATTTAAGGTGTTCTGCTTTCCTGTATCTACAGTCATTGGAAAAAAAGCTTGCAAGAGAATAAAAAAGCAAAGGAAGTTGCACATGCTGTAAGAGGGGACTCCATCCCACCTCTGCAGCAAATCACAGCATGGCAGACCCTCAGGCTCATCTGCTGTATCTGTGGAATTATGCTGTTTAAATCTGCCCTCGGCTTAAAATGGTTTTCAAACAAGGCAGTCCTCTGTGACCCAGTGCATGTTAGTGACTTCTGCATCTTTATCAGTGTAAGTAATTAGCATTCTTTCTTCAGTAAACCCAAACTGCTCTCTGTGTTCAGGCCCTTTGCTGTGCAATATGGACTCATTTTCTGCATTGCGAGTCTATAATTCTCCAAGCTGGCAGCAGTGTGATTGCTCTGTTAATTATGTACAATCAGTCCTACTGTCAATCCACCACAAAAACATAGACCTCTGTGTGCTCCAGAGTGGTGTAATTCAAGGGAATGGAAATTATTTGCTGTATAGAAAGTGTGAATGCATGTGTCATAGAAAGTAGCTAAATAAATATGTGTATGTAAGGGTATGTAAACTCTTCTAAGGGTATGTATACACACTTACATATAAATAATTTCTGTTTATCTGGAACTAACGTGACAAAAACTGCAGGAAATCATAGCCTGAAGATTTAAATTTCATTCATTTTGCTGTGCTCCATGGTATCTCAATTAACTGTAGATTCAGAGGTAATTCATTCTTCTACTTGCAATGTTACCAAGGAGAGACATCTCTCAGAGTCATCTCATTGCCTAATTAATTTTACTGCTCTTAACTGTGAGCATTGACTAGTCTGGACAATCTGTAAAATGAAAATTTCTTTTGTGTTGCCCTTCAGGATGAAGGAATTTTTCAGGAAACCAATGAAAAAATAGTTTTCCTGACATTTTCAAGTAAATAATAATTAAAATGCTGATGTTTGATCTGTCTGAAACTGAAGAAAATCTAAAATGTCACAAATAGTTTTCAAACAGAGATCCAAATGAAAAATGGTCTTGTGAAAACGGAAGAATTTAATGTTTAAAAATCTCTGAATTATGTACTTTGATTTAATTTAATTTAATTTAAAAATATTGTTTTAAAGAAGGGATTAATTTAGAAAACTTGAATAGTGTACTTGCAAAATATTAAATTTTTTTGAAACTGATAATAGGCTACAGGAATTTCCTGCTTTAAAAACAGGTCAGTTGGAGGTGGAAAGAGTTTTGTCCTTCAGAGTTACTATTTTTTTTTTTAGAAGGGCCTTCCTGAAACAAAAAGAGAATCAAAATCCTGGCTCATAGTCTGGGTCTCCTCTGAATTCAGCATCAATATTCAACTTGGAATTCGTGCCCCAAACCTGCTCCTCTATCTTCAATGTGGAGGACTCTTTTGTTCTGTTTTATTTTAGAACACGTAGAGGAAGAAGAAGTCATGCTGGCTGTACCAACACCTTTGGGACAGAGAGGAAATTGCACAGAGGAAAGTTGAGATCAGCTCCATGTATTTCCACATTTCTGTATCTTGACACAAACCATGGGAGACAGAAGGGCTGTGTCTCTGATGCTGTGCCCAGGGCAGAAAAGGAGGTGAAGTTTGTGGGGTCACAGGTGGAGATCACCTGGCTGAGTGACAGCTTTTCATCTCAGAGGAAAGCAGAAGCAATCTCCTCTGTCTGACTCCCTGGAATCGGCTCATCCTCCCTCCCAGCCTGTGGAGCATCAGGTCAACAGAGCACGCCTCAGCCTCTGTGCTCTCCTCACAGCCCCATAAATACTTCCTGCATTTAAACTGCTCTCTGCTTACTGTCATAACAAATAATTATAAGAATTTATAATGTGTTTCTTTAGCCCTTGAGCTGTGATTGCTTATGCATCTGTGGTATAACTCAGTGGGTAACAGAGGCTGCCTTTGCCAGGCTGAGTGCACTGTGGTGCTCCCGGGGAAGGCTCACTCATCACCACTTTATTGCTCACATCCCAAAGCCAAGTGAAGAGGAATCTTCTAATTCTCAGAGAGGTGAAGTTCCATCATAGCTCTGATAGCCTGATGCTACACTTCATCTAGCAGCCAGCACTTAGCAGAGCACCCTGGGGACAGCAAAGGGAGGGCTGGGGAAGGCAGATGTGAAGGATTTCACATTCTGTGTCATCACTGTCAGGCTGTTTATCACAATTTTTGCATGAAAATCTTGTTTGGCAGCAATCCTGCCCCTCCTCCAAACTGACAATAGTTGTATGGGTAAATGGGTGAGGGGAAGACAAGGTAATTTAGAATATCACTTTTAATGTTAATTCTTTTATTAAGATGTCAACTCTAGGAAAAGCTTTATGAACGAGGTGAGTTCAAGTGTGTGTTCTGTATTTCTCATGATAAAAGAAACATGAGGACAGACATTTTAGCAGGACTTGTTGAATTGGGACAAGGCATAGCAGTTTTAAACTAAAAGATGGCCCATTTTTTATTAGGTATAGGGAAGAATTTCCTTGCAATGAGCATGGGGAAACACTGGCACAGGTTGCCCAGAGAGGTGACTGTTGCCCCACTCCTGGGAACTTTCAAGGCCAAGTTGAATGGGGCTCTGAGCAACCTGATCTAGAGGAAGGTGTCCCTGCCCATGGCAGAGGGGTTGGATTAGATGACTTTTCAAGGTCCTTCCTAACCCTAATTTTCTATGATTCTGAGAACCCCCCTCATGCTGGTCACAGTCTGCTCAGTAAGAGGAATGTGCCTGTGGTAAAGCTCCAGGTGAAGCTGAATGTACAAACCTTTGAGCAGCAGGCAGGATGAAGCAGCCCAGCCTCAGATGTACGTACAAATGATCAGAGTATGAGCTGCCTGGCTGAAGGACAACAAAAGTAGGAAAAGAACTTTGGGGAGGAAAAGGTGCAAGCAGCATCAGGATTCAAAATTGTGCAAGGCTAAGAAGAATGATCCATCATTACTAAAACAATAGGACTTGTGTTTTCCTGCTTGGTGTTTTTAGTTTCAGTGGTTAGGGTCAAGAACCAGCACCTGGGTACAGCTTGAATGCAGCTTTGGGTTCTAAGCTGGCCTAGGCTGGTTTTAGGCTGGCCTAGAGTTTAAGTCTGAAACCAACACATCCAAAGTATATTACATTTTGAAGAACCAATGGTGCAAACAGACATATATTTTAAAAATAATTATTCTAATGCTGCAGGAGCTTGGTTAGTTGTCCTGGTTTCATCTGGGATAGGTTTTCTTCCCAGTAGCAGGTATAATGCTGTGTTTTGGGTTCAGTATGAAAATAATTGTTGATAAGACTCTGATGTTTTAATTGTTTCTAAGCAGTGCTTATTCTAATGGAAGGAATTTTGATCTTCCCATCCTCTGACAGTGAGGATGAATCCATTATGGAGCACAGCCAGGGCAGGTGCATCACTTGTTCATCTTGGAGTTAATTCCTCTTCCTTTGTTGTTTTCCTTTTCATTACATTATTATTATTATTATTTTATTTTATTGCAATTCTGTTATTCAACTTTTCTTATCTCAACCCATGGGTTTCAACTTTTTTTCTGGTTCTCCTCCCCATCCCACCAAGATGCAGCAAGCAGCAGTGTGGTACTTTGTTACTGGCTGGGGTTGAAACACAGCAGTAGGATTTGGAGAAATGAAGGGAGCTGCTGTATGTCCATAGGTTATTTCACATTTAACAGCTGGAGTTCTTTTTATATTGTCATAAAAATATTGTCATGTCTTTTCTGTGTTTGTACATTTATCTTATAATACCTCATTCAAATGTTTGAACACACCTCAAATAGTTTCTCCGTTATATTTTATTTACTTTCTGTGCCCATGCCTTTCCATGTATGACTCCTTATTAAAGTTTTGGACTGAGCTGCCCATGAAGTAAAAAGCCTGATTTCTCCCTGACACCCACTCATTACTCATCTGAGGAGGTGCTGAATGGTTGAGATGACAATTATATCTGACCATGACCAAATGGCCAGAAAGGTAATGTACCATGCTCTGGGATTTGAGTACTGACCTGAAAGGGCAAAAGATGATGTCCTCCAAATTTAATATAAAAACAAAATAGAAAACCACAAAAAAAGCCCAAACAAAAAAAAAGCCCCAGACTTCCCCTTCCTGACTTTCTAGTAAGATGAGAACTGAGCAAGGAAACATAAAACTATGCCTACAAAAGAAAAATGTAAAGTAACTTATCTGGAAGTATTTACACAGGACTCTTTCACAGCTGAGTGAAATACACCTAGAGTAAAACTGCCATTTCCTCCTCCTCTGGCCAACCCCAGGTCTTCCCTCCGCTTCCCCAGTTGCCATTGTGAACCTTCAGATCAGAACATTTATTTACCCCAAACAGAAACGACATCCCTAACCAGTGAGGTCAAGCTCTGTCATTACTCCCACTTCCAATTACCCAGTTTATATTTCAGAGCTGATTTATGGTACTTGCCTGTCTCACTGCCTGAATGCCCCAAGCAATTTATTCCATAATGCCCTTCTTGTAAAGAAATTACACCTGAATTGCTCACAGGTTGGTTCTTCCATGGCACTCCATGCCCTGGTACTTTTCTCTCATTCTCCATTTCAAACAGCTCAAAGGCAAACTGTGATATGGGATTTTGATTATAATGTTCAGACTTAGTGCAGTTAAACTGGAGAGGGAAGAAAAGCACCCTGCAAGTCTCTTTTGGGTTATTAAATGAATTTCAGCTGTGCAATACTACTATGAAACCCACATAAGTCCAAAGGATTGCTCGGAGTTTAAACAGTGTAAAGAGCTGAATTTGACAACCTGTCTCAAGCTAGGAGAAGAGAGAGTTAAAGTGCTGCATTTCTCAGAGAACCTTATAGATGCACTGTTTGTGGCTGTCACTGTTTGGGGAAAACTGAATCAGTAATAATTTTGGTTTGGTTTGTTCATCCTGGTAATATTTTCTCAAACAAATGGTAGTATCCAGGGTTACATTTTATTCTTGTTCCTTTACTATGAATTAATTCTGTGTAACTCTTGCATGGTGATTGGCACTTTAACATTTAACAGGATGTGGATCTTGAAGAGATTGACTGAAGTGCAATTCCATAAAGCAAATGTGAGTTTTACACCTAAATGTCACATTACAGGCCCATCAAGTTGCAAAGACTGGGAAGCTGTTTCTGTGGTGGGAGTCTGTTATGGCCCTTGAGAAAGCAGGTGGAAACCCACATTCTCTTCCTGTGGCAGAACATGTGGAAGATGACATAGACTTGCCACTTTCATTTTTACCTATATATCTTAGCTTGTATGACCCAGATATCAATTAATTTAAATAACAACTATGGCCTAACCCAGCTGAAAAAGAGATATGCAAAGGAAAAACCTTGATAATATTATCCTTAGTTTTATCTTATTCTTCAAGTAGCACAAATGAGTATAATGGTATTGTTAATGGCATTCAAAACTAAATAAAAGAAAAATTAGGGTGTCTCTCTTATAAAAATTCAAGATGAAAAGAGTTACTGTTCAAGACATAAAGGATGAAAATAAATCTACCTCTACAGTAATTAAAATTTTTTAAAAATCCTGACTAATGAGTGCTGTCAATTACAGCAATACCTTACTCTTGTGATATGTGCTGCTGTTTAACTGCGTAATTACTTTCTTCTCAATAGTATCTCTGGACTGGTATTTTTACAATATTGTAAGGCTTGCTGCAAAATCAGCCCTAAAGGAAAATGCGGAGCCGGGGGCAGATATGAGAAATCAGACACAGAATAGGAAGCGACAGGGAACTTAGCATGGAGTGCAGGTTTCTCTTTCCTGATCTGGGAATTTGTGCACAGCAATACTGATACCCTGAGAACCAAGAAATCCAGGACAGGACTTGAAACCTGCTCTTCACCAGCACAAACAAGGTGGGAATCACAGCATAGCTTACTCCTTATGTCTACCTCGTTCCAAGCCTGATTTCAGCAAAAGTCAAACTGGAATTGTGAAAGCCTGGCGTGGCATCCTGCAGGATATGAGGGATGGCAAAGTGCCCGTGCACACAAACAGAGGTGAGGCTGGGACCAGCTTGGCAGCTGGGCCCCCGTGGGGTCCATCTTCTCAAAAATCTCCCCACCACATGAACCAATGCACAGGAAATGGAAACATCTGGGAGATGTACTAAATCCTCCTGATCTGAGCTAAAAGCAGACAGGTGCAGGTGCATCCTAAGGGATAATCTACCCAGTAAAGGTGGGCACATACTTGGGTACCTGCAGGACTCAAACAAAAGCCTCTGCACTGCAAATACAAGTGTGGAATTTGGAACAAATATTTTTACTACAAAATTATTACAGATACTGTATTATGTAAGTCTGGCTGAATTAAAACTTTTCAAAGTATCAGCATGTGTGATGTCTAAACTACATAACTTGTGGAACCACATTAACTTGCTGCACATGTGCCAGGTGCCTCGCTGCAAGTCAGGTAGCAGCAGACAGGTTCTCTCTTTGTGCTGGATAGTCTGGAGGAAATAGTGGTCTCCAGGAACAGTAGAAAGCTCTTTAAAGACGAAAAAGTTAAAAAAAATTCTCAGGAAAGAAATTTTTCAAGAAGGCTTTTAAGACCCAAGTGACTGAATTGCTACAAAATCATCATGTGTAGGTTCTTATGTGGTGTCTTCTGGGTGTCCTGGGATTTGGAATGTGTTTCTGTACTTTGCTGAAATACAGCTGAAAGCACAAAGTTGGCACTAACCACGTGCATGTTGGACTATCAGAAAAGTAAAAAAAAAAACCAAAAACAACCAAACCCAACAAAAAAATCCCCAGGGAAAGTAAGGGCCAGGAAGGAGCCAAAGTGGAGCCCCCAGTGCAGTACTGTTAAAAGAGTACTCCTGGACCTCTTTTATCTGAGCTCCTTTCATGCACAATTCCTGGCAGGTTGGGAAGCCAATGTGACAGACACAGCATTTCCAAAAGGGGAACAGGCAGTTTTGAAAGCATCACTGCCTCTTGCTTTGTCTGCACAAAGAAAAGCCTGCACACATTTATTTTCCTTTCACTGCTGTCATATGGATTAAAGCATCCTTTGGGTAAAGTTTATGAACCTGTTGGAGGCTGGATCATGTGCACACCCATCTTTCCTGACCTCTGCTTGCCTTTTTGTTTCTTTGGTAAAGCCCATCTAAAGTTTCTTTTGTCTTCTTGTACAAGGTTTACTTCCTGCTTTTCAGAGGTTCATTGCTATGATGCCTTTCATATTCCCTGATGCCTTTTAAAATTCTCTCTTTTTCACCTGTACCATCTTCTCTGGGAGATTTCAACTCACTCATAACTCCATCCTTTCCTTCAGACAGATAAGAAAAATACTTGTTCTTTAGGTGTCTGTCAAGCTCTTCAGCATACTAATTGCTGTTTGTCAAAGAACAGTCATTAAAATGCACCGTGACTGCCGAGAAATAGCCGTAATGGCCTGAGATAAAAGTGTTTCCTCTCTCTTTTCTGCTGTCTCTGAGCAGGTGATTACTGCCCTGGAGTTCAGTGAAGGACAGTGTTTTCCTCAAAACATGCTCTAGTGCCCAGCTGGTTGCATGAGCTTCTTGGCTATTAATTACATCAATGCCATATAAATGATAGAATGGTGTAAGTTCACAGACTGGCCCACTCTTCTATCACTTCTTCCTAGTATATTAAATTTTTTAATCTCCTCCTCAGCCCTTTTAATGGCATTAGCTTGAATTCACTAGACTTATTCAGTAATTTTACAATATTTTTTTCTCAGGTGGGTGAAACTGAACTGTGTTTTCCTGGGAAAATTACCTTTTGTGGTGGTAACCACTAGATTAATAATGGCATAAGCAGCTGAGGGAATTTGACATCTGGTTGGGAGTGTGTTGTTCAACATGTCTAGTTGGAGGTTATACGCAGAGTGGCTGTTCAAGGATATGCAGTCTCCCTAATAAGTTTTTGTACACAGAAAAATGTTTGAAATGTACACAGAAAGTGCACAAATAGTGAGATCCCTACAATATCATTAAGATAGAGAGCTGTTGCATTAAGCATGTTTTCTGTAAGTAGAAAATCTCTCCATCAACTTAAACTGAGGTCTAAGAGATTTCTAGTTTGAACAAATATACTGTAGAGAAAAGTACCATAGGCCTAAACTCATGAAACCTTGGTGGTTCCCTCAGAAAAACTCCTTGGTTTTCACAGAAATATTGAATTCAATTATGTTTTCACTAAAAAATCACCTTCTATCTATCATGTTGCCTTCATGAAGGTCAGTTATTTACAATAAGGCATCAGTGGCATGGCCAAAGGTTTCACATGCCCCTTCTGAGCCTCAGCATCGTCTCAGTTATTACAGTGGGTTTATTTGTTTTTACTACCTTGAACTCAAAATGCAATGCTATTAATGAGATACAAGAAAAAAAAATCAGATTTTCTTTGAAATATTTATTTTCTCTCAGGTTTCCCAACAAATTAAAACATGCAGGAAAATTTGTCATCATTTTTCACTCTGTAGTCCAGGTCTAAGCAAACTCAGCCTCACAGATTGCTTATGCCCAAGTGTGAAAAGCCTTTGAGAGACCTCTAAATATTACATTAAATCTGACAGAGATAGAATTGACCCTTATTGTAGTAATTTAATTCCCAGATCATGGAAAAACTGGCACTTTTTTACACATGTATTGCAGGGTTCTGAGAGCAAAGGCTGTGCTGAAGGGCAGGTAAATTAATTTGACCCTCAGAAATAAAAATTTGTGTGAAGGCAGTTTTGATTCATTTTGTCTCCTACCAAGATCATCAATTCTGACAAGATGCAGTGCCTGGGAGTACTGGGCTTGCTCTAACAGCACTGCCTGATTGTCCCTGCTGCTGCTGCTGCTTCTTCCCCACCTCTGCTCTTTTTGGAGACACCTTAATCTGGATGCAGGTTTAATTGGAGTCACTAGAGTTTGTTCGCTTGGACTCAGACAATCTGAGCTCAACCCAAGAGAGGGAACTACTGTATTTATTTATTTATGTCCCTAGATATCCCAGCTGGGATCATCCTCGTTTCTGTGCAGAATATTGAAGACAATGCTGGCAGATGTGCTGTAAGGAAGAAAGAGGGGGAAAATCAGATGTTAGGGGGGGAGATTGGAGTTGTGGTGTAAGCTTTAGAAATCTATAATATCATAGAGCTGCCACAATTATGAGCACCTTTTCCTAGACTACTCTACAGTGGATAATAAAAGGATCACAAAAATCAGGGAATCAATAAGGCATTCAGAGGTCTTTCCTGCTACTACAGGGTTTCACATTTTCTCTGTGTATATCTCTACTTCACAGTATTTCAGTAAAGCAGGGAAATGGCCAGTCTTAAAGTTGAGCTATACAACTTACCCTTCAGGCATTGCAAATTCCTGCTTCAGAGATTTAGTACATGTCTAGACAGGGATCAGATTTTCAACTGAAAATTATAATACTGCATTAAAGAGAGTTATTACTGTGTATACTAATGATCATAAAGGATCAGCATCCCTCTGCTCTCTGAACTTCAGAGCAGTTACAGGATTTTACGCTGTTGTCTTTACAGAGACAGGAAAAATGCAGTTTGCTAGTGTGTATGAATAGTATCCTTTAGGTTTTTATGTCGTTATCAGAGCAATTTACAAACAAAAGAACAACTCCCCCCAAACTTCTAAACCTAGAGATATCCTTTCAAATGCATATAAAGGTTTAATGTCAAAGGTATTCTGTAAGCTCCTCATTTTTGAAAATGCTAGTTAGGACAATTTTTATAGTGAGTCAAATAATTAGATAAAAATGCTTCATACCTTTTAGTGTGGAGCAAGACTGAGGTGGTAAAGGAAAGGTGAGAGTAAAGTGAGGTGAGAGTCTTGAATTCAAATGAATGTTAGTAGCATGTCCCTGCACACATATCAAATGAGCATATTTTTGAGTTGATGAAAGCAGATGCTAAGCAGTCAGTAAACCATCAGCTGTTTCCTTTCTGAATACATCTTTACCTTTTGGCTTCTTCTAACTATTCAAGAAATGCAGTATCATACTTTTCAAACCACACCAGAAGTCATGGTGAGCATACTCACAGCCTGCCTCAGTAGCAAAGATGGGCAGTCCTCACAAGACAGACATCTTGTCTTTGTAGAGGAACAGAATTGGAGAAAAGGAATTGGAGAAAATGAATTGACCTCTCTACAGGTGTTACCAAAATCCCACCCTTTTGTTTGCTGTGAAATTGTACTCGTGTGTGCAGACACACACCTGGATGGCTGACCTGTCTCTTTCCTTGCTCATATCAAAGGCAATCCTCCTTGTTCAGTAGGGAAATAGCCTGCTCTGCTTTGGCAGCAGGAATCTCTTTTGGGCTGATACCAGCAAAGTGACACCTTTCCAGCCTGTCTTTCATGGGCTGATGACAAATTAATGTCCAGTCTGCCTGTGGACTCCTGTGCTGTTAGGCTAAGAGAAAATACTTAGTAAATAAGTACAGGGAGAGAATTCCCATTTTGCTTCAACTGATAGACTTCACCAGATCTCAGTTACATTTACAGGAAGGCTAAACAGATGGAGGTTTTCTCCCCTAACATGTGGTTGCTAAGGCAATCTCCAGCTGAGGGTTCTGGGACTCCCAGAGTCACTGCAGAGGTAGGGCAGGAGGGGATGTGCATCTTTTCTCTCCTGCCATCTGTAAGCAGCAAGGCTTTTCCTTCCCACACTCAGCCAGAAGGTTCCTATGTGACTGAAGCAGGGGAGATCTCTTACTTGACAAATGCTCTCAGTAGGAAAGTTCTCAGGGAAGCAGCAAACACTACTGTAGGCAGTGATGAGTTAAGGGACTTGCATGTGGTTAGAAACAGCTAGCATAGGGAAGGAGTAACCAAGGAAAAGGAACACAGTAGTGTGTTCTGATTGTATTAGTGCATCTGACCCAGATCACTGCTCAGGTGGACTCAAGGTTTGGAGTCAGCCTTTTCTGCATCTTTTATGGTTAATTGTACCATGTTACCTGCATTGACACTGCACTATTATTTGCATTAACAAATCTAGGACCTTCACAGATAGCACAAAAAGAGGTTTTGCTTGGATGAGCTGCTTGTATATGTCTTATATACACAGATATTTGCTTGAGCCCTGAGTGAGATCTGCAGGCTGTTACTGTATTATTTAAAAATTTTGTAAAGAGGGGAGGAAATGCCAGAAGAAGTAGGCAGGGAATATGATTTAAAAAGCAGAGAAAAAGAGGAAATAAGATGCTCTGTTTCCTTGTTTATTTTTAAGCAGAGAATAGACACTCAGCACTGGGAAACTTGTATGATCTATGCTGTTAAACTTGCATTCATAAATAGACATACTAACAACTGGTACATTTACTGACAAATGTATCCAAATAGATCAAGGAAAGAGTTAATCAGAAATGGGCCATGTGAGTGAGATGGTGTTTGAAGTGTCTTGCTCTCAAGTTTATTTCGATCACCTGTAAACTCATGCTGGAGTCAAGCATTTTTCTCTCACCTTAAGTCAAATATGTTTTTAAGCATAAAATTAATATTCCAAATAACTCTGGTGTGTCAGCAGTTGAAAGTTTCTCTGGCATGATTGAGCTTTTCAGTGAAATTAAGTATTTCTCAATTACAAGGTTTCTGTAAATGCTTAGGTTAGGAATGGTCCAGCACCCTATGAATTTTATGGCCTTCAGTGGATTAAATTAATGGATTTTAATGTGAATATCTGCTCTGACTTGTGAAAACTTTAGAATTTACAGAGGTGTGTATTGAGATATAACAGTACCAGCCTTATGCATTGCAAATATTATGCACTTCACTGCAGAACACCAAAGAGCTGAATGTTATATGTTTTCTCTCCTATTGTTTTACAACATGCCACATAATACTGAAACACTATTATCTAATTACCTTATTTTTCACTGTCTTGTTCATTTTGGAAGGAGCTTGAAAGGGGTTGGTTGGTGAGGCAATCTGAAATCTACAGCATCTCCCAGGATGATACTGGGAGAACTCATTATGGCTCATGAAATGCTCACAGATTATGGTTTTCAGTGCTACGGAAATAACTGCAAGGGGAAAACACACAAAAAAAGAACGTTGCTTTGAAAGGATAAGAAAAAAATGAGACCTCCCAGTTATCATTGTTTTTTTTGTTGAAGCATTTATATATTCTGTATTAAATGAATTTGGTATCCAGAGGAGGAAGGGAATTTATCATCATTTAAATAAGGTGTACTTTAAAGAAGGGATGCACAAACAGAATGAAGTTCAGGCAGCAGAATAAGTAAGGTTTTCCAGAGAAAACAAGGAAAAAATCCTTTACTTTCACAGGAATGTTGTTGCATATTGAACAATATATCTGGAGCTATAACTAAAAGAGTGAAATAGTTTTCTAACCTTAATTAAAAACTTATATCTAATAAAAAAACATTTTTACTAGATAACAAAAGGAGTCATTGGGCCAGCAATGCCTTGGATGACTAAACTGTTATTCAGCAATTGTGCTGATTCTCTCCCCTTCTCTTTAATCTCAGATTTTAGTTGGGATGAAGCTGGCGCTGCGGTGCCAGTGGTTTTTGTAGAACTACATACACTTCTTTTTCTCTCAGTTCCCACCTTTATCAATAGTTTAGAGTTTAGCTAAATATACTTGGGATCACCAGCTGTGAAGAGGGAAGACAAATCAGGTACATTTGGTTTGAAAATAGTCTTAAGTATAATCTTGGGCAAAAGAAGTCTCAGACACAACAGCTCCATTCACTCCTTTTCCTTCCAAATCTTCCTTTTTATTTACTATATTTCTGATGTCCCCCATGCTGATATAGGTGGAGGAAAGCTCATAATTACAAGGATATCATCCTAAAGCTTATCTAGAACTTTTAGGCTAGGATAAAAATTCACAAAGAATCTGCAAAAGCAATGAGAGCAAAGGAAATATCTATAGGCAGTATGAAATTGTTTTGGTTTGTAAACACAAAAATTGGCTGTGAGAAGTTGCAAGAGAATCTAATGAGGCTGAAAGATATGTAATGCACTTGCAGATGAAATTTATTGTTGATTTGTGCAAAGCAGAGGGAGAAAAGGGGAGAAGAGAGGGAATCAACCCTAACTAAACCAAAGAAAATTGGTCTGTAAATTACTTATTACCATTCAGGAAATACATCTCGGCATTTTTGTGGGTAGTTCAAAAAAATGTCAACTCAATGTTCAGCAGTGGTCAAAAATGCAGATGGTGTACTAAACAATTAGTGGGAGAACTTCAGTGGAAAAAATCAGAAAATATCACTATGTCACTCCAAGTTCACTGTGTATTCACATTTTGTGTATCTTTGGTTTTATCTAAATGATAAAAAACACCAAACAGTTGCTAAAGGGAGGTTGAACAGAAAGAAATATGTAAAACCATAAACACCATGCAGAAAGTGAGTAAGGAGCAACTGTTTGTTATTTCTCACAGGATGAGACCTGTAGGGCAGCAATTGAAATGATCACACATGGTTTATACATTATACAAGAAAGAAAATTGTTACCCAGCAGAAGCACCACATTGCTACCACATGATGTGGACCTCGAAAGATGAAAAAGGCCCAAAGATATATTCATGAAAAAAAATCATTAAAAAGAAGGATGCAGACACAAACTTTCGTTTAGGAAGTCTCTGAATTGTGTTTTGCAAGAAGGTGGGAGTGTGCAGTGGGGAAAACTTCACTGTGCTGTTCCTGTTCATTTCTTGTTTTCTCTAAGCCTCTGCTGTTGGTTCCTGTCAAAAACCTGTAACTGGGCAAGAGATCTGTTCTGTTCATCCTGTGATTTTGAAAGAGCTGAAAGAAAACCACGAGACAGTTTCAATTCACATTTTTGAGTGATTTGGCTTCCTGCTCACCTAGGAACCTGGAGGAAGTCCCTGATGTTGTTTCCTGCTTGCTCAGGGACTCCACTTCCATTGGAAGGAGGCTCAGACAGCAGAAGATGAGGTCAGTTCTGTCTCTGATCAGCTCAGTGCCTGATCTAGAGGTGGCTTAGTGTGGTTTAGCACCCCATAAAATAGAAGCAAATGGTATTACTGGGGTCCAGACACCTCCTCCAGGCTGGAGCTGAGGATGCTCTGCTGCTCCAGGCCAAGGAATGGGTTAGAAGTGCATAACCAGAAGCAGTGACAGTGGGACCTGAACACTGCAGCAGGGTGGGGGCAGTGGTGGGTTGGGAGCCAGTTGGCTCAGGGAGAGGAAATCAGCTTCAGTCAGGAACAAACACTGCACTGTGATTGTTGCAATCACTTGTCAGACTTTGCTTTGGGAAAGGTGAGCTTTTACCCAGGAATGTTTTCAGTTGCAGGACAACAACTGTGAGTATTATTTTATGGTTAAGAGTGGGACAGAGCAGCTAATGGGCTAAGATGAGGCATGAGAGTGGATTATATGCAACACTGCTTTGCCCAGAGGATATAAAAATTGCTGTCTTCAAGGCCACTGAAAAAAAAGAATTGTTAAAACCCGAAAAAGATGAGGAAAGTGGAAGGATTTCCTGAGAGATGAAGTAGAATATCTCATAGGATGTTCCACCTTGGGAAATAAAAAACCTGAAATTCTTACTTATGTTAGTTTAAAAATACATGTTATAAGTGGCATTGTAATTTCTTTGCATGGAAAAATATTGAACAAGTGTTTAAGGATAAACTTATGGATAAATAGCACCTAAGAAGAAAAAAAATCATTCATTTTATTTCTTTAAGATCTTAAACCCAAAGGCAGTCCTGTTACTTTGAGTTTTGCTGATATTCTCTACATTTGTTTTGCAATTAATGAAAATATTTTCTGTTTAATTTACGAATTTTTATAATTGAAGATTAGTTTGTCAGACTCAGCCAGATGCACTTAGTGCTTAGTTCATTAAAAAAAAAAAAGCTGAAATAATTGTTAGACATGAAGAGATTTTACTATGCTTATTTGTTTACTATGAAGTCTTGGAACAGCAACACAGATGTTGGAATAAATAGTTCCAATTACAGCTCTGCTTCTTCTCACATTGAGTTTCAACTCATCATTGAATAGATTAGGTCAGCATTTAAAGTTTTTTGAAATAACTTCTCAGTTCTTTGAATACTAAGATTTCATAATCTCTAGACATCAGCAGATTAATGACACACTAATTAATTAAAAGACCCGTTGCTGTTATATCAATATTTCTCATCAAAGAAGTATTTCTGTTAAAAGGAATCCTAAAAGCTGATTTGAATATTTGTTCCCTTGAAGAAATGGCACTTACTCTGCTTGCTTTGCTCTGGACCAATTCTATTCAGCCATGGATTATCACCAGTTGTAAATCCCTGGGAGTCAAACCTCAAAGAGTGAAACAGGACATACTGATTCAGTGATATTTACATGAAAGATCAAAGACATCCTGCTTCAGAAAGGAGCATGCTGAGCTTTTGTGAACCATGGGGAACCTGGCCTCATGGTTTGTCAAACTTCTTTCAATTTTGGTAATTTTTCCTGTAAAAGGTAAATGCATATTTTTGACAGTATATTTTGTTTGTTTGTTTGTTTGTTTTTTGTCTATAAAACCTCCTCAGAGAGAGCAGGATCTCCAACTGCAGAGTACTGCAGTCAGTAACAATGCATCCTCCACCATTTATTACTCTGCACACAAACTTTATAGCATTCCTGATTTTTCAACACAAATAATCTCCAAAGAGAGAAGAAGCTTAGGCATCAGTTTATTCACTAATTTCATTGCTGATGTTGTCAGAGGCATTTCTTTTTATTGGCACTTTGCTAATTGCTTGCTTCCAGAATTGTTTCCAGAAATTTCCAGAATTCCACTTGCAGTCATGGCAGGACCATCAAACCCCACCACGTAGCTACAGACAAGTAAGATTTGGTGAACATTAAGGCAGTTACAGAGTTAAAAACTGCATTCAAATATGCTAAAAGAAACATGTAATTGGGATCCATTTTCAGAGGTGGCAAGTGATAGTGAAAATAAACCAAACTAAATTTTGAGTTTAACAAAGAAATTTGGTATAGTTTCCATTATTTTGTTAAGATTTAGGCTTAAAGCCTAATAAGGAATTCTTAGACCTCCTGTGTGGAGAAATCATCAAAAGCATGATACCAAAATAGGTAGATAATTATCACATAGTGATTTCTGAAAATGATCACCATTTAACTAATCAAGCAATATTTTAGGTATCACAATGGACGTCAGCTCTGTTGCTGGGAAAAAGTAACCAATTTCTTTCACAGAGTGGAACAATTGTCACTAAGAGCAGAGGAGGTACTTCCTTAATCCAAAAGAATATAATGTTAAAGCAGTATAATTATATGGCACTTGTTATGTATAGAGTAAAAAAATGATTAAGAAAGATGCTCTGTACAGAACAAAAGTGATTAAGAAAGAATCAGGCACTAATGTACTGTACTCTTTTAAATGAGATTTAATTCCTGTTTTATGGTTCATCTCATTTGTGCTCGGAGAGCCAAGAGAATCCGGTTGTTTTCCTGTAGCCACCAAGTCCCCAGCTTGATGTAGCACACCAGCATAGTTGTGCTAAATTATTTGAAAAGGGTGATTATTCAATATATGCTTTCTAGTATCTTTATTTTGAAAGCTACAGGTAGTGGCCCCTCCACTGGTGATTTCTCTTCTGCCAGCAGGTACAAGAGGCAGGAATGCTGCCAGCAAGTGTTCAAGGCTCAGGCTGGCACCTCCATGCAGATCAGGGCAGTCATGAGGTTTGATCCCTGCCAGGATAGAGGATTGCACTGCCTTTGTTCTCTGTACTGCCATTTTCAGTAAAGTGGTAGTGGTGTCACAAACTGAGGTTAAGTTCTGGAGAGTAATTGTCACAGCACATCTCACTTTGTATGAAAATTATTTTTCTTGTTTTTCAGTTCCCCTTTTTCTGGGTCTGCATAATGAGATCAAATATAACTTTAAGGGGAATGTACATAATTCATCAAAGCAAAATAATTAATATTAATTTCATATATTATTTTTATGTATATTAATAAAGAATGTGAGCATTTTCGTTGATTTTTACATGTCAAAACTCCGCTTTCAGAGTTAAGACAATCCACTGGGAGAAGAAAATTACATTAAATTTTGATTTCTGTATATTTCTCTGCTTTAATATGTTGACATTTCACTGTGTCTCGCTTCAGTAATCCCTTAATCAAGGTATATATCATGACTTTAATTGTTTGCATATAAAAGTGTTGGTATTCATGGCACCATTTCTCTGCTCTTTTCCAGAATTTTTCCACCTGGTTTTTTGTTTCAGGTGATGTAGTTCCTACAAGTCTGCCCTGTATTTTATGTGCTGCTGCACTGGAGATCTGCTGGCATCTGACTTCATGATGTTTAACTTGTGTGTGAATGCTAAAAGTGTATCTTCTGCTCTCACCTCATGCTGAAAATTCAGAGCACTTCACCTGCAAGCAGGAGGAATAGCAGGCAGTTTTATCTTTCCTTTTGGTTCTTCTCCCACAATATGCATGAGATGTTAATCAATTTAATCTCATTTCATAATCTTCCATCTGCATTTCTAACTTTAATAGGTTGTCCTACATTATTTAGCCGGTGCTTGCAACACTGGATTGCTACTCAGGCATGATTTTATGTCTTTTTGAATATTTTCACCTGATATAGAACTAATGAGAAGCTGAAACTCTCATGTTCTTGACTGTAAGTATTTTGCAAATATTCTGACAGAACAGGTAAAAATTTGTCACCTAGCAACTAATAGCATTTTTTTCCCGAGATATATATATATATGATTTTTTTCTTCTGGAATTACCTATATTATTTCCCCCCTTTATTTTTACTTGCATTTTTTTTTTAAGAAAATGAGAATGCATTCTTAAGATTTTTAGAAATGGAAATTCAGCTGTCTGTTAAATTCTAGTGCTAAGAAATATCCTGCAGGTTATTAAAGCCAATAAATCAACATCTGTATTCTCCTGATATCTTTGAAAATGATGACTGTGAAAAAATCCTAGTAAACATGCATTTTTACTATGCAATATGTAGGGCTGTGAGGGAACTGAGTTGCCCTTGTTTTGTACTGTTCTGTGCCAGGGAACAATTTTAGGGACAGAGTATTGTCCAGTGCAGGATCAGTATGTTTATTATTGTTCTGGAAACAGCAGGGAATAAAACTCAAGTAGAAAAAAGCTTTCCCAAAACCGTAATTGCTTATACTGTTCTCTAAGCAGACCCAGCAGAATATGCACTATTTTTCTTCATCATTACAGTCAAAGAATTTTGTGTCAATTCCCAATTACCCAGTACAGGAGCACAGGCAGAAAGAGCAGACATCACTCCAGGGGAAACCTGTCACTCTGCTCTTGCATTCTTGAACCAGTCAGATTCTTTTGAGGAAGGCACTAGAAATCCTATCTGGCCAATTTTTAATTAATTAAGTATTTTAAAGTGTTTTTCCCCCCAGTCCTGAATGATGCACTTCTCTGCATATCTGAATCTTTGTTTTGGGTGTTTGTTTGTTGTTTCTAATCTTAACTAGGCCACTGCTGCCTTTGTTCTATGAATCCAACTGCTTTTTTTGAGTTGTGGTAGTGATCTGCATAGGATTAGTCTGATTTAAAGAAAAATTCTTTCAGTTCTCCAGATTAACTACATTTTCAGTTTTTAGTAAGTTAGTAGGAGACATGAGTGTCTGCTTTAAAAATCAGAAGTATCTGATTCCCCTTTTCACTGTCTGTAATGTTTATTGCTTCTCTCTGACGAGTGTCTTTTTATGGTCTTCTATAGGGATAATTTTTAATATATTTTTCACCACTTCCATTGAAACTTATTTAAACAATAAGAGATTAGAACTGAACACACGATTATGAAGCTGTATGAAGGGCTTAAATAAAGTCCTAACAAAGGAGTATGTTATCCATGTGTGTATGCATATAGATACATTTTACCCACCTCACCCAATACCTGTTCATGATGTGGTTCACTGGCTCTTCACAAGGATGCTTTATTGCTCTTGAGACCATTTTAGTCTGTTTGGACTCATCCTAGGGCTTTAAATCATTCCTATACATATAGATTATTGGGCATTTTCTCTGCATGACATTTGTTGTTTTGGGCTGAGGAAGGAGCCCTTCTCTTTTCTTCTTTGGCTCACACTGTGCTAAATGATTTTCAGCTGAGGACAAATTTTCCATTTAATTTTTTCCCTTTATCTTGATCATTAATAAACTCATTACATGGGATTAATTTACTATTAAGACCTTTCTCCTGTGATGGGAAGCAGTGCCTTTTTCTTACTGGTTTTTATAACCTCTAACTGATTTTTAGTCTGTGGTAGGAGATATTTCACTTTTTGATTCTTACTAGGATTTTCTTTTTTTTATGTGTGTATAGAGCTTCACCTAAGCCTTTCATTTTCTTCTCTGGCATTTTTTTTCTCCAAGAAACATTAAGATAAATCCCAAGAGAACAAACAACAGAGGCTGCAGCAGTGAAAGTGCTCGAGGTTTACCTCGCCTTTTGCCATTTAAAGCGTTTGAATTCTTGTCTGTGCCTGGTTGCATTTCTGGATATTCCATGAATTATCCCCAGGTCTGAGCAGCCCTGCATGCAGCACAGGAGTTCCAGAGCAGGACTGCAAAGGGCCCTTCTGGAACGGAGACGCAGAGATGTCTCCCCACACACAGGAGGCAGACATCTGCAGTATTTGTTTGCAGTCATCAGTAGCTGCAGTATGGAGGTGCAGCTGTTTGCCAGTCCCGTCTGTAGTCTCATATTCTACCTTCTTGCAGCAAAGATATTCATCATTATGTTCCTTTCCTAATGTAACTTGCAGAGCCCTAAACATGCTGCAGTTCCAGGTTAAATATCTGTGAACTTTATAAAGAAATTCAGCATACAAATAAACAGCAAGGTATGGCTCATTAGTAAATGTTTATGAGGTGAAGCAACTCTTTAAACTCCTTTTTTTTTTTTAATAGACAAAATTGTAGCAGAATACAGATGGGTATTAAATCAACTTGATAGACCCCTATATAATCCCTGGCTAGACTAGTGCTGTGTGCCTGGACTTGTTTTCTGATGCACTTCACTGGGCAGTTTAGGCTATTTATTTTGCTCTATTCCTTTAATGTGAGTCAAAGTTAGTCCAAAATCAAACCCTGACTGCTGTTCTGTGTTGTTTGTTTTAGCACCCCACTCGTGCTAGTGCAGGGTGTAACATCCCTTCCTCAGACTATTTTAGATCAATCTGCAGCTAGCACAGCTTGTGTCTGTAGCTGAACAGATGTGTTTCAACAGGATGGAGCTCTGCAGAATGATCCTAAAATTCTAGGTTTTATGTAGCTCTTCTCAGTGCTGTTTTTTCACTGCACCATCTGTATTGCCATCATGCAGAAGTCAATGGGGCATTAAGAACTTGCTGATGCTGCTCTTTCTGGTTGGAGTAGAAACAGAGCTGCCACTTTGTTTTGCGTTTTGCTGATTTTGTCACCCTTAATCAAAGCCACAGTATGGATTTCTGGGACAGTTTTTGGAGTCAGTAGATGCACAGGGGAGAACTGTGAGTGTGCACCTAGGGAAAGGAGGGAACCTGTGCTCATGATCTTAGAAGTAAGCAACAGCTGTACGTCTGCTCTGCCCCTTCTGATCCCAGTGCTTTCCCTACTGCAAGATGGTGTAAGAAACTCCAGCTGTGTACATCCATGCTGTGCCCCCTGCTGCTTTAGAGAGCAGGATTTTACTTAATTTTTCCTTCATATCTCCCAGTTGTTAATAACATAAGCTTTCTCCCCACCTCCAACAGGCCCCAACAAACCAATAAAAATCCAATCACCCTCTCACATCTCTGAAAAAGAAGAGACCAGGACCAACTTTTGAGGCATTGCTTGAGAATTCAGCTTCATGAAATCTTGACTAGAGTTCATGCATTTGCTTTTTGATGTGTTTGCCTCCTCATCCACAGCAGGGTGGAAGGGATCCTGATTCTGTGGAGTGGCAGAATCTGTCTGGAATGGACTGAAACGCTGTTGCTAAGCACTGACACTTCCTCTCCCCCTCTCTGCCCTGTTGAAGGAAGTTAGGAAGCATGATGCAGCCTTGCTGTTTTCAGCTGATATTAACAGACTGACAGAGAATCCTGCCTGAGCCTCACTTCTCTCTGTGCCACTGAGCTCGAGCCAAAAGTCCACACCCCTCTTGCTTGTCCATGCTGAGACCCTTTTGGTCCTCTCTTAAAAATGGAAAGACATGAACAGAGTAGCAAATTCTGCTCCATTGTTTCAGATGCTTCATGTCACCCTCTAAAATGTGTGACTGCAAGACAGTGCAAAATTTAATTAAATGGCTTGGAAACAATCACTGGAGCATTGTTGCCTTTTCCTGTGCTCTGGATTTATCTTGTTCCTGTGCACACAGCAAAGTACTGCGCTTCTGTCTTTTCATTGCTGCCTGAAACCAATGAAACAACCTGGCCCTGAAGATAATGAACCACCTCTCAGAAGTAAAAAAAAAAACAAAAACAAAAATTAGTCACTCAACATCAGTTGTGTACGTTGCTGATGCCCAACAGAGTTGTGATACCATATGAAAGTATGCTAGGTGGAATCATATGAAAGTATGCTAGGTGGAATCACACTGGTAACTCAGGGAAAATAACACCATGGGCACAGGTGAGGCCTGGGCTCCAAATGCCATTTACAAAAAAAGAAAAAAAAACCAGAAAAACCTAATGGCCCTGTTTACCTCATTTCTATAATTTGTGGTGTTTGGAATTGGACTTCATGATTTGTGTGGGTCTGTTTCAAGTCAGAATATCCTGTGATGTCTGATATATTTGACTTTGTTGAGGCTGCAGGTGACAACATGCTTCTGCTGCTTTCAGTTTCATATCTTCTCAGTGATAAGAGATATTTATTAAGGTATTGATTGTCCTGGTACATTTTTACATTAAAAATGGTATAACAAATTCTTTCTGAAAAATGTGGAATACAAAAGGAATAGTTTGCTTTTGACCAGGGTTGCCAAGAAAAGATTAATATTCTTTATAACATGTTGATTTATTTTAAATGTATAATTTTTTGACAAAATATGTTGTATTAATCGTTGTCTTAAAATTCAGGGTTAATTCTGATTTAAGATATTTCTGAAATGATTGGTATTATAAGAGGATTCCTCCTCTACAAGGAACACTTAATCTGTAGGCTGAGCTATGATGTAGAGTTGAATAACTCCCAGACACCCCACAGGTGGTGTGGAAGATGTTAAGCCATGTTTCATTTACCCTTAATCTAAGTCCAAAATATAAATGTTAATTAACGTACGTTTTAAATTAAATTAGTTTCATAAGTTCTGGGATACAGCACAGTTGGAAGTGTCATTTTAGTGTAACGCGTGGACAGCTGAACAGTATAGATTGTGACAAATTGATTCTGCACATAACTGCTCTTTCCTGAAAAGGAAAGAATCTATAAATCTCAGTGAAGGTCAAATCCCATTTGGGTTGGCTGGGAATTATATTAGCCTGTGGTCATCTGAGCTTGAGAGGATTCTGCTCAGGTGAGATGGAGATGAATAGCAGTGAGACCTGCTCATGATATTATCAACTATCTTGACTCTTGCATAACCTAAAATCCCAAATTTAGGAACTGGGAATCTATCAGTGAATTTTCATTCCTGCAAAACATCTGAAGAAACAAGTGAAAGTAAACACAGACATTAAATTAATATGATTTTGTTGCTAAGGTAGCAAATTTCAGATCTCTGTGGGGATAGTGCTCCACATGTAGCACAATTCTCAAGTATTAAAGAAATCATTTTATGCAGTCATTTAGCTACATGAGCATTACATAGAGTTGAGATGAGTGAGTGGTTTAGCAAGAAATTCATATTCAGCATGAAGACACTGACAGCTCCGTGACAGCTGGAATTTAGAGGGAATCATATTCATGAGCTGTGCTATGTACTGGGGAGGCACAATGACAGCAGAAGATGAAACTTCTCTTTACTTGCTCCTCTCTTCTGTCCAGGTTCTCTCACCCTTTGCCATATCATTCAACCACTTCTCAGGGCTCTATTAAAATCATAAAATGTGCTTAGCACTGATGTGTTTTAACAAACAAATGGTGCATGTCATTGAATGTGATGCCTTGGCCAGGAAAATGGACTTGGGAAAAAGGTTTTGGTCTTTGCATAGCAACTGTGCAAAGAAAAGTGGCTGATATTTCAGGGTGTTGCTTTCTTTAATAACAGAATTCATACGTCATTCTATTTATTTGTGTACTCTAATTGGACAGAAGTCTACAAGGACTAAATTTCACAGAATTTAGGAAGAAGAAGCAGGAGGAAAAAATATAGAGATGGCCTTAATGATCCTGACCAAAGCAGAAAATACACAGTGTGCCTCTGACCAGAGGATGAAGAATTGTCTGGGGATTATGAATGTGTTTTCTGGAAGTAGACAAGTCCATTGCACCTTGGTCAGGTATATTTTATTTTCTCATGTTTATAGCTTGGGTGAAGACATTTAGTGCTTTGTCTCCAGATTCAGGAAGAAGCTCAGTCAGACTGGTGAGTAAGGGGCTGAGCTTGGAGGCAGGATTGTCCATTATATATTATATATTGTCCATTAATGATGCCATGTTGAAACATCATTTAAGAAACATCATTCAAACCACCATATCATGGTTTAAAGTCATCCAGAGGTTACATGTTCTTATTCAGTTCACCTGATTGTGAAAACTTCCAGGATGAAATTACAGCTTGCACTATGAGAGGATTGTTTTTATTCACAAATGGAGGACAATGGCTCCTGAAAAGTGGATGGCAACATCTGGGCAAGGCAAGTCTTCTGAACAATCACCTGTGTTGCTACACCCCAGGTGATGACTGCTAGAAATACCATCTGTTTATTCACTGAATTATAGCAAATATCTGACTCCAGATAAAATTCTTTCCTAAATCATTGCATTTTACCTGAGCTTTTTCTTCCATAAAATGATCTGGATGTTATTAACTAGTGCCATTATTTTCATCATTGCTTCCATAGATGAATGTTATAAGACTTCTGCACCTAGTTAAGAAATGTGACATTTACAAGGCAGAAAAGGACTGGCAGAAAGGGGGATTGTGAAGAACAGCACTTAATGAGAAGGATCTCAGCTTAATGGTCTCCTTTCTGTTACACTTGTATTATTGTCTGTTACAACTCAGCAGACATCACTGTTGGGTAAATGCTACAATTCAGCCTGATGTGGCTGTATCTGTGAATTTTTTCCCTGCAATTCTCTTTAGCACAGTAGTTTTTGTTTTTTGGGTTACAATAAAACGCTGAAACTAAAATTGCACATAAACTTAGCAGGACAAATTGCTTTCTACTTGTTAATTTACAGTCTTGAAATGATGGTAGGTAAAGCCTAGCACAGAAGTGGTCCAACTGTGGAGAGTAAATGGAGTATGAATAGAAGGTAGGGCCTGGTTTTGATTAGATTTGTACTTCTATAAATCCAGAACGTTTCCTCTCTTTTGGCTGGAGGAAGACTAAAATCTCTCTGGTACAGTGTTCTTTAATCTGGTACTCCAACCAGGCAACTGGACACTTCTTTGACAGGCACAGTGGCCAGACTTCTTATTTGCACGCTGAGACTACTTTTTAAATCAGTCTATTTATCAAAATAAAATATATGGCAAATAAGCACTAAGGAAGATGAGCACTAGCCAGGCACCTAAAGAGTATAATATCTTTAGATGTTATCATGTGGATAAATAGACAAGAATATTTGGAAGAACTGGGAAATTGTTTAGAAGACTGTTACCCACTAATAGCAATGTCATTGAAGACAGAAAACTGCTGAAGAAAAATGGCATTCTGCCATTTTCTTAAAGGATAACCAAGTTGCCTGTGTTGTAAAAGTCATTCCTAATTAACTTTGAGTTCTCAGAATGTATATTATGGAAACATGATTTCATCATGCTGTGGTATACCAAAATCAAGCCCTTTTGGACATGAGTATGTAAAAGAGAGGTTGGTACAAAATGTGTGGGGGGAAGCTTTGAGGAAAGCACATCTGTTTTTTGTTGTCTTACAGATGTTTAATAAAACTCTCATCCCATCTCAATTTCATCTTTAAATTTATTAATTAGTGCTAATCTCATTTAAATAAACTCCCCAAGCTGGATTTTCACTGTGTACCAGAAGCAAGGGCCAGGAACCATCCACCCTGAGAGAACAGGTGGGAGTAGTGAGATTGTCAAAGGTTCTCAAGAGCCAGCCTTGGTGAGGGAGTTTTAAGCCAAATCCTCTACTTTTGTATCTCTGATTATACTACTGGGGTTGTTCAATTTGTGTCTATGTACTCTCTTTGGGAAGCTGAATAAAAATTAGCAGAGATCTCTGTATTACAGGAATAAACCTATTAGACTTCTTCCTCCTAAATATGACTATCATGTCTAATCCCTCCCAGGAGGTCAAGGATAAAATGGTTCATTCATTTTAAAGATCTGTTTGTTCAGGCTAGTTGGGTAGAGGAGTGCTGTATCATCACTTCCAAAGAGGTTTGGACAAATACAGCAGGCAAAGCTGTCTTGGTTGCATCTTCTTGTTCTGGGGTGAAGGTCAGTGGCTGGTAAACTGAGGAGGCAAATTGATACCTTCAACAGGACAGAAAAAATTTGCTGTCACTCCCTCATTGGCATTTCATATCTCTCTCCTACACAGGGATCTCTCTTCCCCTCTGGACAGGTAAGAGTATAACACTGTGGAAAACACTCAGCAGGTCTGGATCAGTAGGTGTGTACTGTGTTTTGGATTTATACTGTGCTTCCTGTGTGAAATTTGTTTGGATGGTCTAGGAATCAGGGAGTTTTCCTCTGTTAATAATCTGGGTTTAACACTATAGTCTGGTGTGCTCAGCACAGCCTGGGCTTACATGCAGCTGCAGTGGTGCTCTGGACATCACACCAACTTCCCACTCCTTCCACCATTAATGCAGCACTTACAGGGCACAGAGAGAACAGGACCTTCTGATAAACCTGTCAAGACCTGAAAAACTAAGGAATGAAGGGATCAAATATGAAATTATCTTTTCTTGGGACCTGGAGGATTCAGGGAGTTCATCACTCCCACCTTCATGATTTGAATTAATACATTTTCATGTCAAATTTGTGTAGAGTGTCTCCTTTGGCACTGGAGAGAAGGCTTTGGGGTGACCTAATTGAGGCCTTCTAGTACCTGAAGAGAATTTAGTGGAAATATGGAGCAAGACTATTTTCAAGGAAAGATACAGGGCAAGGGGAAATGGCTTTAAATGGAAAGAGACTAGGTTTAGATTAGATATTAGGGAAAGAATCCTTTAAGGGTGGTGAGGCACTGAAACAGGCTGCCCAGGGAAGTTGTGGATATCCCATCCCTGGAAGTCTTCAAGGTGAGGCTGGGTGGGGCTTTGAGCAACCTGGTCCATTTGAAGGTGTCCCTACCCACAGCAGGGAGGTTGGAATTAGGTGACCTTCAAGGTCCCCTTCCCACCCAAACCATTTTTGATTCTGTGATTCTATGAAAGGATCCTGGTAACCACTTAGCAGGTCTTTATGAAAAGTAAGGATTGATCTACAGAGAAGATCTACCCAGGGTTTTGATCAACATTTTAAACACTCTTGTTTTTCAGATGCTGAATCCCTTCTCTAATTACAACTCATGTGAGAAATCCTCAGCTGGGAAGATTGTGAAGAGCCTGTCAGCTTGTTAGCTGAACCATCCAAGGCAGGACATTCCCTTAAACCTGATCTAAGTCTTCAGCAACTTATTTCCACTTGATTCTGTATGTCTTTGTCTTCATAACCCTTTGTTACCTTGAATTGCCTTATTTTGAGTTTGGGTTTTGCTTGTTTCATAACCTGTCTTGAGTTAAAGACAATTCCAGATTACTTACCTTCCTGACATTACCTAAAATCTTAACATTGGAAAATATTAGAAAGGCTCAGATCCTCAGATTATTGCAAATATTCAAAATATGTGAATCTGTGTAAGTAGCAGGTCTTTCGAGTTCTCCGGTGGTTGTTATTAGTGGTTGTTATTAGAGATTTTTTCACATAATAGCAGTGGGGCCTGGAAAAAGTGCTGTTTCTCATGTTCCCTTCAGCAATGGTAGGTTTATATTCACTGACATGTGAGCTGCTGCTTTTGGGATGCCTGAGCTGCAACTGAGCTTTGCACAGATGACCCTGTCCTGTGCAGTGGCACCAGCAGCCATGGGTGAATTGTGTCTGCTGGCCTCAATAAATCCTTGTCACAGCCACCACTGCATGCCTGCAAGCTTCAAAATATGAAACTCCTGTATATTTCTTCTTTGAGGACAGGGAGGGATTGCCCAGACAAGGGAGGACTCGAGAAACTCTTTCTATAGATTTTATGTCTGATATTAACGTATGGATTTCTGCTGTTGTTTAATATAAAAAAGCAAATTGAAAGAACGGGGGAGAGGGGATTTAAAAACTGCTCCAAGAAGGAAAATGTTTCCCTTTTCTGTTTGTGCCTGTCTGTCTAACAAATCTCCTTCTCAAGCAACTCTACATAAAGCAAGTTGCACGTACTACCCATGGCTCAGCAAGGCACTTCTGCAGCTGTTGGTATTTAGTAGGCAGCTGCTTGATTTTATTATTTCCAGCAGCCTTCAGAGAGACCCTTGCTGCAGAAAGAGATATGGGAAGTCATTAGCCAGCTTTTATTCTTCGAAGTACAATGTAGAGGACAGGGTTGGCCGGGTTTGTAATGATAGTGTGGATAGTGTAGATATGTTACAGACCTATAGTGACATCAGCTCTAAAAGTTATATTACAATATAAAAAGATATTACATGCTTGATCTCTACCTTTAAGAGGACAAAGTGTAAACGTTTTTTCTCTTAGATGCAGATTTTAAAGCTACAGCCATACTCATGACTTCCCAAAACAGAGCATCAGTTATCAGCTACAAGTGTTCTTTGATTGTTTGTTGTTCACTTGTGTGTTCTTATCTCAAATATGAGATGATATCTCCAGGCTCCAAAGTGCAGGTACCACACTTGCTTGTGTAGTACCTACATGCATGTTTCCACCTTTTCTCTCCTGTATTTTGTAGGGGTGTGCCCCTCATAGTCAGGTCCTACAGCTCTCAAATCTCTCCTCATGTGGATGGAGTGTTGCTGGATTTGCCTTGGTGCAGTCAGAGCACGCTTTAACACAAGCAGGAAACCAGACAGCAGGAAACCTGCTGTGTCTTGGGGCACCTCAGGCTTTGACAGAAACAATTGTTTCAGTAGATTCTAGGGTTTTGGTCAAAGGCTGAACTTGATAATCTTGGAGGTCTTTTTCAACCTTAATGGTTCTGTGATTCTATACTTCCATAACTCCACAACTCCACAAGTTTTTGGTTTCTGAACAAAAGTCTCAGAGAGTCTCTGATGTCCAGTGTGGTGATTGGAGGCATTAGGATGCAAGAAGCACGTGCATATGAAAGGCAACTACAATCTTAGGAGGAAAAGGAGGAAATGTAAGATTTGGGTAAGGATGGGTGTCACTGCCAGTTTCTTACTCTTACTCATATTTTCCCTAAAGAGTGCTCATTTGGGAGAGATGAAAGAAGCAAAACCTATGGCAGAAGCTAAAGGAGTGTCTGTAACACTGACTGCCAAGATGGGTTGGGAAAGGACAAATTTTTCAAACCAAAACTCTATGTATTAACCCCACCTGAAAAAAGGCATTCACTCACAGAGTGGAGAAGCCAGAACTGTCTGAGGTGAAAGAAAGGAGTTACTGGGCAAAATGGGATTGAAGTTAATCAAAGTTTTGGGAGGAATATGTGTAACCTCATCCTCTCAGCTGCCTGCAGCTGCTCAGAAAGGAAATTCATATGAATTAATGAGTCTTGCACCAACTCCATTGCCATTGTATTCAGGGTTGAAAGGACCAAAATAATCTGAGATTAGACACATTTTGCTGATTTTAAACTCTACTGATACTGCTGTGACTGCTCAGAAAGAATGAATTTTTACATCATTTCTATGGTGAAAATTACCAGTCTTACAGAAGGAGGAAACCATTCTTTGGCACTGTGCGAATTATTGCTTTGAAAAGAATAAATGCAAGAAGGAAACCTCAAATCTAAATCTTTTTCTTCTGAACTTGAGTACTCTTACCCTGGATCCTGAGCAGATTCATCCATTTTCTCAAAAAGAAGACTAGAATGTGGACTTTTTTATTATTTTTCAGTTAATCGCTTGTTTACCTCAATTGAAATTGAAAATATCTATGGGAATAATTTTAGTTTGAAGTTTCATATGTACAGTTTTATGTAAGCTTTTTTTAAAGATAACTGATGAAAGAGTAACATGTAAATGTTGCTTAGTGCTTGGATTATTTAATATTTTGCTGAAAAATGATTTAAGAAGTAAAAAATCCTAGTCTGCCCTGTGGCAGAAGAGAATGATGACAGCCTTCTTAGAGGTTTCTTCAATTTATTACCTGTGCATTATAATCTGATGTGGTGGTGTAGAGTAGTATTTTTTACACTGCAATGTTGTAATTTTACAGAGAGAAAGGCTTGAACAAATACCCAGGACAATATCTGATAGATCCTGCATAGTTCAAAGACCACATCTGGAACTACACATTGTGGACATAATTGATATTCGATGTAATTATTGATTAATTCTGTTGAACCATCATAATAAAGGTGTTAAAACATGAGTAGAGATTATTGGAAGGGAGCAGTTTGACTGTATGAAAAATATTTCCAATGCTAAAAATAGCAAGTTGGAAGCACAGACAGCTAAAGAAAATGAACTAAATCAGAACAACAAACACAATATGTTATCAAAATTCCAAATTAACAATCACCTTAGAAACAGAAGAATACCTGGTATTACATGAAGAAAGAAGCTAAAATCTGTGATGTTAAAAAAACCCAACCTAACCATGATATAATCTTTCCTACACAGTGTAATGGTTTGAAAGCAAAACAAATGAGAGGCTCCAAGTCAGAAATACAATTTAATAAGAAAAAGAAAAAAAAAATAGGTAAAATAAAATAAATGCAATAATACAAAAAGACCACTGACAGAGTCAGAATACAACCTGAG